>CM065636.1:10858121-11215621 GCA_033220585.1 Dipteronia sinensis | reverse complement strand
GGATTGGGTTCCTCATTAGTTGCATTCGAAGTCTGGGCATCTCCCAGCGGTTCATTATCTCTTGTCACATCACAACCCAATTCCTCTTCAGCACAGACCACATTTGGGAGTTCAGAACAAGCTTCTACTGAGGCGGCAATAAGCTGATTTCCTTCTATTTGTAAAATGGAGCCAGAAACAAGTTCATCCACACTAGTCCTACTTGCAGTATGAAATTTTGGCTGAATTTCGTGGTCTAACATCATATCAACACCCAGGTCTTCCTTGGCACAATTGCCTCTCAGAATGTCAGGACATCCTTTCACTGAGAGTGGGGAAGGCTGATCTACTTCCATACATGTAACAGAGCCTGAGACAAGTTCCTCCTTACTTTCTTTTATTGTATGAATTCCCTGCCACAGCTCTTCATTCTCCATAGTCTCAACAATGCATAAATCTGCTGCAGCACATTCTTGACCTGAACTTTCCACTGAGACGGAATCAGGCTGATTCATCATTCTAACTGAGGGTTCATCATCATTTTTACCATTTGTGGCCTGCATATCCAGCTGCACTTCTTTATCAATCACAAGGTCACATGCCTTATTGTTAGTAGAAGAATTATCTACGACCGTGTCCTCAATCAGTGCATCAAAACTTTCCACAGATGGAGGAGCAACATGAAAAATGGTAGAGTTAACAACATCAGAGACCTCATTCATTGAAATGTCCTTGTCAGTAGCTATATTGTCCTGTCCTTCAGGCTCATTCACCATTCTAACAGAGGGTACGTCATCATTTTTACCATTTGTAGCCCGCATATCCAGCGGCACTTCATTATCAGTCACAAGGTCACATACTTTATTGTTCGTAGAAGAATTAACTACGACTGTGTCTTCAATCAGTGCATCAAAACTTTCCACAGACGAAGGAGCAACATGAAAAGTTACAGAGTTAACAACATCAGAGACCTCGTTCATTGAAACGTCCCTATCAGTCGCTATATCGTCCTGTCCTTCAGGCTGATTCATCATTCTAACAGAGGGTACGTCATCATTTTTACCATTTGTAGCCTGCATATCCAGCCGCCCTTCATTATCAGTCACAAGGTCACATACCTTATTGTTCATAGAAGAATTATCTACGACTGTGTCCTCAATCAGTGTATCAAAACTTTCCACAGATGGAGGAGCAACATTAAAAGTTGCAGAGTTAACAACATCTGAGACCTCGTTCATAGAAACATCCCTCTCAATCGCTATATTGTCCTGTCCTTCAGAAGCCAGATCACAAGTCCCGTTTGTGATGCCATTGTCCATAATTCGATCTTTCCTGATATCACATCTAATACCAGACGTAACATCTTGACTAGAGCATTTTTCTGCAAATGAAATTTCAATTTTCTCACTGGAATTGCAGGCATCTTTAATGTTTTCTGGCATCTCAGCACTATCGCAGGTTGCCATACAACAAGTCTGAGCCTCCATGTTCAATTCTTTCGATCTGACAATCTCAATCTGCTCAATACTATCAACTACTACATTTGCAGTAGCAAGTGAATCAGCAACTCGTGAAGGCGAATAATTCAACTTTTCATCCCTAGTTGCGTCAAGCACTAGGATTTCATGCAGCCTTTCTGACATTCCAATGGGTGAGAGAACCAATCCAGAAGAAATGCTTCCATTATCCACAATGTCACAAGAGCTAATATCGGAATTACTTCTATTATGTTCACCAAGGTTGTCATAAGTAGCAGCTGAAACCTCTCCTGGCAGGAGCTTTCTAGGGTGTCCATGTCCGCTACTTTCTCCTATAGACCTATCTGGCTTTAACTTGGATTTCCTTCTTGAATATTGAATAATTTGTTCTTTTCTTTTGACAACAATGTCATTTAGCTTTTCCCCCAATACTTCATCTGTTTTTATTTCAATACTCTGGCATAGTTTAGATTGTCCTAGGGGATTTAACTTAGTTTTGGAGCGACGTCTTCTGGACTTCCATTTAATCTTTGAAAAATCTGAACTGGGACTTCTCTCGGAAAACAAACCACCCAATGACAATGCATGCTGAACTCCCTTAGATGATGAATTCTTTCTCACTTTGACAAAGTGTTGTAAGTTGATACCCAGTTTTGTAGTCCAGTCTTCATTACACTCATCGTGTTCTCCATCATCAATTGCAAGATCAATCAAGTGCAGATCTTCTTGGGACACACTATCGAATTGAACATCGGTATAATTGAAAGGGGTACCAATCTCCTCAGCAATGACTGTGGCATGTGCTTTTATCTTCTGATAGTCTACAAACATCAATCAATTGAAATAGAATCAATTCACAATGATTAGAATAATCTGAAAACTGTGAAAACGTGATGCTTGGAGCCTAGATAATGCGTAAGTTTACTCTTATCAATTTGTTAAGAAAATAGTAATTCAATACTAGAAATGGTAATTGATAGTCAGCCCTGACTCTAAACAATAGTACTAGTATAGATAAATTTAAAATCAATCTCACCTGAATGACAAATGACAAGGATGTTTGCTCCACCTTTAGACCGCAGCAGCTCCTCGATTTGAAGAGCATGCTCGAGACAGAAAATCCGAGGTCTCAAAAATTTGCTAGAAGTGTTCCATCTTCTCGTGAACTTGGTTACTGATGGTACAGGCAAATCCTTCTGAGGCACAGAAATTTCAGGAACAGGAGAAGGATCCTCTGCAGATATAAAGAACAATGCAATTCTATTCAGCGACTTGGAGGCCAACAGGTGATCTATAATTTTTTTTTTTTTTCATTTGTTTGAGAGCAACTATCAACTTTTAATCTAAAATTTCTCATTCTCTCTTGTAAAACTTGAATATCACCAACAGACGAAACTTTACACCCGATGCAACCCAAAGAAATAAAGATGTTAACGGAATAGTACAACTAAAATGTCATATTCCTTCTTTTAACCAAATGCGGTGATTAATACAATTAGCAGATTCAAAGTCCTAAATCAGATACAGAAATTATACCATTATACAAAAGTATAAATTGTTCCAACTTTAACACCAAATTCACAATCAAAGAAAACAAACTTATGGACCTCTACAAATAAAGAATGAGAGGCTAGTAAAAGCATTGGCAATTACTATTTAATGTAGGCAGTTCTTCATATGACAGAAATGCTTCCTTGAATTTTAATTTTCAGGCAAACAGATATGGAACATCACCAGATGCCCAAAAGATCTTCACAGTAAGACCTACTATGAGGGGATTAAGCAACTTTGTGTGAGATTTGAAACATTC
This sequence comes from Dipteronia sinensis, assembly GCA_033220585.1. Classification (NCBI taxonomy): domain Eukaryota; kingdom Viridiplantae; phylum Streptophyta; class Magnoliopsida; order Sapindales; family Sapindaceae; genus Dipteronia; species Dipteronia sinensis. The sequence continues at coordinate 11,212,354 of CM065636.1, read as the reverse complement.
TACACTTCATGCAAATATAAATGATTTAAAATAGTAGCTATCAATTTTATGGTTACACACAGAGGAATCATTATTTATTTATTAATTTCCTGATGAACCATGTCCAGATTGACATTCTTAGACATTAACCAGAGATTGATGATCAAAATGTCAAATTGACAACTACAGTGTCTCCATCACAGTAAGCAATAAGGCCAGAAGTGATTGAAAATAGCACTAAATTATAAAGTTGAGGGGACCAATACCTGAAACAGAGCTGCTAACGGTACCATCAAGGTCTATAAAGGGATGAGTATCTTTAGGTTCTAAGACTCCCGATCCTTCATGAACTGAATCGTGATTAGCAGGCAGAATATCCATGGCTGCCCTCTTGGACAGTTGTATCACAGACATAAACGGAAAACCCAGAATCCCACACGCAACACATGCCAGCGTCCCAGAATCAATTTGAAAGTCACTCAAGTCATGATCATCCGAATATAAGTCATTCAGAGTTTCCATATACAAGCTCATCTCATCTAACATATTATTCTGATTATTATTCTTTTCAGACTTAATATGTGAACCATTTTCTCCTGGTTCACTACTAACAGCATCAGTGGCCAACTGAATATCTTTACTTGGACATGGCAACATATCTGGGTGCCATAATACTGCATAAATTGATGATTCTAGTCCAAGAAGAGTAGACAAAGTGTTGTTCTCTATTAAAATATCTTCTATAAAAGCCTTCTTTACTAACAACTCTCTTTCTTCCTTCTGGCGATCTCTAAGACGAGAACTCCGAGCACCTGGTAATAAGGATCTTGGCACCCTGGCATCAAACAAATCCGGCACAACACATATGAGAAATTATTAATAATTTGTGCCATAATCTTTGTAGACACTAAGCAGAGTGACATAACCACAAAAGTTGAGCAAGCTACAGAAGTAAAAGTTTATGCTGTTGGAAAAAGCACAAAAAATAGAGGGAAAAAAAAAAAAGAGGGGCAGGGGTGTTGTGGTTTGTCTTCCATATGATACAATTCATCGGCTAAAAACCTAATCAGCCATGCCAAACTTCCCGATGCAAAGTCAGATGAACCCAAACAAGGTTACTGAAATATGTCAAACATGAGCTGATTAATTGCATGAAGTTCTCTGAAATCCATGGTAATCTAAGAAAATACAAATTGTTATTTAAATTCACCACACAGCTTGAAAAACCAAGAATAGAAGAAAAATTTCCACCATATAGTCCTGCCCATTTAATTTTGGTATAAGTTACAAATGATGCATTAATTATATATGGCAAACAAACACAAGAAAAATGCATCAACCATTTCAGTGGATAAAAAAATGAAATTGTTTGATTGAACTATCAATTCAATTAGCAATCTAAAGAAGGGCAGCACTAAGAGACATCTGAGAAGGTCAAATATATTCACCTATAATAGATTGTAAATTCCCTATTATTATAAGGAATCTCTTATAAATGATTAAGAAGATAAAAACTAATTATGCTTGACTCATAGCACAATATGAACTGATTCCCAATGATCAGTTTGTTGGCCACCTCCATCTCAAGGCCCAAGCTAACTAAATTCCCACTTTTATTCAAAGTCTGTTCATATTTGATATATAACTTGTATAACAAAACAAGAAACCTTTCACTACAGAGTCAATTGTTGAGTACATTCAACCTAATTTTCAACATCACAATGGTTATATGCTGCAATGAAAGAATTCTGAAATTGTTAGGTGTCATTTGGATAGCCATCTTCTGGGAACCCACATTGTCCTGTATTATAGAACATGATTTCATCATAATTAACTCCTTTCAACTCAGTTGCAGCTATCCATAAACTGGAATCTCTCTCAAGGGAAAAAGAGGGTCTGAACTGTAACATGTTACCAAGAACATAGAATAACTAAGAATGATAAAGGCATAGATATCCCAAGTAACATGTAAGCCAACAATCAAAGCATTACCAGGAATATATGCAGCGCCACTTATGAAGAGCACATAATGAAGTGTTTGGATGCATGAATAAATAAAGATTTAGTTACAATACACATCTCGTTTAGAAATGTCGTTTTTGTATCACTCATAAGTTATGTGGCTTTCATGCCATGACAATCTCAAAAAACAGTATTGACCTCAACGACTATTTTTTTTAATAAGAACCTCAAAGATTACAGCCCAAACCCTACGAAGTAACATAATTTTTAGGAGAAGATGTGTGATCTGGAAGGTAATAGCATTTAGGCTGATATACTCGATCTTACAACCAATTGCGAACATACACAAAAATCATGAATGTACAAATCCTCATAGAGAACATTGCCACAGCTACTTAAACATGATAATCTCAGCCAATATTTTTAAAAGGATGGATATGAAATATGATCTAACCTTGAAACAAAAGACATGGTCAACAGGTATAGCAGCTGCTGATGGGATAACATAGGAAGATAATTCATAGCAGCTCTCCTTACTGCAGCTTCCTTAGCCACTTTAAGCCACTGTGGAGTTCCAAAGTTAGCTGCTTCCCCACAATTAAACCCTATGTTGAAGAAGAAACACTATAATATGAAACAAATCAAGATGAAGAGAGGTGAAGTATAGATGCAAAAAAAAGCCTTGCTGTGATATCTTACATAAAATCTATAAGCTACAATACATACAATTTAGGTGATAATTTAGAAACTACATGTTATACCCAGATGCTATACATATTGCATATTCTAATTTAATTTTTTTTTGTAGATAGAAATGCAATTATTCCATGTACTGAGCTACAATAGGAGTCATAACAACCATAATGCCCAAAATATCTTGTAAGCAAGCATAACAAACTGTGAAACTATTACCGTGGCTGAATCCTACATGGTAAGCCCTTGGAAAAGTCACAACAAATTCACCGGGATTTTGAACTAACCTGAAGGAGAAACCAGAATATATGTAAGTAGAATTTCAACAAGGACTACCAACAGAAAACACCAACAGCCAACCTCATTTCCACAAACCAAAACTTAACAAGTTTATTGCATCACAAATTAAAATTCCTTGCATCCAAGAATATTCGGAGTGTCCATAAGGACATCAGAATGAGCAAAGACGTAATTAAATTAGAATGGAAAGGGGGAAAAAACTCACCTACAACAAGGAATGCCTGATGCTACAATTACTTCAGGAGTTACGAGAGTTGTCTTCTCACCCAATAGTGCAAGCGCAGCTGGAAACAAAGTAAACTGGAATTGAGTAATCAAAATCATTCAGAAGTAACAATGTCCAACTAATTTTAGATAAAAAGCAGGAAAAAAACAAGTTCTGCCAAAAGGCTGCTGATCATTTGTTAAGAAATAAGCCTAAGCAACCCAACCCAACACTCTTATATCCAGATCCTGTAGTAGAACTACTTGAGCACAGATTCAAGATGATTTGAGATTGAATTGTCAAATCGATATTCACAAAAATGTTGACTACCTAGGTCGAAGATTTTTTCCTGACATGATTAGGTCCATCTATCACACGGCAGCAATTATGGTATCTATCGACATCTTGAACTTATTCACATCGCCGGTTCTATTTTGGCAGCCTGATTGAATTTAATTACAGCTTATTACAAACTTTGTTGTCCCTAACCTCTTAACAAGGTCAAAATTATGGACCAAATCACTATGATATAATGCACTCTCTAATAGTTCATCAGGTGTTTGGGCACACACTGTCACCCCTAAATTAAAAGTAGATCACTGCAATTAGAAAATTCGGAAGGTTGACTGGAAATAAAATAGAAAGCATTATGTATGTACTGGAAACTCTATTTCCATGACTGAAAGAGTAAATAGGTATAAATAAAAAATAATTTGTGTTACATGATCCTTTGACAACAGATATCTGCCGTGCCTAATTTATGCATGGGGTGAAAAGGGAAAAGAAATATATATTTTTCCCATCATTACAGCAACTTTACAAAGCCACAGAGAAGCGAACCCTAACAAAAAAAGACATGAAAATTATAGTCATACAACAGAGCACATGCGACTAATGACTGCACAAACATATATAATATTTGTCAAGATTGCTTAGCATGACAACAAGTCTTATAATATCTAAAATTCAATAAGCCTGTAAAAAAAAGGTGAACTAGAAGAGCTGCAAACTCTTAAGAGCAAAGCAAGTTCTGTTTTTTACAGCACCACATCCTTTGACAGTAATCAAAGTGCATCCTAGTCAGCCGCTTGACCTTGCAGCATATCACGTGGAAATATTATTGGGACACATCTGGACAAGGCATATATATATCGGCCCTGCTGGATGGCGTACATTCCAACAAAATAAAGGCAAGTAGACAACACAAAGCTGTAGAAACAGCAGATTTTTTTTCACCTTTCTAACATACTGAATTTCAATCTCTGATGGTAAAATAATTACTAACACAACATTTATTTGAATTCAACCCTTCATAATCATAATGAAAATTTGACATACCTAATCGGTCGATACTACCACCATAAGCTTCGTCACGTATGACTTCCTCAAAAGCAAATGCATAATCTCCTGGTACAGCATACCAAGTCTTTGCAGCCCCAGTGTGAAGATAGTTCATGCTGTGAAGCTCGTGATCTTCAACATGCCAAGCAAACCAGCTAAACAACATACCAATGTAAACCATTGGAGAAGTAACACCAGGGATATCATCTGGCATAAAGCGTGTCAGCGATCCAGGTGAGCGTGCAATCACTTGAAGATTCCAAGGACTATTTGAAAGCTTCCATCCTGCAGTACCTTCTACATCAGCACTGCCATTTACACTTTTTCTTCTAGAAGATTGTGAATTATTATCCAATGGCATAGTTGATGAAGTTGTAGATGAGTTTGATGTCTCTAAACAGGTTTTAGGGTCATCCTTAACAGAAGCATCTCTGGCCTCGCCATTGTGGGAACTCCTTACACTATTTATTTCATTATCCTTGCAACCATCCCTTCCTCTACTCCGATAAGATTTCCAAGATTTCATCTTTCTCCTCCGTCTATGAAACTGACCCTCAGGTTCCCCAAAACCTGACCCGGGCACATCATTCGCATACTCCACATATATAGGTTTCTCTAAAGCTGCCTTCCAAAACAATGCTTCAATAACCAATGGTGAAACCTCCTTAATCATACTCAATAAAGCTCGTGCAAAAACCTTTGACTTTGACTCAAACCGTTCCAAGGTATAAACTTCCCCACTTTGCCACACTTGCTTATGCACACCCAATTGCAGATTATCACTATTGACCATCCCTTTAGTTCTTTTCACAGTTTGTCCCAACTCTTGATGCCTAGTAGTGAAAAAACCCCTAGCCTCCCCATCATTACTACCTAAGCCACATCCCGTTCTCAAAGAATTATTAACATTCGGCAAATCTACATCACAGCCCAAATCCGGGGACTTAGAAAGTGACTTATTCAAGTTACTAAAAACATATTTTTTCGAGGGTTTAGGCAATGGTGGGATGATTTTACATATACCAAAAGCACTAGCTTCCTTCTCAATTCTTGATATATAAGCAATTGGGTCAGCAAATTCAGTATCGGTGGGTCGAAAAGAGGGTGCCAGTGGTAACCCTTCCAACCAAGAGGGTATTTCCACATTATTACCCATTTACAACAACATTCACAACACAACCACCATAACAACACAACACAATCAAGATATCAAATCAGATAAACCACTCAATACAACAACACTATATGGTTTATTTATCGTTGAAGATACAAGAAATCATGAAGTGGGGTTCTGAAATGTAAACCCTAGAATGTACAAAAATTGAAGTGGGTTCAAGGGTTTTGCTCTGTTATGAACTGAAACTAACCTATTAAACAAGCAATACAAAAACTGAAAATTTGCAACAGAAATGTAAAACGATAGAACCTGGTAACTGTAGAAGGTGGTATTGAGTGATTTTGTCTTCAAAAATAAACAAATTCCAAAGAGAGAACAGAGAGAGAGAGAGAGAGAGAGAGAGAGAGAGAGTTTTGATTTGCCTAGGTATATGAGTAACATTGTAATTGGCGTAATATAGCGTTTTATATTCTAGGGTTACTAACGTGCACAGGTGGAACAAGGCGCACGGTTGGATTCAACAGTTCCTAAACCGTACGATTTCGGTTGGGGATCTCTTGGCAAGTTTTTGAATATAATTTTTTTATCTTATAAATAAATACAGATTCGGGTGAATTTTACAAAAGTCCTTGTATTTCTTGTGCAATTCCATTTTTTTCCATATATCTTTGTGGTATTAGCATCTTTTGTCTCTTACAGTATCACAAATATCAAATACATCACTTTTGGTCCTTTGACCAATTTGTAATGCTTTTACAATGTCGTTTTCTATATTCCAATATGCCTCGGGTAAAGGTTTTTGGAAGATAGAAATAAGAAAACGAAAAACATATTCTTTAATTTATAATATAGAGCTAGAAAACGTCAAAAGAGGGTTTTTTTTTTCGATCTCAAATTATAATGTTACCTTTACCCATGCTAAGAACCACTGTTCGATTCTTAGTTTACATACTAATCTATCACTTGGAACTATCTTTTATAACACTCTCTGTAACACCTACAATCTGACACACAAAAAAGGCATGTCAAATCAAGGTGTAACGAGCTTCGATCTTAACAAAAACTTCAATTTGCGAATATTCATAATAAATCATCGGTGAACTAACCACAAAAATACAATATGATAGCAACAATTTATCGGAAAAAAAATAACACAATCGAATGTCCAACACAATCCAATGTCCAAAACTTACACCTATTTTTCTCCAAAGAAAAAAAAAATTATATCCTTAATTGGTATATCTAAAGAAGAATCATATCCTTAAATGGTATATCTCTCTAAGATGTTGTTGTCAGTCTATTATTTCTATACCATTGAACTAATCTACAAAATGTTGGTTACAAAAGGTGAGCCGTTAACTATATAAGTAAATTCTTACATATAATATAAAATAACTTTCATAAATTCTACATTCAAAATTGAGCCCTGTATTTTTTGATAATTTATATATATAGATAAAATTTTATTAATGTAATATTTATTGAAACATGAACAAACTATTAATATAATTAACAAGATGAATATCAATAAAACAATTGAAACAACATTTAAAATCATTAATGTTCATATTCTTAAATCATAAGCATTTCAATTGCAGTATAACAGTGTATCATAAGTACCATGTGATGTGACAATAATAGTAACAATAACAATATATCACAAACACTCGTGTGATGTGGTAATAACAATAACAAAGTGTGCACCTAATATCCTAAGAGTGCCAATCAATAATCAAATGGTAACTGTAATTATGAATAGCGGGCCAAATCATTATATATATATATAGAGAGAGAGAGAGAGAGAGAGAGAGAGAGAGAGAGAGAGAGAGCATAAATGAGTTTACTTACCCCTCTCAAAAGCATTGGCCATTAATTTCAATACTTTATAACCTAAAATCGTATAAAAGAAATTTTAGTCATATCCATATACAAATTCATCTTTAGCTATAAGATTCATCATTGATGGTAGTTCAAATATAATAAAACCCAACTTAATATTCAATTGTCATAATCTAACTCCTTGACCAACAATTTGTGGACTATTTTAATCAAATTCAATAAGAACTCAATTGCTTTGAAATTTAACCATCATGTCAAAAATACTATATGATATTGACATAAAATTTAAGAGGTTCCAATTCATTCAATAACTTCTTTTCAAAAAAAAACACTCATTCAATAATTTAGACAAAAAAAATCACTCCAAGACCAAAATAGAATGAGTAATGTTATATAACTCAAATAATTAATCCAAATTTCAACTCAAATAATATGGCAAGTGAGTTGTCATCACCACACATAATATGGAATGATATGGTTAATGAAAAAAACCACTTGCTACATCATTTAAGTTTAAATTTAGGTTAAATTTTTGGATTGTGTAGCATTAGTGAAACGGAATATTCCATCCATTTTTGTTCTAGAATAGACTAGTATTCACTCAATGAATTTTAATAAATTATTCCTTCATCATAAAAATAGTAGACATATAGACCACACGTCAATAATTATTTCAGAAATATTGAGTATCAAATTCTATTTCAAATATACTTTATTTTTTAGTCTTGTGAATCGGTTGGACATATTCCAGCAATAACCCTTATTACTTAAAATCATTTAACTATGTATATACGAATAATTAAATCACTAAATTTAAAACATGAATACTAGATTTATCAAAGAAAACAAATACAAATAATGGATACATAAATATTTCTTTATGTTAAATTTACCTAATTTTTGAAAAGGCCTTGGTTTATTTAATAATTTTCAAAGCCAGACTACAGTGTTAAAATAGGGAAATCAACCTTTCAAAATCGAATTAGAATATTCACAAAAAATCAGATATTTAACATTTAAAGATTAAACAAAATTTAAAGAGTCGTAAAGATCACTATTATATATCTATATATGGGTGAAATTATAATCACAACAATATCTACAAAATAATTTTTATTTCATCGAAGTCACTCCACTCTATAAAACCCTAATAACTGTCTCATGAAATACTAAATATAACAGTATCATAATTGTAATTTTAATCCCATACTTTAATATGAAAGATGTATGTTTCATCCAATAATTTAAACGTAAAGAAGATACCACATAAATCTCATAATAATTACGTAACATTGATTCAAAAATTCACCTAATTTTTGACTCATTCAATTCTCCAACGTTTAGAACTAAAGTGTTGGTTGATATGATTCAAGTCTTGACAAAACACATAAATCTCATAATAATTACGTAACAATGATTCAAAAACTCACGCGATTTTCAACTCATTCGATTCTCCAACGTTTATAACTCTAGTGTTAGTTGCTATGATTCGAGTCTCGACAAAACAACAGATAAGAGCTCAAGAGGGATATAAATATGTAATAATATAAAACCCTAAATCCTTGAAATGGTAGCTTCTAACCTTTTCTTTTTCGTCGTTGCCTTTTATTCTTTTATATTAATGCAATGATTTTGACTCCTCCTCATTGGATTTGTTCCAAGATTCAACAATAACAGTAACATTAGAGCATCTCCAATACTATTATACACTTTTGAGTTTCTAATTAATGACACATCATCATTTATAGAGAATATGGATCCACCTTGTCAAAGAAATTGGAGAAATGCATATTCACTTCTCCAATGCAACTATCTAAAGAATGACTTTAAAACAATCACCACAAGACAGTTGTCACACTCTCTCTCCTATTTAATTTGATAGTTAAAAAAATTAACTAAAAAAATTTGTCTTTCAATGAAACAAACACCGGTTTTCTACTTCTTTATCCAGCCAACCATTTTCTCCTGCAGACAGCCTCTATCAAATTCTAGTAAGATTATTTGTTTAAATTTCAATTTTCTTTTATTTATTTAATTTCTCGATTTCTTCTTCTTCATTTGTTGTTGTTTTCTACTCTTAAGGAAAGAGAAAAGAAGTTTATTATGTTTTGTACACCAAGTGTTTGATTAAATTCCTAAATAAAAAATGAAGGCAAAATGCTAATAAACCATGGCAACCAAAGCAAAGTTGATTTTATAACAAAACCTAATAAGTAATATCTTTATTGAAGAATTCATCTAATTAAAAAATTATAAAAAAAAATATGGCAGATTAGTAGGTGGAGGTGTTTTGGCTTATCTTTAATTTGGATGATTTGGATGTTGATTGAAGAGAATAATGACATTTTGTAGAATTAATATAGATCTTTGATTTGTTGTTTGATCTTGAATTAGCCTGAACAATACATGCAGTTAATATGCAGATATGAATCTAACAGATATATAGAGCTTGCTGTGTATTTCATTAATGAAATTTGTTTTTGATGGAGTGGATGATCACATTTTCTTTTGTTTTAACTAAATATGACTTAGATCTGAGTCTTTTTTTATAGTGGTATTTTAAAGAAGGGTTCGGTTGAATTTGGCTGCTGGTGAAATTTCATAAGTATTACTGGGTACTGGAGAGGTTACAAGGAAATCTCTCTGGATTCTTTGGTTCTCTCAAATCTAATATTCAACAAGGAAAATTGTAAAAAAATAACCACAATTTGTATATATGATTATATAACTTACAAAGCACTTCCATTAATATATATATACATATATATAAATATATGATTATCTTCGATGGTGACTTGAATATACATAATCTTTTTCTATGTATTGTTGACAGGTCAGTGTCTTCATCAAGTATGGAATATGATTCCGATAGCTCATCTTCAAACGACGAGTCATTTTCTATCACCAAAGACCTATTAGTTGAAAATATGAACTCTACTAAAATGAGTTGAGATCTGGTTCAAACTGCTGCAATTCATATCCCTATTATAATGTCAACAACATTGATGTGTAAAAAACGACCTCATGGTGGCTCTACTCTTGGCAGACGCTATATTCGTCGTGACAGGAAAGAACGACATGACCAAATCATTAATGACTACTTCAAAGGAGAGCAATCAAAGTATATGAGAGAGCATTTTCGTTGTAGGTTTCGAATGAATGTGGAACTATTCAATCGCATATTACGTGCAATTGAGACTAATGATGATTATTTTACTCAAAAGACTGATGCAGTTAGGAAACTTGGTTTAAGTCCTTTACAAAAGATGATGGCAGCTGTACGGATGCTTGCATACGGTTGTCCAGCTGATTTCCTTGATGAATATGTTCAAATTGGTGAGAGTACTGCAATTGAAAGCCTCAAGCATTTTTGTGATGTTGTAATAAGGGTTTTTGAAACACAATATTTGAGGAAACCTAATACGAATGATATTGCAAGATTACTCAAAGAAGGAGAGGATCGAGGTTTCCCAGGAATGCTTGGTAGTCTTGACTGTATGCATTGGCATTGGAAGAACTGTCCCACGGCATGACATGGTACGCATACTAACGGCTTTAAAAAAGTCCCAACTCTTATTTTAGAGGTTGTAGCATCACAAGATTTGTGGATTTGGCATGCATTCTTTGGTATGGCCGGTACTAACAATGATATCAATGTTTTAGATAGATCTCCATTGTTTGATGATCTTATAAATGAAAGTGCACCCCATGTGATTTTGTACTACAAGGCCACCAATACACTATGGGGTATTATCTCTCTGATGGAATTTACCCTTCATATGCTACTTTGATACAAACAATCTCTCAACCGACATCTATTAAAGAAAAATTATTTGCTGAACGTCAAGAAGCTGTGAGAAAGGATGTGGAACGGGCCTTTGGAGTGTTGCAAAGTCGGTGGCATATTATTAAAGGTCCGGCACGTATGTGGAATGCAAAGGATCTTGGGAAGATTATGAAAACATGTATTATCTTACATAATATGATCATTGAGAGTGAGTATCATCAAGGAATTAATCCTGAATCTTAGGAGCCTCATGCGGATGAAATGGTTGATCAAGTTGATATAGAACATGATTACACATTTCTTGTATCTAAAATGATCAATCGAATGAAACAAGTGCGAGATACAGGGAGGCACAACGATCTGAAGATGGATCTCATTAATCACTTATGGGATAATTATGGTGGTCAACAAACTTAATGTTTTATATATCTATTATTTCAATTTATGTTGTTAGGTTGAGCAAGAAAAATATACTATCTACTGCTATATGTATTTTTTTTTTGTAGACTTATGGATGTAATCTTTGAGCTTATTAATTTTAATGTTGTTTATTTTAATGTATTTTTTGTGTCTGTATAATGAACCAACAATTTTACAACATGAATAAAAGCTCCTAACACCATAAATATGTTATCACCAAACAGACGAAAAGAAGCAAATGTAATTACTACGACTTCTCAGCACTTTTGAATCCATTTACAAGTTTTAATTAATCAAACAGTGTTCCTTATGTATTCTTGACTTACCTCTGTTTCTAACCTGGAGAGAACAGAAGAGCCAATCAGTGCTATTACTGAGTATAAATGAACTGTTTGATATATATATATATAATATAGTTTTTTTTTAATGTTTTTGGACACTACTTATATAGAATAATCATGCAATAATCAAAATACAAAATTTGTGGCAAGTATAATTTGATTCCAGTCTTTCAAAAATATTCAACTATCACAAAACTTTGGCTGCTGTGTGGGATGTGCAAGGATGGACATTACCAGAAAAAGCAAAAGAGAACCAAAAATGCAAATATGCCATCTAGAGTGATTTCACTCTATCCAAATTACAACAATTGCTTTGATGGTGACTTGATATGTGTTGTGTGAAGATGTAGAACATTAATTTAAAGCTAAATTCAAATGTGCATATATATTTCAAAAGCATTTCAAGAAACAAAGTACAAGCTAAACAAAGTAAATATTCAAAATCATTCACAAAAGCATTCTTGCAAAATGAAATTACAAGTCTACATTATCACTGTCTAAAATATCCCCAAAAAGACCATCTATTTCCCATTCCTTCATTATTTGAGCTTGCATCTTCTCATACGCCACTCGTAAAGCCGGTTGAAGTTTGTTAAGGTTCGTGTTCATGATGTGTTCCTGATTTTTTCGCTCCTTCATTCTTTGGTTTTTCTCTCTGAATTTCTTCTCCATTTTCAATGTTTCTCTCTTCAACTCCAACTCCTCTCTGTTAAAATCAATTTGTCTTTCTATAGTGCTATGTAAATTATTTAATACATCGATCACACCTTTGTCATCGTTCATCCACCTTTTTTTCTCTTTAGTGGCCTTTCTCTCTTGTGGGCGTACAACCCCATTAGAATTAGTATCTTCATTCAAGGGGCTATCTAGATCAATAGTATCAAAAGACACCGGTGTAGTTGATGTTGGTGGAGATGGATTGTCAAGGAAGCTACCATCCACTGTATTTTGTTTCTTTGACCCACATTGCTTGGTAAGTTCTCCTGAACACCACTTTGGATGGTTTTTTCAAAATCTCCCAACGATGTTCAAATTTGAATGGTTTGCTAGTAAAATCAGTATACATTCGAATCGCTTCTCTTTTCTACAAATGTAACAAGTAAAATCAAGAAAACTATAAATTAACAAAGATAAAAAAGCTAAAGGCAAAGTATAAGAACCTTCAAGAATAATATATTAATTACCATATCATCAGGAGTGGTTCCACTTCTGGGGTGCCTCTCCAGTTGTTCATAAAAGCTGTGGAATTTGTTTACTGCAGGTTGTATTTTTTTGCCAACGTTGCACCAAAGCACTAGTATTTCTTGCGTCGTCACATGCCCCCATGTTCTCCTTCCAAGCTTTGAAGATACGATTCCACCACGTTTCAGTTTTTTGATTATTACCAACAATTGAATCACAAGAGATATATAACCATGTCTTTGTTAGTGCAATGTCTTGGGCGATATTCCAATTTCGAATTGAAGCAAGAGGTTTAGTGTTTTGGGCATTTATGGAGGCCTTTCCTTTTTTTTTGATTTTTTGGATAAATTCAAATTTTGAGATTTAGATAGGAGATTGAGAGTATTCATATGGAAGAATCCAGGTCCGAATTGTTGTTGAGTTTGAGAAAGATACATAGAACTCATTGGGTTCATTGTCAAATTAGGTGGGTATTGAATGTGTTCAAATGGGATGAATGGATTATTGTTATTGGGAGTAGACTGGGAGTTTGGGAGCTGTTGAGAGTCTTGTACATCCATGAGAGACAAAAACAACACTCTAGTATCTAGCACATCAAAGACAATAAAAAAATAAAAGATTTATAAAAAACAAATAATCCAAGAGAACCAAAAGTGAAATAATCAAAAATGCTATAAATTTAAAGCTTATGCAAATGCAGCTACCATTTCTACTGTTTAATTGCTTATGACTAGTTGTATCAACATTGTAACCCAACCTCTATAGAATGAACTCATCCCAATCTTATTAAAAAAAACTCACCAAATTCATAAGACTAAACAGACTTTGCTTGAGGTACCAGACCCTGGCCTATGGAAACTTTGAGTCTTTGTGACTTGTCTTCTTCATTAAAGGGTCACTTTAACAAGTTGGATCTAAGTAACTGTGTTAAAGAGTGTGGATTATCTAAGCTTGAAAACTCTCTACACCCTAATATCATTAAAGGGTCTAGGAAGAAAACAACACAATCAAACAATGCAACCAAGAAACATGAGAAGCACCAACAACATGAGCTGCTACTATGAAGTCTGCAACAGAGTTAGCAGCAGCCAGAGCTGCAGAGATAAGTAAGAAGTTAAAAGCATATGAACCTGGGGATGAAGAAAAGCAAACAAAGGATAAATCAAGGTAAATAACTTGTCAGTTTCTTCATAGAATATGTCATTGGTTATATAATGTGTCATTGGTTATATAATGTGTCAGTTTCTTCATAGTTATCCTTAACATCAATCAGGGCTGGAATAAAACCCAACTCACACACTTTCACCAGGATTTTAGCTTCTGAAAGCTTTGACTAGTCCAATGCCCCTTGGTGTGCCCTAACTAAACTAAACTACCACAAAGTTATTCAATTCTTTCAAAGGCCACTTCTTACCAAATAAAAAAAAGGGTAATCCCTGTATAGAAACACATCATTTTCTCTCACTGCATTACAGGTTATTTACCATTGACGCAACTCTGTCGTAATTGATTCCTACATACAAATGAGCCCAATACCACCTACTTTCTCAACTTCTTCCTCTTCCTTGTAGAGAAACAAAATTTATCTGGATGTAAAGGACTCAGATCCAAGCTTCTCTCCAACATCCTACATAGTGCATTCTGAATAATTCTTCATCTTTCTCTTATTTCTCTGCTTTCACTTTATTAGTTTAGCTTTTCATTCATTTTTCTCTAAGAGGCATTTCTTCGAACACTTACTGTTTTCTATCAATCACATTCTTTAATACAAGCTAACAGAAACTGACTAAGGCCATAATCTCCCCATTAAACCGAAACCAATTAAACCTTTAATTGAAATTCAGTTTTCACATTATAGTAACATAAATGCAATTCAAAGTTCATTCTCTTCATAAAAGAAACAAATTTCCTCATAAACCAAGCAAAATAAACAACTTTCACTTTAAATTCAATCATTGCTGGATCCAAACAATAAGAAATTTATAAAAAAAAGAGAACCTTTTGCTTGGATTCCATAGAAAGACAAACAAGAATCCAACTTTCAATACAAATAAGACTAGTTCAAACATCTCAACTCCAGTGAATACCCAGAAAAAAACCCACAAATTGATTTAATCAAACACAACTCTGAGGGGAAAAAGGCCAAAATTAATAAAAACCGGTTCCCCTTTATGAACACGAAATCTAAATCTAAAACCAAAGTGTCTATGGATGTTTATCTAAGAAAATAAATGAAAACAAACACAGCAATATACAGAAGACGAACTCTAAAAGGAAAGAAATTAAATAATTAATTAAATAAATAAATAAGCAAACCTTGCGATATATATATATATATATATATATATATATATATATATATGTAGTACTTTCTTCTTCAACAACCCAACCAGCGTCGGAGCAGAGAGCTTTCAAGACCTCGTTAAATCATAGTGAAGTATGCGTGCTATTGAAAAAGCTCTTGTAGATGAAGTGGAAATGGAACCAGAGGAAAAAGTGATAGAATAATCTATGAATAACAAAACGTTTGGGATGAAATTGTTTGGCGGGATGGGGAAAATGTTAAAATTATTTTGGTGGGAAAAGTTAGAAATCCTAGTCAGCATTTCTAGGTGAGTTTCTAGAATTAGAAACTCTCATCCATATTCTCTAACTTTTTTTTTCCACATCATCTACATATTCAACTTAGATAATAGCATTGGAGAAGGTTTTTCTAACTTGTTGAGTATCTATCCTATGTGGCATCCCATTTTCTCCAAATACATAATAGCATTGGAGATGCTCTTATATAGTATTTGAGATGACTCTTATAAATTGAGATGGAAAAAATAGTTCTAGTGGTCGAGGCCGGCCCTTACGAAAGTTAAAATAAAAAATCCCTTAAGGCTATATATATTCTCACTCTCCCTAAAAATCTCCTCAATCTCTATCCACTTGCAACTCTCTTATACACTATTTAAAATATGAATTATACCGATAATTTGTATAATCAAACTTTACATTAATTTCCGATATTGAAAAATTTTCCAAAAACTTAAAAACAAAATTCAAGAACAACTTAGTTTTAAGCAAGATTGTAACTAAGAGCAACTGATTCAAGCAAATAACATGCTGTTTTGATTTGAGTGTGTTGTGTGAACTAGATGTAATAGTAGGAAGGATGAACATAGAGAGATATAGATCGGATTGTGAATTTGGATCATATGATAGATAAATCAATAAAAAACAAAAATATGAAAAAAAAAGATGAAAATTCAAAGTTACATAATATTTTGTCATATGATTATAATTGGATGGAAATAATTTTTCCTTCCAAATACACTTTGATCACTTTCATCTTTAAAATATTGTTCCAACAAATCATATCAGATACATTATTGATTTTGAAACAATTTATCAAAAAATACCAATTTTAGTATTTTTCACAAAATTTTAAAAAAGAATATTGAAAAAGGGTACCGGATGCCCCCTAAACAATCAAAATTAATGGAGAATGATGTATTTGCTGATAATTTAGGGACTAAAAATATTCATATAACAAATAAAAATTTAAAGTGATATTCAAAAATTGTAAGGACTTTATAAAAAATTTCTATAAAGCTTGTCCACCTTTTGGTGTACAGTGCACCTACTTGGGCGTGTAAGCTCTAGGCTGGATAGAAAGGGACATCTAGGGTGTATATACGTGGTACAACATAATGTTATCTATTGATAACATCTTCAAAGATTTTTATTAATTATTATAGTTTGATTATCATTAACATTCTTTATTATTTATATTAGAAATCATCCCCTACGAAATATGATATTTGTTTTTGAACTATTGCATTTAAATTTGGGGTTTAGGGGGACATGATTCGAATGCATAATTAACCTAATGGTATGATGAAATATTATTGAACTAACCTCGTCTCGCTCAAAATATGTAAATTAATGATGTGAGATATTTGAATTTAAGACATTTGATTTATAAGCTAACATCTTAAATAAGTTTTTAATTTCTAAAAAATTACAAATTTTATATTTTTACTAATAATATGATATGTGATGGAGGTTGAGTTGGTCCATTAGTATACGTTTTTCATCCACATCAATATATATATATATATATATATATATATATTTACAACCACTCTTATAACAATATAGGATAAACACCAGCCAGATTAAATTAAAAGTACATACACTTTAACTAATAAAAAAAATAGAAGAAAGTACATAGAGTACTTTAACTTAATAGTTAAGAGTATGTATATTGATAAGCTACCAGGGGCCCACAAATAATTTGGATGAGAAAGTATAATAAAGTGGTGGGATCTGATAATCAATGTTATAAACTATTGTATCATGGTATCATTATTCTTCAATGCCATTGAAGAAAGACAAAGGTCAACGGTCAACATCAGTAAAAATAATCAGCATTCCTTCCTTCCATGTTAATTCTATGTATAGTCTGAGGCTTCAAATATGACAGGCGATAAGAACGTTCATTAAATATGATATTATCTCATATTTGAATCGTCATCGTATATAATATATAATTTTTTTTCTTTCAATAATTGTATATCAACTATTGGCTAAGTGAGTAAATGGTGTATATCTCTCATTCCATTTTTATGGTGAGAGAAGGTTCAAATCTTGCAACGTGTATTTATCAACATGTGTGGATATATTTCTTTTCAATAGTATAAGACTATGAGAATACATATCTCTTAGTGTGGATGTAGATATTCGAGTCATGTATAAAGCAGATTTTGATTTAATCGGTGTTTTTTAGAACCTTTCGGTAATCATTCTTATTAGTATTGTTTGATTATAATAGATGACAAAAAAAAATTGGTTTTCAAGCCCTTTCAGTTTTTTTAATATAATTTGACCTTTCATATTCATCAAATCCATGACTCCACCTAGTGATTATGATTATAAATCGTCTTTTTTATTTAAAAAAATTTGACACCGAATAGATCAATGGTTTGTCATAATATGTCGAAGTCACGTATTGCGTATCTATACATTCGAGCCGGAAATTTAATCCCACAAAATCGAGGAAAATCTCCCCGCATATACCGGTAAAAGACTTATCGGGCAAAGACTTATCGGGCAATAGTTTCTTTATTAAAACATATTAATTAACTTTAATCAGGATAATTAAATATGCCATAAATCAACATTCCCCCAAAATAAAAAGAGTACATCAATCCTTTTATTTATTTTCCGGTAATCATAATATTTGCAAACAAGGAAATGACCTCTTAGCAAAGCTGGTGGTACACCTCCCTTCCACTTAGGTGGTGAGGTGTTCAAACCCCACCATACACATTTTATAAGTATGTGTGGGGAGTAGTCTTCCCTAGTTGTGGGAGTAGTTATCTTCCGTTATGGAGGTAGATATCTGAGCCGTACATGTATTGTTTGATCTCGACAGGTCCGGTGGTCCTATTATAATATTTCAATATATATATATATATATATATACAAACAAAACCTTCAAACCTTCATTTAAGTAATTAGTAACTTGATACATTTGGTAATCACCACATATCAATAATCATATATACAAGGACCAACTAAAAAAAAAAAACTTGAAAATGAATAACATGACATGTTGCGGGCGATTCACATCCAATGATCCAACCCAACTAATATACATTCTTCTTACAATCACTAGTTTTCTTTTTGGAGGAAAATTGAGCTTTGAGAAGCTAATTATTTGAGCATTAACAATAATTATTATCATCTGTTTTTGTCGTAATTGCAATAATGTTGACAAGCAATTATACAATCTTTTTCAGTTGCCAATCGCAACTGTTGCCGACACACCGGCATGCATTTTTCAGCACATGCCGGAATTTCAGTTTCGCCACTGCCGGCGGCGGCAACCGCCATCACCACCACAACGAACATCAAAAGCTTGGAAATACCTCTTGCCATCCTTAGCTATTTCTTCTTGTTTTTGATTTTTTTATGACAACATGCAACTCTATATTTATGAATTTTTTATATATCATGCACATAAATATAGAGAGGCTATATTTTGTGTGAGGTTTGGAGCAAAATTTATCATGCACATAAATATAGAGAGGTTTGGAGCAAAATATGGAGGAATAGATGGTTCATATGAAAGAAAAAAAATTATGTGATTCTGTCTCACTCATATTACCTACATGGTATATGAACTAATTATATTAAATGAATACGTCATGTGGTGTGATACGATTGGTGCACATATATATATATATATATATATATATATATGTTTGTATGATCAAAGATGTTTATGTTCAACATACAAAACGTACAATTGATTGTCAAATATTTAAGAGAAAAACAAATGTTAGAAAACATTTAGTGGAAATGGTGAGAAATGTCACCTTTTTGTCTCGCTGTTGCACCAACGTCACCGGTTTAATAACTTATGTTTAAAAGGCACCTATTTTGGTGAACTACCAAAATTGCCCTTAAATAATCAATTTTTAATTGTCTCTGTACTTCCATCTCCACACTTGAAACGCTGAAGGCAGGAACTCCTCTCTTTCTCTCTCTACAATAAATTTCAAAACTACTCTACTCAACGTTCTTCAGTAAGCACAACAAGGTAATATGTTTGTCTGAAATACTGTTTTTGATCCTTCATTTTTTAAAAACGTTCCTTTTGTAAACATGAAACTGGTTTTGTGAATATTGAATCTGTGAAATTTGAATCTCCGAACCTGTTAATAAAAAGCTCGGAGCCTGTTTGAAAATGCTCGGAGCCTGTTTTAAAAAGCTCGGACACTGTTTGAAAAAACTCGGAGCCTGTTTGAAAAAGCTCGAGCCTTTGGACAAAAGGCTCGAGCCTTTAGAAAACAAGCTCGGAGACTTGAAAAAAGCTCGAGACTTTGTAAAACAGCTCGAGCTTTTAGAAAACAAGCTCGGGACTTTTGCAAAAAAGCTCGGGACTTTGTGAAAGAGCTCGGGACTTTTGTAAAAAAGCTCGGGACTTTGTAAAAAAGCTCGGGACTTTGTGAAAGAGCTCGGGACTTTTGTAAAAAAGCTCGGGACTTTGTGAAAAAGCTCGGGACTTTTGTAAAAAAGCTCGAGACTTCTGTGAAAAAGCTCGGGACTTTTGTAAAAAAGCTCGGGAATTTGTAAAAAAGCTCAGGAATTTGTAAAAAAGCTCTGTACTTTGTAAAAAAGCTCGGCTCTTTTGGGATCTTTGGAAAAAAGGTTGGAACCTTTATTAAAAGTTCGGAGATCATAGTAAAAACCTCGGAAACTATTTTAAAAGGCTCTGAGCCTTTTCCATAGCTTTTATGTTTGTTATAATGGTTTGTGGTGATGAATGTTACAGGAGAATGAATCGGGTGAGAATAGTAATATCTTACAACGGTCGATGGGAGCAGTTACCCGACGGAAGTCAGAGGTTTGTTGGATCCGACAACCAAGGAATGTATGTGTCAAAGAATATGAGTTACGAAGAATTGGTGTCGATCGTGCATACCGTTGTGAAGTATGATGTAAACAAATACAATGTTGATCTACATTCAATATCAATCGTTCCTGGCGCTACATGTCGCACATTTGTAAGAAATGACGATGATGTTCAGTTTATGCTAGGGGAAGATCGGGTGATCCCTCAAGTATGTGTTAGTCTAATTGAGAGGGCAACTGGAGATGTGATACGGAATGATATTCCTGCTCCTGAAAATATCCAACCATTTGGATCCGCTAGCGGTAGCAACCAAGTGTTCACACAAAGGAGTGCCACTGAAGGTGGGGAAAACATATGTGTTGTCCAACCGGTAGTGGTTGACCATGCAGATGTTTGTGAACCTCAATTCGACGATGTGTTTGGTTGTCGATTTGAGATGAATGATGAGCGGTACAATGAGCAATACAATGAGATGTACAATGAGGAGAACACTGAACCGAACCTTGGGCCTAACCAGGAGGTGGATAATGAGGCAAATATTGATCTGGTAGATCATGTAGAGAACACTGATGAAGATCATGTCCAAATTCAAAGACGTGGAAGACGTGTAGAAGGAGTTAGTTGCACTGGAGCAGATATGCCTGGTACTTCCGAGGTCCGGCATAATGTATCTACAGATGATTCTGATAATACCACAACGTGGGTTATTCCCGGAGCAGATTCATACTCGTTTGGGATTGGTAGAAGCACAACCTTGGTAGTAGAAGAACCTACATGCATGATTTATAAAGGTCAGTTCTTTCCGACAAAAAAAGATCTGAAGAGACTAGTTGGCCTTTTTGCAATGCGGCGAAACTTCGAATGGAAGGTGAAAAGGTCCAATAAGACAACGTTACATCTTGTTTGTTTGATTGACAACTGTACATGAAAATTAAGAGCGGTGAGAAGAGATGAAGGGACGTACTTCCAAGTAAGAAGTTTTGTCAATGAACACAGTTGTCCATTGGAGGAGATTCACCGTCGCCACCGACAAGCTAGTGCAGTTATAATTGGAGAAGTGGTTGCACCTAGACTTTAACAACAAGATGGTCGTCTCATGCGTCCCAAGGATATAATCGCCGATATGAAAACAATGTATGGCATCCAAATCATGTACAGTAAGGCATATCAAGCCTTGCATTATGCATTGTCACTGACCTATGGGACACATGAAGAAACCTTCCAACTACTGCCGTCTTTGGTTACGTGCTGGAACAACAAAATCCCGGCACAATCACTGACTTACAGTGCGCTGACGACGGTAAATTCCTTTACTTTTTCATGTCATTAGGGGCCTCAGTTAGAGGTTTTCAGAGGTGCATGCGTCCGGTTATTGCAGTTGATGGTACCCATTTGAAGGGAAGATTCGGGGGTACAATGTTTGTTGCAACTGCCCAAGATGGAAACGAACAGGTGTATCCAATTGCTTTTGGGTACGGCGACTCCGAAAACAACCTTTCATGGGAATGGTTTTTTAGATTGCTTGAAGGGTGCCCTTGGTCATATAGATGATCTGGTTTTTATTTCCGATCGACATGCAAGCATTGAAGCAGGGATTTCTAAAGTGTTCCCTTATGCAACCCATACCATATGTTGTTGGCACTTTGCTGAAAATGTGAAGAAGCGATTTCACAGAAAAGATGTTGCCAGCTTAATGGGCAAAGCCGCTAGAGCGTACACTGAATTCAAATATAACCGGTACATGGGTGAGTTACGTAACCTGCACAAGAATGCTTTCGATTATGTTGAATCTGCCGGTCCACACAAATGGTCTCGTGTACACTGTCCCCAACGAAGGTTCAGGGTGATGACAACAAATGTTGCAGAGTGCATAAACTCATGCCTTAAATTCGCACGACAACTCCCTATGTTGACATTGGCAGAGTTCATTAGGAATATGTTACAGCGTTGGTTTCACGATCGACATCGAGCTGCACAGTCCATGCGTCATCAGTTGACCGACGCATCACATCTTGTGATGCTACAACGGGTCGAGAAGTGCGGTTATATGACCGTCAATCCAGTGGACTGGAACAGTTTCTCTGTCAAACGGTCCGGAAAACAGTGGACTGTTGACTTAGCCCTGAAGACATGCACATGCAACAAATTCCAAATGGATCATTTTCCGTGTTCTCACGCACTCGCAGCGGCAAGGTATATTAACAGTATAAAATTATACCCTATATTAAGCAAGCGTGATTGTCACTTTTTTCATTGGTTTTGCAGGGAGCGGAATTTGGATTTCACATCGCTGTGTTCGGACTACTACAAGAGACAGACACTTATTGATGCATACTCAGTTCCTATTATACCTGTTGGCCATCCTTCTTCATGGGTAGTGCCGTCCGACATCGCTGAGCGGGTGGTTTTAAATCCAAAGACCAAGAGACAATCAGGTCGCCCGATGGAGGGTCGACATGCATCGTCTTCCGAGAGGACAACCACCCAATCGTGTAGAAGATGTGGACAATCAGGTCATAATAGCAGGAGGTGTTCTAATCCGCCCTTGATTAATGAAGGTCCGAGCAGAATTGTTCCCGAGGAATACCGTCGTAAGTGTAGCGTATGTCATCAAGTTGGACATAACAAACAGACGTGCCCACACAAGGAATCTGTCGAGGAGTGAACCGAGCCGTTCATACTTATTGTTTAATTAAGTTGGGGTGTTAATTATTACTTGTGTTATTGTATGATATGAAATGCGTGTGTTGTACTTGTAAATGAAAACACTTTAAATTTTAAACAAAAAATTTATAATTTGAAAGTTCATTACTATAATTATTTGTACATCGACAACTACAACATCTAATGTGGCTTGGAGTTACAAAAAATCTCCACAGCCATCTTCTCCCGTATGGTGCACATATCTTCTTCTGACCAGTCGAACGTCATCCTGTTCGCCAGTACGTACTCCATCAATCTCAAGGTATGAGCACCACAGTTACCCCTGCGACTCAGCACATGAACAACCGTTACAATAGAAGTTGAATTAAACAAACTTAAAGTTTAAATGATGTTCGTATAGTCATACCCTCTAGTCTGTTGGGGCACATGTGTTGTAGACACCATGCTTACCCCAAAGGGCCTATTCCGCTTCTCATACTTCGCCTCGCCCGTTGGTCTGGCATCGTGAAACCCCACCTGATGCAACATCGAGGGTAGAAACCACCGCAATGGAGCGACCTGCTCTTTCCTGATCTGTAGGGGGACTTCCTGTCTGAAGGGGTCTAGCAGGTGGATCTTCCCGACAGTAAGGTCAACGCTGGCCACGAGCCAATGCTGGCCACCAACGTTGCACGGAATAAGGACCTGTACCAAGTGTTCAAGATATTGTTATGGTCAAAATAAGAATTTTTAATTAAACACATTGAAACCATAACTGTATTTTGCTCACCACGTCAACCTCGTGCCATGGTCGGTTCCCTACCGGGAGCAATCCACGTACCGTCATCAGATCTTCAGGGGACCACCTGTACTTCAACACAGACCACTTTTTTGGGGCTTTGCCCACAGCATCGCGAGGCATGATTCTCCGCCACTGAAACTCCAGCATTGACTGAAAATAGACAACGAACTGAAACGTTAGAAACAGGATGAAACACAACAAACAGACGTGTGAAAACAGTACATTTGAAACACTTACATAGAATTGAGAATCTAGTAGGTTCATCCTCTGAATGTAGACAGTGGGGAATGCTCGTTGACGCTTCCGTAAAATATGCAGGTACGCGGCAATATGCTGACAATATAAACATTATACATTGTTAGTATTCTTCCATAAGTTAAACAAACTTAAAAGACAATCAAAGTAAGGAAAGTACCGTGTCCTCCAACTCCATAAAGTTGGTTTGCAACCGGAGGAACCAAGTCACAGGCACGGGGGTCATCAGATCCACATCACGTCTGTGTAATTTTCAATTATTTAGGAAAACAACTAATTTAACTTAGGTGTTTCAAAATAAATTCACAATATTTTAATACTTACAATTCCCCCGTCACGTTCCTCTTGTAGGCTTTGTAAGCCGCAAGCTGGTCAGCGTCTACCAATCCATTGGGCCTGAATGTATGTGCTGATGACATGGGCAGTGTCATTGGCCTCTTCGGCCGACAGGGGTCAGTGTATGGGCTCATCAACTGCCAGCCTCGTTTGCGCATCCGCTGCTGCCTATGCTGACTGTGGACTGGGGGGTGTTGGGAGGAGGAACTCTGTCCCCGTGGATCACGTCGAGGGCTCCGGTGGGATGGGTTGTGTCGGGATGGACCGGCAGTGTCACTAGGGGGTGAGGTGTGACGGGATCGAGTAGAGGAGAGCGGTGTCGGATGGACCGCAGGGGTGCTCCCTATGGATCGCCTGGTCAGGTCAGGAGTGTGGACTGTACGGGAGGAGGGACTCTGACCCAGTGGACTGAACGGGTCCGCTGTGTGGTCCTGGATATAAACAGGAGGATCCACATCCTGTACCTCCATAAGCAGCGGATACTCTAATATCGCCTGGGTAACTGTCTCCCCAAATACTCATGTATCCGTGCCACCAGGGACTTGCATCTGCTGGTCTCGTACTGTATCTCCAGCTGTTGGACCCTGTGTCTGAGGTCCATCAGCCTCCGTCGTAGGTTCGGTGGCTGGGTCTGTCCCTCCGTCTCTGTCTGTACGGGGAGAGTCTTGATCATGGGAAGGTGGACCATCCCTGCCAGACTGTGATGTCGAACCCCACCGCCCCCAGAGAAAGTCCATCACCTCCCTATGCTGCCTATCCCGTTCCCGATCACTCTTCCGGATATCCTCCCGTAACGCAGCGACTGCATCCATCACATCTTGGATTTTTTGTTCCAAACGATCCTGAAACAAAATCATTATTGTCAGTACTAAAACCCAACACTTGTTTCAACATAAATAATGCATTACACCATTTTTTACATACCTGGCGATGCCCTCCAACGTCTTCTCGTGAATGTACTCCACTGGGCATCGCAAAGCGAACCTGTCTGCGCCTAAGAGGACTCCCAGCGACAAACTCCGGGTCCGAACCCTCCGTATCCGGCCTGTGCCTGAGGGGACTCCCACCGCCAAACTCATGGTCGGAACCCTCCGTATGACTGGGTCCGGCAGTGGTATGATGTAAGGGATCCGGTACCGAGCCGTCGTGTCCATCGGCAGCCATATATAGACTGCCTCCCTCATTTATGCCCTCGTAGTACCGTGCAACCCTCTCAGCTGCTGTCGGCACCAGTGCAGTCCTCGCAAACATCTGAAATCGTGGTTAGACCATTCTATTTGTATAATCGTAATATGTAAACACTTTAACACAATAGATCCTTACCCTGGCCAAGAAATTTTTTTTGTCCAGCTTGTCCGACCTTGGTTGAGTTTGCAACTTCCATTTCAGAATACGGGGGGACAACTCAATCTCCCTACGAGTCCCAAATCGGGTCCCAAGCTCGGGGATAACCTCATACGCAAATACCTATGTAAAAGAACAAGTTATTCAGAATCCAATCATTTATTCCGTAACTCATGGAAAAAAAAATTCAGGTTTTCAAACGATACAAATTCTAAATTCTCACCAACAGTGCGTGAGCTAGACCGTAAATGTTGTACGTCTCCACCGTGTGAACGTCAACGCCCTTTTCCTGCTGTCGTCTCTCATACCGCACACGTCGACCGTTTAAGGCATTCTTGAATCCAATAATGGACTGCCTATACACGTGGGCACCCCACGGGAATGCATCAAAAGCGTCCAAGTCCTCGACCAGCCGGATCTGCCATAATGGAACTTTCTGTCTCTCGTCCAACCCCATCAATATCCAGTTTAGCATATAAAGGAGGCACAACTTCACAGCATCGTACTGCTCCTCAAATACACCGATCCGTAGAACAGCTTTCAGCTGTTCATAATCCACATCAGCTGCACCATTGAAATACCGTTGTTGTATCCCGTTCTGAACCATCTCATACCTCGTCGTGTCGGGAATCACTCCAAACTTCAATCCGGTGATCAGACAGAATTCAACCTTGGAGAACCGGACCGAACGAGCATCCCCCGATCCATCCTAAGGAAATGACCAAAACAAGACTCTGTATACCGACGTCGGTCTTCGACCTTGAATTGTTCTGGTACACTGTCTAGTGCGACGTCGATATCTTTAAGGTCGCTGAAATGGTCATGCCGAGTGATTTTTCCATCGTACCATTCATCCTCTGGAGTTTTAAGCAAATCCTTTAGTTCACTACTCATCTGCATTTTCATAGAAAGAATGCATCAGTAAACTGTAAAAGGCTAGGACATAATAATATAAAATAGCAGAGAAGCAGTTTCAAAAGGCTCGGACTCATATTGAAAACGCTCGGACAGTGTGAAAAAAGCTCGGACACAGTTGGAAAATGCTCGGACTCATATACAAAAAGCTCGGGCACAGTTTGAAAAAGCTCGGGCACAGTTTGAAAAAGCTCGGGACCAGTTTGAAAACGCTCGGACTGTTGAAAAAGCTCGGACTCAGCTTTACAAAGCTCGGACACTGTTTCAAAAAGCTCGGACACGTGTTGAAAATGCTCGGACTGTTTAAAAAGCTCGGACTCGGTTTTAACAAGCTCGGACTCAGTTTAAAAAAGCTCGGACTCGGTTTAAACAAGTTCGGACTCAGTTTAAAAAAGCTCGAAAAATGTTTCAAAAAGCTCGGAAACTGTTTCAAAAAGCTCAGACACGTGTTGAAAATGCTCGGACTGTTCAAAAAGCTCGGACTCAGTTTAAAAAAGCTCAGAAAATGTTTCAAAAAGCTCGGAAACTGTTTCAAAAAGCTCGGACACGTGTTGAAAATGCTCGGACTGTTCAAAAAGCTCGGACTCAGTTTTAACAAGCTCGGACTGTCTAAAAAAGCTCGGCAACTGTTTGAAAAAGCTCGGACTCAGTTTCAAAAAGCTTGGAAACTGTTTCAAAAAGCTCGGAAATTGTTTCAAAAAGCTCGGCCACATTTTAAAATAGCTCGAGAACAGTTTCAAAAAGCTCGGGCATTTTCAAATAGCTCGGAACCAGTTTGAAAAAGCTCGGGCACAGTTTGAAAAAGCTCGGGACCAGTTTGAAGACGCTCGGACTGTTGAAAAAGCTCGGACTCAGCTTTACAAAGCTCGGACACTGTTTCAAAAAGCTCGGACACGTGTTGAAAATGCTCGGACTGTTTAAAAAGCTCGGACTCGGTTTTAACAAGCTCGGACTCGGTTTAAAAAACCTCGGACTCGGTTTAAACAAGCTCGGACTCAGTTTAAAAAAGCTCGAAAAATGTTTCAAAAAGCTCGGAAACTGTTTCAAAAAGCTCGGACACGTGTTGAAAATGCTCGGACTGTTCAAAAAGCTCGGACTCAGTTTAAAAAAGCTCGGAAAATGTTTCAAAAAGCTCGGAAACTATTTCAAAAAGCTCGGAAACTGTTTCAAAAAGCTCGGACACGTGTTGAAAATGCTCGGACTGTTCAAAAAGCTCGGACTCAGTTTTAACAAGCTCGGACTGTCTAAAAAAGCTCGGCAACTGTTTGAAAAAGCTCGGACTCAGTTTCAAAAAGCTCGGAAACTGTTTCAAAAAGCTCGAAAACTGTTTCAAAAAGCTCGGGCTGTTTAAAAAATCTCCGGCACTGTTTCAAAAAGCTCGGAAATTGTTTTAAAAAGCTCGGCCACATTTTAAAATAGCTCGAGAACAGTTTCAAAAAGCTCGGGCATTTTCAAATAGCTCGGAACCAGTTTGAAAAAGCTCGAAAACCCAGAAAAAGCTCGGAAAACGTTTTAAAAGCCTCAGAAAAACCTCTTCAAAAGCTCGAAAAAGCTTGAAAAAAGCTCGGAATCACCTTGAAAAACCTCGGGAACCCAGATCTTCAACCGATTTACAAACCCTAACCTAACCCACAACCATTCTCAGATCAACAAACAAACATAATCTACAAGTTTAATCAACAACCAACATCAAACATGAACTTATTAAAAACAAAATCAACAACATAATCTGACTCAACTTACCGTCGATTGAAGATGCTCTCGTCTGAACACCCGATAAACACTGTTGTCCTACCGCCGGTTACTTCGACGTCTTTTTCAGACGGAAAACCACTGATCTTCCAACGCCGGTTCTTTTTCCAAGAGATGTTTTCTCTCTCTGGTTTTTCTCACTAGGTTTGAAAACGACAAAAACTCACTTGGAAGGGGTATTTTTGTCTGGACACCTATGTTGGTGCCTTTTTAACATGAATTAGTAATGTGGTGATATTTGCACAACACCCACCCCAAATAGTGCTATTTATTTTTTGAGCCCAAACATTTATCCTATTTCTTATGTAGTAATATAATGAGTAATATAATACATTAGTTACAACTCACGTGACACATTATTTGAGTATATATATAGACAACATTTTGATCATTAGTTAGCACTATACACTCTTTTTTTAGTAGAAACGAAATGATCTATAATATTTTCAAGTTTCAAATACTTGATGTTTCCTTTCTTTGTAGCATTAACCATTGAGATCCATTAAAACTAGAGTCATTATTTTATTTTCGTAGCTCTCATAGTTAGGGTGTAAGGAATTTACCATTGAGTCAACCTCCTCATATCATCAAATTTGGTTTATAATTTTGAAATAAAAATATTAATATATAGCAATAGTCAATAGATTGATAAATCGTAAATCTCACTACTCAGCTGAGTTATTTACTATTTTTTTTATGTTAACTCAACTGAGTTATTAATTGTAGAAATTATTGTAAAAATTTGGGTGTAAAGAGGAAATATAATTTAACAGGAAAAGAGTGGGTGTTTAATTTGTCTAGTTTTTATCAAAATTTATCATTTATAATTCTAAAAAAAAATTAATACAATTTAAATACCCACTTTATCATTTTTCCAGTTAAGTGATTTTTCCTCTCTACACCCCGTATCTTTACAATAATTTCTTCATGAATAATTCAGTTGAGTTATTGTACGACTCAAAATGTATCAATCTATTGCTACATACACATTAATATATGTTTTTAAACTTGACTCAAGTTTGAAGATATGAGGTGATAAGGGTTAGAAGGGGTTCTTAGTTGCACTGTTCACTAGGGTGAGGCATTGTTCATAAGGGGCAGGGCACTATTCACGACACTGTAGTAGCGCTGCTCATGGGTGATGCGAGTCACTATTCATGAAAAAAAAATTCGTCTGTATTGCCGCACACTTCTTTTGAGGAGAGGGTTTTGGCTCTGTTAGGTTTAGGGTTTTGCATGTGTATGACAGTTAGGGTTTATATTTTCCGGTTGTGGTTATAAATGGTTTCTAACTATATGGATCCGATGGGCATGAAAGCTTCTTTGTATGTTTCTTCTTCGGCTGGGTTACGTGCTGTTCCTTTAGGGCCACATTCTTTGTTCTCTTTGCGACCCTATGATGGCAAGTTGGTTGATGGCTGGGCCGATCCGCTGGTTGGAAGTTCCTCACTGTCCGTTAGGGGTTCTTTGCTTAGAGGTAAGACTGTTGTTGACGGGGTGGATCCACTTGTGGGTAGTTCCTTGCCTCTGTCATCTATTAGGGCTCTTCTTATGCATATCTTTTTAATGCTGCCCCGATTCAGGTGGATAATTTTTTCGATCCTTCGATTCTTTCCAAAAAAGGGTGGTTAGTGGCTATTCGGGTGGATCCCTCTGCTTATAAGTATAGATTGGAGGTTTGTAAGTTTTCTCTCATTGGTCTGGTTGTCTTTTCTAGTGGTGAGAAGCCTTGGAAGTTGGTTGATCTTAAAGCCAAACTGCAGTCTGTTTGGAATCTAAACTCTGTTTAGAGGCTGATTTCTTTAGGTACGGAGTACTTTTAGATTATGTTGAATTCAGATGTTGATGATAAGAATATGGTTTAGAGTTTTGGGTCTTTTAATCTCAAACCAGGTGTTTTACGGTTTCAACCTTGGATTCCGAATTTTAACCAGGTATTACAAAAGTCTTCAAATGCTCAGGTTTGGGTCCGTTTTTATGATCATTCATGGGAATACTGGCATCTGAAGATTATTTACGATTTAGCTAGAGGGATCAGAGTGCCTTTACGGTTGGACATGTCTATTGTGGATGATGATTTTGGACATTTTACGCATGTTCTGGTGGTTATTGATGTGTCTACTGTGCCTCTGTCTTCTTCGCTTCTTGAGAGGGATGATTCTCATAGTTCTTTCATTTCGGTGGAACATGATAATCTCCTGGCTTTCTGGTCTATTTGTTCCTCCATTGGTCATTTTCCCAATGCTTGTCGTTGGAACAAGTCCGGTAAGTGGATTTTTGTTAGTTTTAGTAAGCCCGATTCAGCTAGAGATGGTCCAGCCATAGTTGTTCTGATGAGGGGTTACAAGTCCCCCGCAATTGTGCTCATAAACTGGTTTTTCGTCCTATTTCTGTGCCTCAAACAGAAGTTCCGATTTCTAATGTCTTTGCCACTATTCAGCAAGATTTAAGGTCTCCAGATTCAATCGTGGTTCATTCTTCGGCAAGTTCAGATCTAGTTTTGGGTATGGTTTCTTCTGCTAGTCAAGTTGATTCGACAGGTTTAACTTCTTTGGTAGCTCCTACTACTTCGGTGGTGGCTGCTCAGGTCTGTCGGGCCCAGCAGGTAGAGCGGAGCGATGATTCTCTTATTGATGTCCCTGTTCATTCTTCCAGAGTGAGAGCAGGGCATGTTTCTTTAGAGGGCCCCTATTCGATTCTTAATGTTTCAGATGGTGCCGTTGTCTCGATCTCTTCTGCTGTTTCGATTGGTCGGGAAGAGATCGAAGGTTGGTAAAGATTCTGTTTCTCTATTGGTTTCTTTTTCTTTACCCATTGTTTCTTCAGTGGTTTCAGTTAATGATTTGGACGATAGAGCGGGTACAGTTTCTCCTTCGGTTGAGAGAGTTGATTGGGTTATTTTGAGGAATGGATCTGGATCTTCATGTTCACGAGGTGGGTTCTCAAAGATCTGTGTCGTTTGCATCATCCCTCTTTGTTATGCATTGAGTAGCCTATGGTGACTTTTTTCTTCTTTTGCTTTTGGGTTTTGGTCTTCTCCTGGTCTGCACTTTGTATGGGAGAACAACATTGAAGAGTTATTGCCTTTCATTTGGGTCTTTGCTTGTAATTCCATTTCTGATGCTCAGGTTGTCTTCTTTCATAAGCATTGGTATACCTTTGTTTATGCAAGTACTTCTGTGTTGGCTCATTGCTTACTTTGGCAGTCTCTTAGGAAATTGGTCGATCTGGTTTCTTCATAATAGCTAGTTGTGGGAGATTTTAATGTGGTTTTGGGAGCTCATGAGTCTTTGGGTTCCCATTCTCCCTCTCAAAGTTCTTGTACGGATTTCAGTTCGATGATCGATGAATGTGAGCTAATTGGTATTCGTTCTCAGGGTTCTCGTTTCATGTGGGCTCGAGGTCACTATACACGCACTCGTGTTGAAAGGAGATTAGATAGGGCTTTCGTTTCAGATGGTTGTATTTCCAGTTGGCGGGATATTTCGTATGTGGCTCTTCCCCGTCGATTTTTTGATCACTGTCCGTTGTTAATTCGGTTTTCAAACATTGATGTCTCTTGTCCTGGACCTTTTCGATTCCAGAGCATGCGGTTGGATCATCCTGATTTCTTGCCCACGGTTCATAGAGTTTGGAGTTCCCCTTTGGTGGGTAGGCATTTTCAAGTGGTGATTCACAAGTTGAAATGTTTGAAAAAGGTTCTTAAGTCTTGGAATTGGGAGGTTTTCGGGGATCTCGAGTCTGACGTAAAAATGAAATCAACTGAGTTTTAGTCGGTTCAGCTCCTAAAGCCCGTGACGTGCTCACACGCAGTTGCTGGGACCTGAGAGATAGCGAGGAAGATCCGGTGGTACAAATCGGAAAGCAAATTCAACATCAAGAAGTTAAAGAACGAATGAGTTAGCCTTGAGGCATGATTTCGAATTTTGCCTTATTTATTCTTATATATCGTATTGGTTATTAAGGTCGCATTAAATATTTTTTTTAAAAGTTTTAAAATCCCATTCGCTGCGCGACTCTGGGGCTTACAACTTTTGCCTCTGGGCCGGATGGTTTCTTTGGTAAATTCTATCAGTATTGTTGGGAGATTGTCGGTGGCAATGTTGTCCTTACTGTTCAGGATTTTTTTGCTCTTAGGCAATTTTTTCAGGGCTTAATTCCAGTTTCATAGTTCTTTTTCCGAAACTGAGAGATTCGATTTCCATTGATCAATACCGTCCTATTGTGCTTAGTAATTTCCTATTCAAGTTCTCCACAAAGATTTTGGTTGATCGTCTAACTCAGATCGCGGCTAGGATTGTCTCTCTATATCAGTTCAGTTTCATTCGGGATCGTCACATAGAAGATTGTATAGCTTTAGCTTCAAATTAGGTGAATGTGTTGCATAAGAAGTTCTATGTGGGAAATTTGGCAATGAAGATTGATATCCGTAAGGCTTTTGATACTTTGGATTGGTCTTTCCTTCACAGAGTGCTTTAGGCTTTTTGGTTCTCTTCTGTTTTCGTGGGTTGGATTGATAGTATTCTGAATTCTTCAAAGCTTTTTATGCTGATAAATGGGGTTCCGGAAGGTTATTTTTGTTGTTCTAGAGGGGTCCGTCAGGGAGATCCTCTTTCCTCTCTTCTATTTGGTATTGTGGAGGATTTTCTTAGTAGATTTCTGTCGAGGATGGTGGAGTCTTCTCAGCTTTTGTCTTTTTCTTCTCCGAGGGGTTTTGTTGCTTCGACTCATCTGCTTTATGCAGATGACGTTCTGATTTTTTGCAGAGGCACGGTGAAGAATCTGAAGGGCATTATGCAAGCTTTTGATGTGTATGGGGGATTATCAGGTCAGTTGGTTAACTGGATCAATTCTTCCATCTTTTTTGGTTTGTCTGTTTCTTATGCCCGGATTTGGAGATTGCAGTCTTTGGTTGGCATGCAGAATGGGCAGTTACCTTTTTCTTATTTGGGAGGCCAGTCATTTAGAAGCAGGCCTACGAGGTCTTTGTTGCAGCCCATAACAAATAATTTTTTTTTCCAAATTTGCTAAGTGGAAAGATAAAACCTTTTCTATGGCTGGCTGGGCTACTATGATCAAATCTGTTATCACTGGCTCTTTTGTACATTCTTTCATGATTTACAAGTGGCCTTTATCATTGTTGAGGATGATTAATCGCAAGTTGAGAAATTTTCTATTGACGGGTTCGTGTGAATATTCTAAGCTGATCCGGGTTGCTTGGGACCGTTGATGTAAGCCTTTGTCCAATTGTGATCTTGGCTTGAAGGATTTGGGTTTATTGAACGACTCGCTTTTGAAAAAATTCACTTAGTAGTTCATGACTTCTGAGGGCTTTGCTTTTTCCATTTCTACGAAAACGTCATCTTAAGCATCTTCGTAAACCACATGGGGGGTATGTAGGGGTGTCAAAACGGGTTGGCGGGTCGTGTTAGGGCCAACCAGGACATGACACGAATATTTTTGAGTCAACCCGAACACGACACAATTATTAAACGGGTCAGACCCCCTTGACCCAAACACGACACGAATAAAAAGAGGTCAGCACGAACACGACACGGATAACCCGTTTAATTAACGGGTTTGGCGGGTTGAGTCAAATGACCCGTTTAACTGACCAGTTTACACGACCCATTTAACTTGTTAATATTAATTTCACTAAAATACATTAAAAATAAAACAAGTAATCAAATAAAATCAATTCACAAACCAATACCACAAAATACAAATGATAATCAAGCGAATACAAACAACAATAGTTATAATACTAATCAAATAAATCCTTAAAACGGAATTTCAGAACGATACATCGATACTTAAGAGTTATGATCATGCCAAATCTAAAAATACAAATCCACAATTAAGTCCACAAATACAAATCCACAAGTTCAAAATAAAATAAAAGACATCAAATATTCAAAAACCAAAACATATTAGCAAACATAACAGTTAACTCTTCTTGATGCCTTGATTACTTGATGTTAAACTTCTTGCTATTCATAAACCTACAAAATAAATTTCATACATTAGGTAATAACTTGGAAGTTTTGAGAAATAAGAAAAATACTTTTAACAAACAAGTGTATATGATTTTACTACTAATCGCCAAATTAAGATGTGGCACTTTCAATAGATTGACCTGAACTGTTCTCGAGAGTTAATTTCAAAATATCCTCGGCAATTTCATCCACTTCAAAAGTTGCACTCACTACAATAATACGAATATTAATGTTATTATACTTAAATATTAATCAAGTAAACCGATCACTCCAAAATGAGCACCCGCAATAGTACGGAGCCGTGGGAGTAGTACAATGATAATAAAGTTCGTTTCATAGGGATTGATGAATTGAGTACCACAATTGATTGATTGACTACTATTTAGACAAGCAAATATTTGATAATTGATTTCTATCACTAAAAACTAATTAAATTAAACTATAACTAAAAATGCAATTAAGGAAATTAGCCAAACAAGTAATCAAAGCAAGTCATACACAAACAAGTGATTGTATTACTTATAGGAAAGTAGGCTAAGACCTTGAATCCACCTAACCAATTATCACCAATTTATAGACCCACCGTTAAAGATAAATTATGCAAATGTGAATGTAGACTCGTGACAATCCTCAATTAGTCTATACTCTCTCTCGAGTTATAGAGACAACACTTATATGCACCAATAACCTATCTCTCGATGGTCATCCGAAATACACACAAGTTCATTAAGTATAGTTGTACACTAATTGAGTCCTAGAGACTAGCCTCGAGTATTTCCACCTTACTAGGCCTCTATCATGCATTTCATCTAGAACGTTGTGTGCTTATCCTCTTGGTACATCACACTACAACCAAATAAATATTAAATGCTAGCTAAACATTCAACATTAATTATAACATGAAATACACATACATAAACACAACCAATATGGATAAAATGACGGTCTTCATTGATAATTCATGGTAAAGGCTTCATCTTGACCTTAGCCAAGTAGAGTTTAGTTCATAGTGTGAGAGATGGCCATACAAGATATGAAATAAGTACAAGCCATAAGTAGACACAAGTAAAAGTAAGGAGAGAAAGGAAAAGAGTAAACTAAGATGAAGAACTCATCATATCTTGCTTAGTTGTGCTAGGCTTCTTCTCTTCTTAACTTCTTTTGCTCCAAAATGTGGTCTTGATGGTTGGTCTAGATGAGGGAATGAGGTGTTTGGTGGTTGGTGAAGTGGGATTTGAGTTTAGATGGTGATTTGATGAAGGTTTTTGGTGATTAGGTGAAGGATTTTGGGTTAAAGATTGGTTTTTTGAGGGTTTGGATTGTAAAGGGAGTCTTTAGAGCTCAAGGGTCATGATGGAGGTAGACTAAACGAGCTGAAATGAGGTATTTATATCTTTGGAAATAGGGCAGGAAACCTCAGAAAAGAGCTGATGTGAAAAGCTTGGGCGCTAGTGATGCGCTGGTCGTCAGACGTATCACCAGCGCAACCCTACTGGACAGACTGCGCTGGTGAGGGTGCACTGGTCGTCAGACGCACCACCAGCGCAACCCTACTGGACAAACTTTGCTGGTGAGGGTACGCTGGTCGTCAGGCGCATGCTCTTCTTCTTCTAGATTCTGTAATTCTTCCATTTGGCCATCAAATTCTCTTGACGTTAAAACGTTACCCCTAGATTACCTGCACAACTCAACCTAACCATCAAATATCTTGTTTTTATCCGGAAACGGATGCAATAGATAGGAAATGGAGGCTACACCAAGTGTATAAATGGGCATTGTCATAAACACTAAGTAATAAAAAGTTTACCATTTTCTCCTTGCATCCAATCTCTAGTGCAAACTATTGCCTCCACCACATCCGGTTTTAGTAAACAGCGAAACCAATCAAGGACTCGACCACCAACACCAAATGCCGATTCAGATGCCACTATAGATACCAGGATGCTCAAAATATCATGGTCCATGAACGAAAGATCGGGATAACGGATCATATTGACCTTCCAAAAGTCTAAAACAACCAAGTTTGATGACATTTCAAGTTTTGGTTCATCCAGTTACAGCTCCAATTGTGATTTTTGGTTGCAAATAGCAGAATGTTATTGTTGGTTGTAAGCTTCATACTTTTGTACATATAGTTTAAAGCAAAATAAATAAATAAACAAAGTTAATGTTATAAATAAAATTATAAAACAAAAGAGAAAAATAACAGGTGTAAAACAGAAAAATAATAGCTATAAAACATAAAAATAACAACAGAAAAATAACAATTACCTGCATAATGTTTGTACTGAAGATGTCACCGCCTGTATCGGTGATGGTGTCACCACCTCCACTAGAACTAGGTAATGATGTTGAACTGGATCCCCTTGTACTCATTGAAGTGAGTGTGTACTCATTAAACAATGATAACAACTTGTTCCAAACAATGTCTAGCTCCGGTGAATGAATGCCATAAACTTTCTTGTAAGCAAACTCCACAAACGTCATCTAATAGTGAGGATCTAAAATCAAAGCTATTGCCAAGATAACGCTAAACTCACCCCAATACTTGTAGTATTTTTTTTTTACATTTGAATAGCCATCTTTTTTAAGAACACATCACTACTTTCCATGTTTTGCTTAAAAAACATATAAGTGGAAAACACCTTGGGAAAAAACAGATTTGAAGTTGGGTACTTTGTTCCAGAGAAAACACAAGTAAGATCATATAAATATTGCAAAAAAAAAATGGAAATTTTCTGCACTTTCTCCCACTCACTCGGACAAAGGCAATGCTTGGAATTATTATCACTCAACTCTAAAGAACTTCAAGCATGACGATAATAAATAGCACTTTGAAGCATAAGAAAAGTTGAATTTCATCTAGTTGAAACATCTTGCTTCAAACCCATCTTAGAATCCAAAGAAACTTGCTTACAAGTTACAACAATCTAAAAACGTTTGTTTTCTCACTTGTGATCCTCTAATATATCTAGTACACTCACGAATTTTAAGGACAACCTCATCTATTTCCTTTAAGCCATATTGAACTATCAAATTAACAATGTGGGCACAACAACGAATGTGTAAAACATCTCCATCACTTACAAGTGCCTTCTTTAAGTTTTCAAAATATCAACATACGATTTATTGGATGAAGCATTATCCAAAGTAATTGAAAATATATTCTTTTCAATTCCCCATTCACATAACAATTTATATATCTTGCGAGCTAAGGACACTCCATCATGTGGTGGTAACATTATACAAAAATTTAGCACTTTCATTTGTAAGACCCAATTTCCATCAAGAAAATGAGCTGTGAGACATAAAAACACATGGGTATTTATAGAAGTCCACAAATCACCTGTCAAACAAATCTTACCAGGAGTATTTTCTAGCATTGTTTTTATCTTTTGTTTTTCTCTAGAAAACAACCTTAACATATCAGCTTTCACAGTGTTCCTAGATACCAAATTGACATCGTCACACAAGTATTCAATAAGTATTTTAATCCATGACCACTCCACAAGTTTGAAAGGTAAATCATGAGAAATAATGGCATCAGATATTATATCCCGAACTACTTAAGGATCCTTACGATTAGACACTACCATATCACCTTGTCTACCTTTATTCAATAGCATTTGTTTTAAATCATGATGTGCAAACTTAGTGCAAGATGTCATGTGTCGTATCTGTTGGGGTTTATACCCTAAAGATGTAATTTGTAAATGGATTTATGAAATAAATAAAAAGAAAAGTTCAATTCATTCTTGTTGTGTTGTTTATTTTATAATTTGCACATATATTAACATCCTAGATTGCCGGATGTAATCTCAAACTGTGTATATGAGTGTCATATACGGATGGATACAGTAAGAGACGTGCAATCTAAAGAGTCCATAGATAGAAAATAAAGCTGGGTATTTTATTTGTGGTTAATTTATAGCTACGGTCCATTCGTAATGTACGGTGATTCTATCCTGAATCATTCATATGAGATATGGGAATGGAGGCACCTTGTATGATGTGATCATATAAGACTGAGCCATGATATATATGAATCTCTCACGAAGATTCATTTACCGATGAGATTCATATATATCAACTAATGAAGGCTATATGTGGGTTATCTTAATCCTGAGTGTCATATCGACTCTTTTAGGTTAGATCGTGGTCTTTGATATACCATGGGTGAGATCGGATGCAGTTCCTGATCAATATGCTCCGTATGTTGGGATTGCGGTTTGACTTGTGGCTGGGAAGGTTTGTACACAATAGTGGAATCCACTCCTTCTTGTGAGAAGTAGATGATAGTTTTCTTAAGGGTTGATTCGGGGCTTGGACAATATGAGCGCTCTCTTAATTCTATGAGGAAATATGATTTATTGTTCATTAGAGAATCAACAGTACTTAAATGATATATGTAATTAAATGGGTATAACAGACATTATGACCCAACTTTAATTATGAACTACTGTGGAGGATCACACCATGTGTAACAGCTATATCGATGGACGCTGAGTTGTATCGGTCTGTGTAAAAGCGTCTACAGTTGGGAGATTGCAACTTCGAGTTTTTAATGGAATAACACGGGAGTTAATAATCAAGGAATATTAATTAAAGAGTTTAATTAATGATTCCAAGGATTATTGGAGCTCAAAATACTGTGGGTCAATTAGGTTCCCTTGCGAGCCCCGATCGATTTAGGTAACAAGGGTCACGGTTAATTGATTGGATTGTCCAATTAATTGTGTTACGAAAGTGACACGTGTTTATTCGGGAATTAATTGAATAATGAGATTATTTAATTAACGAATAATGGTGATTAAATAAATTAAATAATAAGATTATTTAATTATATTATTAATCACTAAATTGAGGGTGATAGTTGATATTTGATTTTAAATAGAATGAGATAGTATGATTATTTTATTTTATTAAATTAAATATTTAAAATTGAATTTAAAATGTTTAAATTCAAAATAAATATTTAATTATCTTTTAAAATAAAAGACATGAGATATCATTTTAAAAGATTTAGTTTTAAAATCAAAAAAAGATATCAATTAAAAAGTTTTTAGTTATGATAATATATATATATATGATATATATTTAGATAAAAAAAAAACAAGAAGAACACATGCCATCAGACTTTCAATATGTATGGGATACAAATTGTGATGCGTGAATCAGGTGAGAATCAATAGATAAGAGAAGCACATAAAGCAAATAAATAAGTGTTTGTATAAGATACAAACAAGTGAGTAGGTAAATCAATAGAAAGGAGAAATACACAAACGTGTAAAAAGAGATTAGCATTAGATGCAATTTTGGTGTGCACGTGAATAATTACAAGATCAGGTCTCTTAAATTGTTTTAAAAAAGGCAGTTGAAGCGTGGGTTAACATAATACACGAGATAGAGATCATGTCAAGATTTTGTAAGTGTGTGGTGCAAGTGTTGCATAGTGAATAAAAGAAATTGTTTCTTCTTCTCCATTTTTTCTGAATCCTCCATTTAAGTTCCTGAGACCGTGACGCATCCACACGCAGTTATTAATCCCGGGATATAGCGAGGAAGATCGGTGGTACAGACCAGGAGCATATCGTAAAGTGAAGGAGCCTCCAAACGTTGGTAAGGTTCTAAATTTTTTTTTAATATATTAATTACAATTTCATGTGTTTACAAATTGTATGTATTAGTTTAGGAAAAATAATTACGATTCCAAGTTCATTGGTTCCAGATTAATTATGATTTGTATAAAAAAATTTAAAACCTATTTCCGCTGCGTTACCAGTGATCGGAGTTCCAACAATATCATATTACCTATGCCATGAACACTTTCACAAAGATATGTCTTACTAAAACCCTAGCATTTGCACC
This sequence comes from Dipteronia sinensis, assembly GCA_033220585.1. Taxonomy (NCBI): domain Eukaryota; kingdom Viridiplantae; phylum Streptophyta; class Magnoliopsida; order Sapindales; family Sapindaceae; genus Dipteronia; species Dipteronia sinensis. The sequence goes on along the minus strand of CM065636.1, from coordinate 11,171,866 downwards.
TCAACCTTCCATCTTTACCTCGTGGCAGCTTCACAAAAACTTTCAAAACCTTTGAAGTCTCCTTCATTTTGCGAGAAGGCTTGCTCTGCACAACTTTCTTCCCTTTACCAGTATCACCACCGGTATTTTCCACTTGTGTATCACCATCATACTCCTCTTCCGTACTCTCGAACTCAAAGGCAAAATTATAGATATCAACTTCATTGGAATCCACAGATGTTTGATATGCAAAATGTGAATAACAATTAAAATCAACTAAAAATGTGACTCAACAACCACCTAACTTAAACTACAAGAGGGAACAAGCTAAAGTAGGACAACATCTAGCTGTCCACACCCATAAAAACAAAGCAAAGACAGAAACAGAGCTAACAAAGCAACCAAACCCAAAGCAAAATAAGAGAGCAGATAAACAATACAGAGCCGCAAATAACCTATCAACATAACAAAAAAAGGGCTGAACACACCCAACCCTACACATTCCAGTATCCCACTCAAATTTTCTCTATTGTAATCACATGCATTACTCAAAATCACATCAATAAGCACAAACATGGGCATATAATACATGAACACAGTACATGCATTGCATTAAACTACAAATAACTCATTCAATTAACAATATGGCATAATGTCACTCTCAAATTCGAATTCTCAGCGGGACTTTTGGCGCGACAACTGGTTGGGTGTGCCAATTATAGATCTCATAGGTATTCCAGATTATTTGGCTAGTCCTCTCCGTGTTAAGGTTTCTGATTTTATTCAGGATGAGAGATGGGTTCTTGATGATTGCTTACGTGCTCGTTTTTCGGATCTTTGTTTTCAGATTGATAGGATTGCAATTTCTCCTGTTGATGATTCTCTTGTTTGAGCTCATTATTTTAGGGATGGTCGGGTTTCGTATAAGGCTGCTTACTCTCAGATGGTTCGTGACTGCCCTCAGGTCCCTTGGTGGAGAGACGTTTGGTCTCGCTTTATTCCTCCTTCCCGTTCCTCTTTGACTTGGTGTCTTTTGTAGAATAGATTTCCCACAGAGGATCGTTTATGCAGAGTCGGGTTCCATTTGGCTTCCAGATGCAGTGTTTTAGTAAGTCAGCTGACCATCTTTTCCGTCGGTATCCCCTTGCGGTTGCTCTTTGGGAGACTGTCTTTTCCGCTTTCCAACGGCGTATTTCAGCTGACTCGTGAGGCTTTTTCTTCTCACAGGCCATAGCGGTTTCTTTTAGTGATTAGGTGCATGTCCTTGGAAGGCGGTTATTCACGAGGTGCTTTGGAGTGTGCGGTTTATCCAGAATCAATGGATCTTTGAGAGTAAAGCTATTGATTTTAGATTTGCGTTGTCTTTGGTTTGGTGTGTAGTTTCTAAAGCTAACCGTTCAGGCATTAAGTGTATGCGTAATTGCGTGGATGACCTTTTGATCCTTCAGTGCCTTGGTCTTCGTGGTCGGCCAACCAAGACTCCGGTTATCAAAAGCGTGAGTTGGTCGCCTCCTGCTCTGTTTTGGATCACGGATGGTGCTGCCTTGAGTTCTCCCTGTACGAGAGGGTTTGGAGGTGTTTTCCGCAATTGTAGATCCTTCGTGAAGGGTTGTTTTGCTATCCCTCTTGGTCAGGTATTTGCTTTTGAGGCTAAGCTTCTTACCGCTTCTATGGGCATTAATTTTGCAAGTACGGGTGGCGTCGGCTTTGGTTGGAGAGTGATTCTTCCTATGTGGTTCATCTGCCTTCTTCTTGTTCAGAGCATGTTCCTTGACGAGTGCGGCATGCGTGGCAAAGATGTATCTTCCAAATCTCTCAGATAGAGTTTCAGGTATCCTATAATTTTAGGGAAGGCAATCATGTTGATTCTTAGTGGTTTTCCGCTCATTCCTTCTGTTCTTTGCTGGTGGGCAATGACTGTATGGGTCAGGAGTATTTTGGTTGTTCTTGATGTTTTTGTTTTCTTGTGTGGCTTGTGCGCCACTTTTCTGGTTGAGGATTTGCTCTCGGTGTTTTTGTGGCTAGTCTGGCATGTGCTACACTTTGTTCTCTTCTTTTATTATTTATATAGTTATGAATACTGCCTAGGAGTTTTTCAGCATATTATCGCTTGCAATACTTTTTCCCCTTAGGTCGGTCCAATTTAAAAAACAAAAAAAGTTTGAAGATATTAGGTTGAGTAATGCTTAAGTGGTCAAATTATATATTTATCAAAATTCATATTTAAATGAAGAGCTATATGATTTTGAATTAACACATTACATGCTGCATCATATCATTATTTATATCTTAATTATGACCTGATGGTGTAAATATGTACATTACAACTTTATATATTTTCAAAAAAAGAAAAGAAAAAACAAGTATATCAAATTATCAATGCTTTCTTTATTTCTTTAGTAATCAAAACAATTACAATTACAATCGAGTAATTGACTACTTTATATTTCCTCATCCCATTGAAGTTCCAAAAAGAACAAATTACTACCCAATACATTTCAGTGATCATATATACTACGAACCCTAGTAATAATTAACCAAGAAATTAATTAAATAAAAGAACAAAATGAATTAAATTAACTTGAAAATATATAGCTGGTACGTGATTCACATACATCCAATTTCCAAGTAATTATTTTATTTTTCTAAAAAATAATACTCTCTCCCTTATTTTGGAGAAAAATATCCGAGAGAGGTAATTAGATCATTTGACAAACTATGCTCTAATCAATTTCGAACAATACCATCTGGACCTATATATTTTTCGAAGTCGTGGGCATGACCAACACTATCAGCAGCAGCAATATCTTCATCTCCTTCGCCGCCGTGGCAATATTTATCACAAGCTATTTGACATTGCTCAGATGGTGCCTTGGGCAGCTGTTGACGACAAGTCGGGAGACACTTCTGCATACAGGGAGAATCATCGGCATTGGTCATGGAAACCGGCATCACCACCAGAGCGATGATCAAAAGCATGGCAATGGTTTTGGACATCTTTGCTACTTCAAATTTTTTTTTTTTTGGTTTGTATTGGATATGAGAATAATGTATGGTAACTAGGTTGATTTTAGAGTACTTAACACAAAGTGAGTGTGTGTGTTCAGGAGAGAGGTGGTTTGGTCTATAGATATATATGCAAACAAACAAAAAGAGAGTTATTTGGAGCAAAACATGGAGGAATATATGGTTCAAAAGTGTCTAAATGACTAAATACAATTGATGGAAAATTAAATTAGAAATTAATACAAAGAGATTAGAAAATTATGGCTAATAATAAGCACATGTTTTTTCCAGGAGAAAAAGTCTTTTGTAGGAAGGTGTGTGGAGAGATTGAGATTCTCCAATTAGCTGATATTCGTCATGATCTCAACCCATTTGTTGAAATGTCAGGACAAAGATTAACATAGCTGAATTCGTGGGGAGGACATACTTTATTTAAATTAGCTGGGTGGTGTATTTAATCAAGAAATTAAACACAATCAAATATTGTATTACTAGGAATATTAAATTTGTTGCTTAATTGGGACAAAATTCGATAGTGTAGGGAATTTCAAGTAGTCATTCAGGTAGTTTTTATATTTAAAGGAAAAACCTAGCTATTTAGTTTTACAACCAGATAAATGTTTCAGAGCGTTTGATGTATACGTCCAATCCAATCAAATCATGTTAAGTGACATTAGAGCCGGCACTGGGCTAGGGCACCGGGAGTGTCGGCCCATGATCTATCATTTTCAAGGGCCTCCTTTTACATGTTTTGAGTTTTATATATATGGACCAAATTTTGAAATAAAAAAGGCCCAATAGAAATATGTTGCTTCAAAAAAGGAAAAAAATGGCCCTTGTTTTAAAAAAGTCCAAACTTACAAAAACAAAAAAATAATTGCAAAGCCCCATGCTCAATCTCATGCCCAATTCATTTTAGTGTTTTTTCTCCTTCTAAATATCGTTTTATTGAATTTTTTCCTCGGGCAATACACATTTCTTTTAGAGTGTGTTTGGTGGGAAGGAAATTTCAAGTAGTCATTCATGTAGTTTTTATATTTAAAGGAAAAACCTAGCTATTTAGTTTTACAACCAGATAAATGTTTCAGTGCATTTGATATACACGTCCAATCAAATCAAATCATGTTAAGTGACATTAGAACAGGCCCTGGGCTAGGGTACAAGAGGTGTCGGCCCAGGACCCATCATTTTCAGGGGTCTCCTTTTATATGTTTTGAGTTTTATATACACGGGCCGAAGTTTGAAATAAAAAACAGGCCGGATAGAAATATGTTGCTTCAAAAAAGAAAAAAAAAATGGCCCTTGTTTTAAAAAAACCCAAACTTACAAAAACAAAAAATAAAAAATTACAAAGCCACATGCTCAAATCTCATGCCCAATTCATTTTAGTGTTTTTTTTCTTCTAAATATCGTTTTATTGAATTATTTCCTCAAACAATACCCATTTCTTTTAGAGTGTGTTTGGTAGGAAAGAAAGAAAATAGGAAGAATAGAAAGATTTGGAGGGATAGAAAACATGAGAGAAAGAAAAGAATTTATTTTTCCCTTGAGCTATTTGGTAAATAGGAAGGAAAGAAGAGATCTTTCATTTCCTTTGTTTGGTATTGTTGAGGAAAAGACAAAGGATGAAAAATCTTCTTTATCAATTTTACTATTTTACCCTTACATTATAGTTTATAATAGTCTTTATATATTATATATTTTTATATTTAATAAATAAATATAATTTAAATAATATTTAATCCAACTTTTTTTTTATGGATTGACTTCAAAATTTTTAACCTATCATATATATAAATTAATACATTATGGTTTACAAGTTATTTTAAAAATAAATTTTAAATTACTTTTTCTAGTTAAACTATTATTTTTTTTAATGGTTGATTTTGATTTTTTTTTTTGCTTCACACACACACACATATATATATATATATATATATACATATATATATATATATATATATATATATATATAACATGAGGATTAAAACATGGTAAATCTATAATTTTAACTAATCTAAAACTAATACCTCTTTTCTTTCCATTTTCCTCCCACTTTTGGGAGGATTAAAATTGGTAGGTCCCACCCATTAATTTTTCCTCCCATTTTATCCATTCCTTCCATTTTTCTCTCCATACCAAACACATATTTCCCCATTTTCTTCTCCCTTCTCACTCCACCATTTTCTTTCCTCTCCCCTTTCACCCCTACCAAACATTCTCTTATGGTTTCAGACTTTTATCACTTATTCTGTTCCTCTCCAATCTTCACGACTCCACCCACCAAGGACAAAAAAAAAACGGCAAATTTCTTCATGATACATTTTCAGATATTTATTCAAATGATTTGTTTTCTGAATTAAAAGTATTTTTCTGAATTGAGAGTGTTCCACATTGTTTTACTAAGAGAAAAAAATACTGTCATTGAAATACTTGAGCTTGTAAAATGTTAAGATTGTTATCTGAATGTATTAATTGCTTATAGGATATAATTGACTATACTTGTAACCGTAGCATTCGCAGAAATAAGTTTTTCTAAATTAAAAATGTTGAAATCTTATATACAGTCAACAATGTCACAAGAAACTGAAGAAATGTTAAATGAGTTGGCAATCTTGTATATTGAAAAGGAAATGTTGGAAAAGATTGCTTCTTAAAATGTTATTAATGAATTTGCTTCTCAAAATGTTAGAAGAAACATTTTTAATGATGTTTTGATACTCTTTACTGTGTTGTACGTGTGATTTTGTTTTGTAGGACTACATTATAGTTTGAATATTGTTGAAAAGTTATTGCCGATATTTTTTAGAACTTTAAACTTTTCATATGTACAAGGGACCTATTTTTTAGATCTTCATCCTGAGCTTCTAAAAAGTCAGAACCGACACGGAATGACATAAACAATCCATCCCATAAAAGATGCATGTCAATTGGCACAATATAAATATACAAGTGGATTGGACATATAGCACCTGACGTATTAGAGCATTTCTGATTCACTGTAACAAAAAAATAAATGAAAAATAGAACAAATTCATAGCTTGCTCTTTGCATCCATGCAAGTGTAGCCATTCTTCATTTCCAAATTTGTAAAAACTCCGCATCACCCTTCACCTGAGTTTGAAAACAAAATATTTTGATAAAAATGTTAGCTATCTATTTATATTCAAGATTCACGATACAAATTTACAACCCCACCCTAGCTAACAACAGGTGGCTCAGTTTAATTACACGGTCAATGAATGATCAACAGTTGGTTCCAAAGAATCTTCTAGGTTTGCTACACCTATACAATTGATCATTCGGGAAGGACAGTGCGTCGGCACCTGTATATGTGACCCGGTGTCAAGACAATTTTGTCTTCTCAACCTGTTCTCACAATTTCAGGCAAGTTTGCCACTTGGATCCCTTCTATTTCTCCATCTATAAGTCTTTGACTCCTCAACCTCACTTGATCTCAAACAAGCAAGAGCCTCTGTGGCTCTCTCCATTCACCATGGCAATTTCTTCCCTCCTCCTCATAAAACCCATCTCAACTTTTCCAACCAAACAATCATTCTCTCATCAACAAAACAACAAAAAATTAAACAACACACTCTTCAAGCCTAACAGTTCTCTCAAAACCACCACTAATCACACCCCTACTCTCTCAAAACACCACAAACATTCCTGGAAACAAGAACTCAAACATTCAAATTATAATAATCCTCAGAAACAAAAATCTGAAGACACTACAGATGATTATGATGATGAGTACTTTCAGGAATCGGTTGACAAGCGATGTGTGGACAATATCAGGATGATGATAGTGGATGCAGTGCAAAATGCAAAAGCAGGGCATCCAGGGATGGCACTTGGGATGGCAGAAGTGGGGTATGTTCTATATAGGCATGCTATGAATTACAATCCTAGAAACCCTAAATGGTTTAACAGGGACAGGTTTGTTTTGAGTGCTGGACATGGTTGTTTGCTTCAATATGTTTGCCTACATCTCTCAGGATTTCATTCTGTTCAGGTATATATTGTCCTTTTACTTCAAATTATGGGGTTCATTTAATTTTAATCCTGTATATGGATATGTCTGGTTATATATTTTAACTTAATTGATTGATATCAATATCATAGCTTGAATATTTATTGTCTTGTGCCAAATAATGGATTTTCAGGATTTCATTAACTCTTACGCTTATTAATTTTGAATGAAAATTGAATGGTTTCAAGTTCCATTGAAAAAAGTTTCAGGAAAGTGAACTTAATTCCTTGTGTAGGATTAGGTAAGAAGGGGAATTAAGTTCTCTTTTGAGCTTTCCAGGGTCCACGTACATAATTTGATTCTTGAAAGACAATATCATTTTCCTTGTTAGGATTCCATTAGTAAACACACCCCTTGTAACTTTTTAACATTAGTTTGCTAGTTAGTAGACTCAAAATTTAAGATTTCACACCTGAAAACTACTAATCATAACATTATTGATCATATCACACACACACACACACACACATATATATATATATATATATATATATATATTCAGATAGAAGACTTGAAACGCTTGTGCAAGCTTGGTAGTCGGACACCGGGACACCCTGAGAATGTGGTCACGGAAGGCATTGAAGCCACAACAGGTACAAACCTTTTTATATATATATTTTACAAAAAAAAAAAAGGAAAATAAAAACAGGGGACTTTTGAATTTACCAAGCACATTGGAAGAATTAGCATGGCATTTGAGTTACTAAACATGAGCATGAAGCATTACAAGCAGTCAATTAATTTCTTTAATTTTGTACATAATCTGAAGTTTATAGTGAACTTTTGCATATACTGCGAAATAGATATTTACTCTAAAAACTATGGTTCTTCTTTAATAGGTCCCCTGGGACAAGGTGTAGCAAATGCGGTTGGTCTTGCCTTAGCCGAGGCTCATTTGGCAGCTAGATTCAATAAGCCCGATGCTGTTATTGTGGATCATCGAACGTAAGTGCATAACCTGATGAACTATTTTGGTTATAACAGAATAAAATGCAACTTGAATTTATCATGGACGACTAATTAATTCCTCGAAAACAGATATTGCATCATGGGAGATGGGTGTGCCATGGAAGGAATTTCAAATGAAGCTGCATCTTTGGCTGCTCATTGGAAGCTCAACAAGCTTACATTGATTTATGATGATAATCATAATACTATTGATGGACCGACAAGTCTGGCATTTTCTGAAGACGTATCTGCACGATTCAAGGCACTTGGTTGGCATACGATCACAGTGGATAACATACATGATGATATACCTTCATTCAAGGAAGCACTTCTAGTTGCCGCAGTTAGTGAGACTGAAAGACCAACATTCATCAGGGTTTGTCACTTTCTTGACACTATTATAGTCATTATGATCATGTATTCACTTGGCCTTTGATCAGAGAATAATGAATATGATTGATTGATTTCCTTTCAGGTGAAGACTCTGATAGGAAAATTATCTGGAAAAGAAGGAACATCTAAAGCTCATCACGGTACTTTTGATGAAGATGATGAGAAAAGGATGAGAGAAAAAGTTAATTGGGGTGATCGCGAGCGCTTTCATGTCATTCCTATGGTTTACAGGTTTAGCTTTACTATATATACACGGTATATATATATTTAGAATTTGTGAAATCGTTTCAATTTTCGAATGATCGTAAAGTCTTGTGGCAAATCTGCTATATATAGGGAGATGCAAATTCAAGCAGAACATGGAGAAAGATTGGAGAGGGAATGGTACTCTAAGCTAAATAATTATCAAAGCAAATATCCAGAGGAGGCTGCAGAATTTGATCTTCTTCTTTGCGGCGGTCTACTTCCCGGGTGGGAAAGCTCATTGCCGGTGAACAATTTTGACTCTTATAGTCTTATGAGAAGATAATTTACATTACACTCGCCTCTAGAACTACAGGTTACTTTTTGAACAAAATTTTGTTTGATGATCATAACAGGAGTGGTCTACATCTGATCCTTTGGACGCAACTCGTGGGTACTCAGAGAAGTGTCTGAACAAGCTAGCTAAAGTTCTTCCAGGATTAATAGGTGGAAGCGCAGACCTCGCAACCTCTAACAAAGCCTATCTCCATGATTACCAGGACTTCTCCCAGCCGGACACACCATGGGGTCGTAACATTCGGTATGGAGTTCGTGAACACGCAATGGCAGGAATCTCAAACGGTATTGCATTGCACGGAAGTGGGTTGATTCCATTTGCAGCCACTTTTCTCATGTTCTCCGATTACATGAAGAATGCAATTAGGCTTTCTGCTTTGAGCCATGCTGGAGTAATCTATATTATGACTCATGATTCAATTGGTCTAGGCGAAGATGGACCGACTCATCAGCCAATCGAACAGCTTGCAGGCCTAAGAGCAATTCCTCGGCTTCTAGTTTTTAGGCCAGCGGATGGTAACGAAACTGCTGGTGCTTATAAAATTGCTGTTGCTAATCGCGATGTACCTAGTGTCATTGCATTATCAAGGCAAAAGGTTTCTGCAAACTTGGAAGGAACATCAGCTAATGAGGTTGAGAGAGGTGGGTACATTGTGAGTGACAATTCTGGTGGAAACATATTACCAGAGATCATACTGATCGGTACAGGATCCGAACTATGTCTTTGCGAGGAAAGTGCTAAAATTTTAAGGCAAGATGGGAGAAGAGTAAGGGTAGTTTCTCTCGTGTGTTGGCGTATTTTTGACAGGCAGCCAAGTGAGTACAAGGAGAAAATACTCCCGCCGGATATCAAAAAGCGTGTCAGCGTGGAGGCCGGTTCTCCGATGGGGTGGAGGGAGTATGTGGGAGAGGAAGGTAAGGTGATTGGGGTGGATGAATTTGGAGCAAGTGGAGCTTATTTGGATACATTCAACAAGTATGGTTTTAATGAAGAGAATGTAACCAAAGTTGCAAGGTCATTGCTTCATCAACAGCACTAGAAATTCTTGCAAAACAGAAAATTGCATAAAAATAATTTCAAATATGTTGAAAACACCATAAGTTTTTGGCCATTGAAACATGGTCTCTCTTTCAATGGTTGATGCATATATAGAACACTAAAAAAAGCAACTCTTTGTTGATAAATTCTTTTAATTCAACAAAAGATCACTTCTGCTTAACACTAGCTTCAATTTTTATTTTCAATGACCTGAATTTATTATCTTCTCTACATATTGAATATGCCTGAAAATTCTTTGGTAGAATGTGTATTAGAGTTTATGTTCTTATAACGTTGTGGATTTGTCATTCGCATAAAACGGGTTCCTAAATTCCTTTATGTACAAATTATAACCATATTTCTGTTTTATCAATTTTGTCGTTTATATTTACATAAAACTCGTATTTTTAGTCTAATTTATATGTATTAAATTTGCGTTGTAACGAATTCGGTTGAAATCACAAAAACTGATTTAATATGTAAGTACGTTTGCCATTTTTCGGTTGATCATTTTTGTTGTATATATTTACATTAACAAGTGTTCTTAACCTATTTTATATTTATGTTTTGTAATTTATCAATGAGAACTCAAGTTTTGACAATTTTGCCGCTTTCAGTGGATTCGGTTTGAAATCGAATCTGTACGTTTTGAAATTGAATCCATTTAAACCTTCAAAATGAATTCGTATATACAAGTATTGGAGCCATATTTTCATTCAATCATTTTATTTGCTTATATTTACATTTAATTTGCGTTCTTGCTCCAATTTATACACATTTTCAATAGCCGAACTCGAGTTTCGACAAATTCGTCGGTCTAAACGGTTTCAATTTTAAACTGAATTCGTAGAAACCCCAAAAACGGGTTCTTATATATACGAATTATAGCCATTGTTTTTTTTTTTTTTCATTTTTTGTAATTTTGGTTCTGTTATTTACATGAAACTTGTGTTCTTAGTTATACATATTAAACCCGAGTTATGATGGATTCGGTTGTCGAAACCACAAAAAATTCGTCACTAGCTATAGCTTAAATTTGTTGCAGTGGAAATTGAACATTTTCTAAGGATGAACTAAAGTTTGAAGCAATTAACTTGATCCTTTGATACAACAACACGATGACTGTAAAATTGAGGCTCTAAGGATGAACTTAGATTAATGCTTTCTCACACAAATTGAAATACATTGACACTTGAAATCAATTATTTATCATCATCAAAATCTAATATTGAAATCTTGCGGCTAACAATTATAATTGTTATTATAATTTTGAAAAGGCCAGTGCCAGAACTTTATTGAGAACAATCAGATGGAACGATAGAAATCATAGAATATCAATGCTCAGTGCTTAGTGCTCACTCTCTCTCCTAGACTTGAGCAATTAACTCACCCGGCCACAACCCATAAATAAATGAAAAACTAAACTTAATATTTGACTCCTTCAACCTACATAAAACAACAAAATAAAATTATGAGGATCTTGTGGTATGTAATTATGTATTTGTGCATTAAATGCTTGTATTACAAATTATGATGTGTATTTTAGTAACTTTTGATGAGTTGAAAATGATTTTTTTTGTGGTTCTAATTTTAGTAACAAACTAGTAAAATGGCATGCGCTTTGTTGCGGGAGTATTATTCAATTTTAATAAATTTTATTTATCTAAATTATGACACATGAAAAATTAAAATGATTGAATATTAATATATGAAAATATGAATCTATTTAATTTTACTATTCAGTGGTATTTTTGTAAATAAATAAAAATCCATTCAAAATTGGGTAAAGATTTTGTATTTCTCTATAATCTCTTCCACAAACAAAATTGGGTAGAGATTTTGTATTTCCCAATTTGTTTGTAGAAGAAATTTTTTGAGTTTTGATGTTATGGGTTTCTATTTGGAACTTGGAAGTTTTAAATTTTGATTTGAAATGAGTTTTGGTTTTATGAATTTCAATTTGAATTGTTTTTGGATCGTGAAAATAATTTAAATTTTAGGGTTTGAATTTTTTTAACTTCAGGGAGTGTCTTTGTGTAATAAGCATATTTATCTTTTTGGGTGCAATTAACCCAAACCTCAGGGGATGTCAATGTAATTTGCCCTTTAATATATTATATTATATATTCGATGACATTTTTACAAATAAATCAAAATTAACTTAAATTGAAATTGAAGTTGAGTTTTAGTATATATATAATATTAATTTGTCAATTTGGGTGCAATTAACCCAAACCTCAGGGGATATCAATGCAATTTGCCCTTTAGTATATTATATTATATATTCAATGATATTTTTGTAAATAAACCGAATGATATTTTTGTAATAAATCAAAATCAAATGAATAGTGAAATTGAAAAGATGAGTTTTAATTTGAAATTGAAGTTGAGTTTTAGTATATATATAATATTAATTTGTCTATTTGGATACAATTAACCCAAACCTCAGGGGATATTAATGCAATTTGCCCTTTAATATATTATATTATATATTCAATGACATTTTTGTGAATAAACCGAATTGTATTTTTGTAAATAAATCAAAATCAAATGAATAGTGAAATTGAAAAGATGAGTTTTAGTACTTTAGTATATTATATTATATATTCAATGACATTTTTATAAATAAATCAAAATTAACTTCAATTTCACTGTTTGAAATTGAAGTTTAGTTTTAGTATATATATAATATTAATTTGTCTATTTGGGTGCAATTAACCCAAACCTCAGGGGATATCAATGCAATTTGCCCTTTAGTATATTATATTATATATTCAATGGTATTTTTATAAATAAACCGAATGGCATTTTTGTAAATAAATCAAAATCAAATGAATAGTGAAATTGAAAAGATGAGTTATAATTTGAAATTTAAGTTGAGTTTTAGTATATATATAATATTAATTTTCTATTTGGGTGCAATTAACCCAAACCTTAGGGGATATTAATGCAATTTGCCCTTTAGTATATTATATTATATATTCAATGGTATTTTGTAAATAAACCGAATGACATTTTTGTAAATAAATCAAAATCAAATGAATAGTGAAATTGAAAAGATGAGTTTTAATATATATATAATGTTAGTAATTACTATCAGACCTAAACTAATATGATATATAGTCAAGTTGTCGAAGGAGGCCCGGTTAAAGTCCCCATCTAATTATTTAAATTTGTTATTTGTTATATATTTTTATTTGGGATCAAGCAACATGACACATATTTGAAAGAAATTCCAAACCAATATTAAAATTTGGATTCAGATTCGGTGTATGCATTCTAAAAAATTTGGGATGATTTTGAGTTCAGTTTAGGTAAAAAAAAAAAATACAAACGACTTTACATGCATTTTTTGAGATGAGTTGAATTAATAAAAGATAAGTTGTAATTAAGTAAAAAGTTCATTAATATACATAATGAATTTTTATGCGCTATTTCTTTTATGTAATTAACCCATTATTGATTTATATATTTCATTAGGCCATTTAAGGATTTTGTTTCAATAATAATAATAATATTATTTTATGCATTTAGAGATGATATTATTTGAGTACATTGACCAAGTTTAGACTAGAAGATTTTATTATTGGGATGTCCCATGAGAATTAAAAGTATTACAGGAATAACAGTGGTCTCTTACCATTTAACGAGAGGTCTTTCAATGGTTTTTTTTTTTTGAACAATAGTTTTATTCAAGAGACGCAAAGCGCCCAAAGCAACAACAAACAACAAACAGAGGTGCCAATGCACATCAAGAAAACAGAAACAGAGGAGCAAAAAAAAAAAGAAAAAGAAAAAGAAACCACCAGGTAACAAAGGAGCCAACCAGAAAAACAAACAACAACCAAACACCAATGCCGACTGAAGCAACAACTTCCAAGACCCAAAACCTCAACGAACCTGACAAAAGTAAGACCGCATAAACATAACCTGGACAGAGCACAGAAAAACAGAGGACATGAGAAACATCAAAGGTCTCCCCAGATTAAATAATCCTCACACCCGTCAGACCCTTTCTTGGCAAGAATGTCTGCAAATGAGTTCGAAGCTCTGGAATTATAGATCACAAACGATCGACCCATCTCTCTATGGTTGCGGATGTCATAAATAGTTTGCACATGTTTAAGACTTCTGATCCTTTCATTTTTAACCCAAGACACGACCACCTTGAAATCACTAACTGTTGTACTATCCCGACCAACCAATTCTGGTATAGACACACAAAGTTGACAGGCCCTAGCAATAGCTGAAATCTCTGCCGCATTTGCATCATGAATCCCAATGTGATCCGAGATCGTGCATAAAACTTTCCCTCTATAGTCCCTTAACACTCCACCAATTCCCGCTAGGCCAAGGCACCCTCTCACCAAACCATCCAATTCCCTCTGAACAACTCTGTTTTATGTTCAAAAGCATCGTCGAAATGTCGTCCGAAGAGCCACTACCATAATATTTGAACCACCTTTTCACTCTTAACTTAACCATATCAGCAGATTGAGCGGCTGCAATAGTGTTGCTTCTAAACACAAAAATATTCCTAGCTTCCCATGTGGACCAGACCATATAAAAAAATAAGGAACCCCAAGCTCTCCCATACTTCCTCCTAGGGCATAAGCTTAACCAACTAGTCCACGAGTCTCTCAACGAAGGAGAAGAATAACACTTCACATCCCACCAGTACATGCACATAGACCAGAGGTTCCAAGTTCACCTGCAATGTAAGAAAATGTGATATAGAGATTCAACATCTGAGCCGTAAAGAGGGCACTCTAGACCTGTTGCCTTGTTCAAACCAAACTTATGGAGGACATCAAGAACTAAGACTCTCCCATGGAGGAGTTGCCAAACAAACACTTCCATCTTATGAGGACAAATACCTTGCCATATGCATTTAGAATCCACAAAAACACCAAGACTATAATCTTCTAGACACATACGGAAAGATCCAACCGAGAACCAGCCATGAGGACAATGCGACCACACCAGTAAATCCGGAATCAACTCACGAATTTTAATATAGTCCATGAAACTTAGGAAGCACTTCAATTGCTCAATTTCTCGGTCAAACAAAGGTCTCCTTAGAGACACCTCCCACTAGACTTGAAGCGGGTTCCGGTTTATTTATTTATTTATTTTTATTTTAAAAAAACAACCCAAAATCCTAAATACTCAATCAAACCCTACACCTGAAATACCCAAAATGCCTACACCTGCTCACCCATGTGACTCAACCCTAAATTCCCAATCCCTAATCATCTTCATTAGCCAAACACACACACACACCACTGCCACAAAGGCACAAACTCAAAATCACACACGCACACACACAAAATCTACCACCACCTAAACTCAATCACATACATCTACCAACCGGTGACCACCATCGAACACCCCTAATCTCATCTCTCTCGTTCGATCCAAGCAAGAAGAAGAAGAAAGAAAGAAGAAGAAAGAAGAAGAAATTGAAGAAGAAAGAAGAAAGAAGAAGATCTTAAGATGATGATCGATCCAAGGGAAGCTGATGATGGCCGAACAGCGGAAAGAAGAAGATGGTAGAGTGGTGGACTGGTGGTGGCCTGGTGGAGTGGTGGGTCATGGGTGATTTCATTGATTTATGATTTTCTAGTTGATTTGTGTGTGAGTCTAAGACTCTGAGAGAGAGATATATGAAGGTGAGGATATAAAGGTGAACCGGTGAAATGATGATGATCAGATTCTCAGATCTGATTTAAAAAAAAAAAGATTAAAAAAAATAAAAAAAAATAATAAAGTTGGAACCGCCGGTTCGAACCAGAATTGAACCGCCGGTTCCAGTCCGGTTCGAACCGGACGGTTCCTTAAAAATGAGAACCGGAACCGCCCGGTACCAGTTTTCGTCCAGTTCCAATTCCAAAACCGAAATCGAAAAATTAGGTTCCAATTTTTCCCAGACAGTTCCGGTTCGGTGCGTCGGTTCGAACCGAACCGGTGCCATGTCTACCTCCCACTTCCACTTCGAAGCAACCCATCTGCCATAGTCTCTCACACAGCCAAATTTATTGGTTGCCAACACAAAAATCCTAGGAAAGGCTACTTTCAGCGAAGTAGAATCCACCCTCACATCATTCCAAAAACTCGCCCTATCTCTACAGCCCACCACCACTTGAAAACCCTTCCCAAGAATTTGAGCTGTATTCAAATCTGACTTGAAAAGTAAGCTCATCGAATTAACAAAAAATAACGTGAAGGAGGAGCATTTCCAGTCCCATCTAAAGCCGACCACCAGAATCCCATAATTAGCACAAACTACCCTCTTCCACAACGACGAAACTTCATTGCCAAACCTACATGCCCATATAGCCAAGAGACTTTTATTTTTGTCTAAGATCGTGCCAATCCCCAAACACCCATAACGTTTGCTTTTGCACATCGTTGCCCAATTTATGTAATGAATCTTCTTTTATTCACACCCATCTCCCCAGAAAAAATTCATTTGTAGTCTCTCGATGTTTTGAGCCACTCTTACTGGAATTTTGAAAGTGGACATGTAGTAAGTCAGTATACCAGATAAAACAGATTTTATCAAGACTAGCCTTCCCCCTTTGTTAAGAAAAATTCTTCTCCACAACGCTAGACAACTTTCAATTCAAGATAACATCAATTTCCAATAGTTTTTTGAACATGCTCTTCCTTCAAGAGGCAAACCCAAGTAGGTGATCGGAAGAGAGACCTCCACACACCTAAAGGCTGCAGCTCAATTCTTCTTCCCATCACATCTTTTACCTACTCTGACCATATAAGATTTGTGAAAGTTGATTCTCAAACCCGAGGCCAACTCAAAGCACCTCAAAATCCTTTTAGAATTAATGAGATAATCCAACTTAGGATGGAGGAAAATGATAGTGTCGTCCGCGAATTGAAGATAGGAAATATGGACTGAGTCCTAGCTAAAAACCGCATATTTCATCAAGTCTAAGTCGGAGGCTTTCCTAAACAAACCACTTAAGCCTTCAATTACAATATTAAAGATGAAGGGAGATATATGATCACCTTGGCGAACACCTCTTTTGATGCCAAATTGGCTCGTTGGACAGCCGTTAACCAAAACAGAAAGCTTTGGAGAGGAGATACAATTCCTAATCCATTGCCTCCATTTTAATCTGTAGCCCAAGCCCTTCATCATATGATCTAATAACTCATGATCCACGCTATCAAAAGCCTTTTCGAAATCCAATTTCACTATAAGGCCATCAACTTTATCCTTACTCCAGGTGTGAATAATTTCTTCGGCGATTACAAAACTATCCAAAATTTGGCAATTTTTAACAAATGTCATTTGAGATTCTCCTACCGCCGAACTAATAACACTCATCAAATGATTCGCCAACACTTTAGCTAGCACTTTGTACATCGACCCCACCAAGCTAATAGTTCTAAAGTCCTTTATGGTTTTCAGTTTTGCAATCTCGAGAATAAGAGGAACGAATGTACTATTTAGCTCTTTAATAATCGAACTATCTCTATGAAACTCCCCCACAAATCTCATAAATTCCTCCTGAATAAGATCCAAATTAGTTTTAATAAAATTCAAATTTAAACCATTCGGGCCCAAATCTTTATTACCATCATAACTACCCAAAGCTCTCCTAACCTCATCCTTACTATAACCAACCTCAAGCGACTCCCTCTCCAAGCTAGAGAGTTTCATCAGCTGCAAACCACCAATTTTCGGTCGTTTCCAAGAAATGTTTTTAAATTGCTCTTGGAAGTAATCAAACATCCCTCTCCTTACCTGATCAGGCTTCAAGCTTCTCACACCATTAAAAGAAATGTCCCCTACAAAATTATTTCTCTGCCTTCCGTTCACCACATTGTGAAAAATTTGGTGTTTCTATCGTCATCTACAAGCCATCTCACCCTAGATATTTGACGCCACAACTTTTCCTCCAAGCTCAAAGCCTTCCATAATTCAGAAATTATATTCAAATAATCTTGACTCAAAAGTTTTAATCACCCTTCCTTAACTGCCTTGTTTTCCACCAAAGATAACTGATCCTCTAAATTTTTTATACTGGCTGAATCCCTCTTATTAGCACTTAACCAATTCTTCATCTTAAGCTTAGAAGCTTTCAATATAGAATGAATAATAAAACTCTTAGAACTAGACACCATGCAGCCCTTCCATCCCTCTGTTGCCTCTTTCGTCAAGTCTTTCTCATTTAACCAAGCATTAAAGAACCAAAAGGGGCAAGGCCCCATGTTTTCAGTTGGCACACCTAGCATGATTGCACTATGATCCGAGATAGACTGAGGTAATCCACTTTACATGAGATTAGGGAACCAAGACAAAATAATTGGAGAGATCAAAAAAGGGTTTAACCTCGCCCAAGACTCCCTCTCCCTGTTGTTCGACCAAGTGAAAGTAATACCTTGAATAGGGATGTCCACAACCTTAGTTTTAAAAATGAAGAAGTTGAAGTTTCGAACCGACCATTGATTGCACACACCATATTTCCTTTCCGAAAAGTATAGAATCGTGTTAAAGTCACTACATATACACCACAGCATAACAAGAGACTGCTGCGATCTCCATATAAAATCCCAGAGATCCTTCCTCTCGCTTTCTAGGTTGGACGCATATACATTACAAAAAACCACTTCTTTGTTTATCTTGACTAGAATCCCTACCAGAATAATACACTGATTGTTCGAAACATACCCGTTAACCAAGAAATGGTCTTCATTCCAAAGAGTGATTAAACCCCTAGCTGAGCCAATCGCCTTAACGCCAACATCTCTTGTAAGCAAAACCCCTCCAAGAAACCTAATAACCTTGCTATTAAAAACTTCCAACTTGGTCTACTGGATAAACAAAACTGCTGGCTTATGCTTCAACACTAAACTTCTCATCATCCTACCATTTTCATGTGTCCCTAACCCTCTCACATTCCAAGACATGGCTAACATATGGAAAAAGCGAAACCCTAGAGCACGAGCGAAAATCATTGCTTGTCTGCCACTTCCAACCTAGCCTAATCTTCTTCTTCTCTTGATAAAATGATTTCTATCATTTCCTTCTCTCTACCATTGTAGTCGAAACTCAAAGCCACACCTATCTCTATGACTTTCTCAACCTCCTGTTTAATGTTCCAATGAGTTTCGTCGACTAACAAAAAAGTAGCTAACTTCCATATGATTCTGCAGAGAAACCTTGGAGCTTTCCTTAGAATTTCAAGACTTCAAATCAACTCCCAAAGCAGCACCATTCTCAATGACCTTAGTTATCTCATCTTTTAAATATCAAACAACCTTCTAACCAAATGTGGCATGACTCATTTTGTCGATGTCACGATGAGCCATTTTTAAGCACTTCTTAGAACTCCTTGTTCTCATGGGGTGAGTCTTTGGAAATGTATCATGATTCCTTCCTCTGATTTTCTTCGAGGAGATGGGGGGATTCTACTAGAATCTGGAAACTTATATGCAATTCTCACTGGGGCTGGAGCTAACTTAGTCTCTTTCTCTAAGGCTTCACCAGTGCTTATGCTGTCAGGCTGAAGCAATGAATGACTTAAACCACTATCTTGAATGCCAACTTTAAGACCCGAGTTAGCTTTTTGATCCCCTTCCAGTAAGTTATCAATATGCCTTTTTACAAAACCACACTCCGGGCCTTGTAAAACCACTTGGATCCGAAAGTTTGGCTCTTTCAAATTATCACCCATTATCAGACTTTGTGGGCTTGCACACTCACCTTCTTCCATATTCGTCCCAAAGCCCAACAAGTCTTCGTAGTCCCATTAGGTACGTAATCCAATAACCTTTTTTGGATCCCATTGAATAAGTCTTTTTACACCTCTTCAGCCTCAAGATTTTTAACAACCCTCAATAACTTGGCATTTTTGGCTGACACTCACCCTTAGACCCTTTGAAATTTAAAAACTTCCAGAATCAGAAGATGAATTATTGACATCTTCATCTCTATCATTGATGTGATCGGGCCTATATCCCTTCTTTTTGCCAATGACCAACTTAGCATTCAAAATTTGAGCAGCCTTAGTCTTCACATTGGTTTCCTAACCCAATGCCTTTTTTCCTTTATCTGCAATATTAATACCGGAACCTAAAATAATTCTCTGTAGTTGGCTTAGATCGGGTATTGTTGACTAATAACACATCCCTGATCTTTCCTTTGTCATGCCTATGCCGATTTTGCAAGTCAGAATTTTTTTTAGCCCTCTTGTCAACGCACCACAACCTTCTATTCTTTAATATACCTATCAAGTCTCTTTCTTCTCGAAACACTCCTTCCACCCTAGTAATAGCTTTTGACTAATGATTTTCCGGCTCAGAGAACAAGTTATGCCGATTATCTTTAACCTTTAAACTGATATAACTGGATAACCAAGAGATATCCACCGGATTCTGATCTTCCACCAATTTCACAAAAAAAGTTGCATTCTCCCCAATAACTCTGACCTTACACACACATTTTTTGACATTGGAGACCAGGGCCAAAATTTTCTCTATATATAGGCGACTTCTAAGAGAAGTCTCATCCTTTATCAAGAGAGGCTCACCAATCAACCACCCAAGCTTTTTGAAAAACGCCAAATCTCAGCCACTCATTGATGACACGTCGTTGTAGTGTCGCCAAATATGAACATTTAAATTCGACCTCGCAAGGGCGCAAGTCACAGAGACTAGCACAATGGCAAGCAAGGGATCGTTCCACATGAAGGTGAGATTCATCGACAGTCTCTAGTTCTAGCTATACAACACACCGAGCGAACTCGTGTGTTGCGTATGCAAAAAGAAAATGAGGGAAGTAAATGCTAAACTAACTAACAAAATACATAAATAAATATTTACAGTGATAGGGTGGAATGGAGAGATAGCATAAAATGTGGTTACGCTAGGGAAATGACTTAACCGTAACAATCCTCATAATTAAGCACTAGACTCACATAGTCCCTCAAATGTGCAAGTATATGTTGTAGGCTTGTGTCCCCTTAATTGATCTCTAATCTCTCTCGATGTCTTAGAGATCACATCCACACAAAGCATGGATTCATTATGTTCCGTGGCACACACAAAAGAGCCATGTATGTCAGCCTAGTGATACTCTCACTTTTTGGTCATATAAACAAGACATTTTAGTTGGGCATGTAATGCGCAACCGCGTGAGCCATACTACAGCCAATAATTCATCCAAGAGGTTAACCAAATACGGGATGACAACTTAGTGAAAGCATTAAGAATATGAGATACCCATACAACACGTATGTTATATGCTCGTGTCCCCTTAATTAATCTCTACCCTCTCTCGAGTGCATAGAGATTGCATCCATGCATAAGCATGAATCCATTAAGGACGGTGGGACACACACACACGAGCTCTACACGCCAGCCTAGTGATCTCTTAACTTACTAGTCAAATGTAGAGGATACCACGATGAGCATGTTAATGCGGACCACGTGATATATATTACACAGCCTAAATATCATTCACATGGTGGCTAACCGAGTGAAAGCATTAAGCAATGAAATGCCTCTATAACTACATGAGCACACGAGGAATTTGGTTTATCTTTGCTCTAGATACGGATTCGGTTTAGTCAACTCCCTAGGATAGCTAGACATGGAAAACAAGTTCACCAAACAACAATGTGCAATAAGTTGGTTGTTATATCATTAAGGACATTCAATATAAGTTAGGGGTTCATCCTTTTGATTTGGGAATTTTTCCGAAATCAATTCATCACCCAATCCGGCCAAGGATGGATAATTGTGTTTTAATAAGACCCATTAAGCACAAGGATATGAACCAAGGCCAATTTAGCAACTAAATGCCTGAATTGAAACCTTTCCCACTCTTTGAGGCTAAAATCCCTAATACTCAAATTACTCAATACATAGTATTTTGGTCATCCATTAACATACAAACACTCATGGGAAGCTAAATTACACTACTCCTACATTAAATTACTCTACTCCTAATCCCAAACATGCATACATATCAATTTTGACCCTCCACACACATGGATTTCACAATAAGTGTTTTAGTCATGAAATTGTCAAAGAGTAAAACATAACCCACATGAATTTAAGCACAAACATACATATATTGCACAAGTGAAGGTTTACAATATTCCCCAAATCGGGGTTACACATCAAAGAACCGAAAATTACAAAGACAATAGTAAATAAGAACAAACCCTTGAAGACAAGTCCTCCAAAGATGCTCCAATCCTTCCTAGTTCGAAATTAGTCCTAAGACCACTCATATTTCCTTGAAATTGGTTCTAAAATGGATGGAGGAGGT
This sequence comes from Dipteronia sinensis, assembly GCA_033220585.1. Classification (NCBI taxonomy): domain Eukaryota; kingdom Viridiplantae; phylum Streptophyta; class Magnoliopsida; order Sapindales; family Sapindaceae; genus Dipteronia; species Dipteronia sinensis. The sequence goes on along the minus strand of CM065636.1, from coordinate 11,149,624 downwards.
GTAAAATGGTGTGGTGGAGGTGAATGGCGAGCTCCCATGGAGGAAAACCTTCATGGGAGCTTGGGTCTCTCCTTATTTGGTGAAGAAGATGAAGAAGTTGGAGAAGATGGAAGAAAAGAGAGGTTTGGGCGTGAACACGTCCGTGAAAGTCGATGACGTGTCCAGACATGTTAGCTGCATTCATTGACATGGCAAGACATGTCAACAAGAAGAAGGAGCATTTATTTTGTATTTGGACTCAAATCACCTGTCTAAAAATGATGTCTCAATTTGTGTATGACCAACCAAATTGAGACATGTCTACATTTAATTATTTTTTTCAACTTCTTCCATAAATATAAGATGTTTGAACCACCACACAATCCAAAATTTAACCAAGTCTACATCATGCTCAACACTCAAGTCCTTTCCTTCAAAAACAAGATGGTTTCTAGCTTCCCGAATAGTCCATACAATCGCAAGGAACAGAGAGCTCCACACTCTCTCATGCTTAGACGCTAGGCAAATGCATGTCCAACCTTACATCCAATCTTTGACAGTGTTATTTGGCAGCAAACAAAGCCCCACCAAGCCTTGCATACTTACCATAAGGACTTCGACCATGAGCAATGAAGGAAGATATGGTCAATAGGTTCCTTTTCCACTCTGCAACACATATTTCACCAGCACTCTTCCTCTCCCAGCTTTCAAAAGAAAACTTTATCTTGGGAGCCCAAATCCATTGCCAAAAAATCGAAAAAGCTAACTCCGAGACATCTTGGAATTTTTCTAAAGCCCTTTGAAAGGATCCAACAGAGAAAATGCCTTTCGAATTCGCAGACCAAGTAATTGTATCAGAAAAATTCTACGAATAGGAATGCAATCCAAAAAGCTTGTAAAGATCTTCCATTGATCTTTTTCTCAATCACATAGTGGTTTTCTTGTAGGGATAAACCAAACCTATTTTGGTATAGACCAGTTGCCACAGTGCTGAACAACATCAGTTTTCATATTTGCCAATGTAAAACACCTATGGTACGCAAATTCAAAAGCCTACCATCCACGCATAAGTCTGACCAGATATTAGCTCTATCCCCACTCCCGACTACTATCAAGAAGCCACCTTCGATCACCCTAGCCGTTTGAGAACCAGCCTTCAAAAGGCTCTCAATCGATTTAACAAAGAATGAGGCAGTTTTGGTACCTTGCCATTTCCAAAAAAGAGAAACCTCTTGAACCATGTACTTGGAATAAATGATTTTTCTCCACAATGAGTTTTCTTCTCTACCAAACCTCCAAGTCCACTTAGCACGCATACCTTTATTTTTATCAAGAATTCTCCCAATTCCAAGCCTTCCATTACCTTTACTCTTATACACATCCACCAAACTCATGACATGAAGCTTTCTTTTGAGAACCCTATCTCCCCACGAAAAGCTTCTTTGAAGCTTCTCAATCCTTTGAACCACACTAACCAGAATTTTAAAAACGGAAAGGAAGTACGTGGGTATGCTAGAGATCACCGATTTGTTTTTTTTTTTTTATCAAAACTAATCTTCCCCCTTTAAACAAAAAATTTCCTCTTCCAATGAGCCAACCTCTTTTCGATTTTGTGTACTAATGGATTCCAAAATTCTTCGAACCCGGTTTACCTCCCAAAGGAAAGCCAAGATAAGTGATGGGTAGGGAGGCTTTCTTGCATTTAAAAATAGAAACCCAATAGGCCGACTCCATAACCCTTCCAATTCCCACTCTCACCACACACGACTTGTGGAAATTAATCTTTAAACCCGAAGCCAACTCAAAACAATGAAGTATCCTCTTCACATTAAGAAGAAAGTCCATCATAGGTTTGATGACGAGAATTGTGTCATCCGCAAATTGAAGGTGAGATACAAGAACTTTATTATCATCAAATCGTTCACCTCCAATCAAGTCCAATTTGAAGGCTTTTAGGAGCAAGCAATTCAAACTTTTAACAACAACGTTGAAAACAAAGAGAGATAAACGGTCGCCTTGCCTCAAGCTTCTCTCCACACCAAACTGAGAAGTAGGTCTACCATTAACCAAATGGACATCAATGGGGAAGATATGTACACTTTCATCCACCCTCTCCATTTGCTCCCGAACCCCATGCCTTCCATCATGGAATTGAGGAAATTGTGGTCTACACTGTCATGTGTTTTTTCGAAGTCTAGTTTCACTAACAAACCCCCATCTTTATCGTTCATCCATTTGTGAATAATCTCTTCCGCAATCATAAAACTATCGATAATTTGACGATTTTTGACAAAGGCCATTTGAGACTCTCCGATAACTGAATTCATAATTTGCCTTAACTTATTTTCCAACACCTTAGCTAGCACCTTATACATAGAACATACAAGACTAATAGATCTAAAATGCTTCACTATTTTCGGTTTGCCTACTTTAGGAATTAGAGAAAGGAAAGCTCTATTTAATTCCTTAACAACAGACCCATCCTTATGAAACACAATAATGATGTTTATGAAATCTTCTTTAATCTCCCCCAATGAGCTATAATTAAGTTCAAATTTAACCTGTCCGGACCAGACATCTTGTTACCGTCACAATTAGACAACGCTAACCAAACTTCCTCTGACTTAAAATCATCTTCTAAAGATAGTCTTTCCGTGGCCGTTAACATTTTGGGACTAACCCATGTTATCCTTGTCCTTTGCTAAGTTTCATTTTGGAAGTTTTTATTGAAGAAACTAAAAATCTCACATCTAAATAGATAGGGATCTGATACCTTTACCCCGTTAAAGGACACATCATCTATAATATTTCTTTTCATTCTTCCGTTGGCCACACTATGGAAGAACTTGGTGTTCTTGTTACCATCCATCAACGAATTAATCATAGACTTTTGTCTCCACGATTGCTTCTTCCTTTGAAGACTTTTCCATAACTCCTTCAAAAGCTTCAACCGATTTGGCCTAAGAGCTTCCGTCCACCCTTTTTCAGCTGCCTTCATGTCAATTAATCCCAGATTATCTTCCACGTCTTTCAGTTGAATCAAAATCACCTTGCTAGACCTGATCCACTTCTTCAAGCTGCCTTTTGCGGCCTTTGCCTTAGAAAATAACACAAAAACTTTGGATCCTTAAACCTCACAATTTGACCAGCCTTTTATAGCATCTTTCATCATATCCTTTTCTCTTAATCACCAACTGAGGAAACGAAAGGGGGATGGCCCCCAATTCAAATCCTAGTCACCTATCATAATCAGTTGTGGTCCAAAAGATTACGAGGGAGCCCTCTTTTAATTAGATTGGGAAACCACATCAAGATTGACAACGAAAGAAGAAAGCTATTCAATTTCGCCCATGCTTCACGATTCTTGTTATTAGACCAAGTATATGTCGTCCCATGCAAAGAAATGTTGACAATATTTGCTCTTAATATGAAGCTATAAAATCTTCTAATTGACCCCAAATCGCAACCTACTCTCACTCTCTCTGACGAATCAAGAACCGTATTGAAGTCCCCTCCCACGCACCATGGATCCGTAAGAGACTGATGGGAGAACAAGATGAAATCCCACAACTCGCTCCTTTCACTCTTCAAGGAAGCTGCGTAGATATTACAAAAAACTATTTTCTTTATTAACTTACTTAAAACATAGCTAAGATAATGCACCTTTTATTGGTAATACACGTTTCCACCGTAAAGAAATCATCATTCCACAGAGTAATAATACCACCAGAGACACCAACCGCATCAACACCAACCCCTTTAGTGAGTAAGAACCCCCAAGAGAGCTAATAATTTTGTTGTCAAAAACCTTTAACTTGGACTCTTGAATGAAGAGAATTTCATATTTGACTATATTCACAAGACCTCTGACCATCCTTCTTTTCTCTCCCTTTCCAAGACCTCTAATATTCCAAGAGATTATTAACATAGAAAATAAAGACAACCCAGAAAAATCAGAAATGAGAAGAAACTTAATTGCTATCAACCTTGGCTAATCACTCTTCATCTCCTTTTCCTCTTCGAGTTATCACTTCTCCAATCTCTCATTCCTTACCATTGAAGTCAAAACCTAAGGCTGCCTCGACCTCTATAACCTTTGCAACTTCTATTTCCAAGTTTCATACCGAATCCATAATTCCACCATCTTGGCAATCGATTTCGATATCAACTCTGTTGACATCTTATTGAGTTTCAAGACATCTCATCTTCAAGCCATTCTCCATTTCATTGACCTCTGGGTTAAAAACGAAGCCTAACCTTCGCTATTTCCTCATCTAAATTCCAATACAACCTACTCATATTCACTGCTCGATTCTTCATCTCTGGAACTTTGATCTCAGGTTTCATTTGAGGTTTGCTACTTCTAGTTGACATACTATGTTTCTTTATATCAACACCTCTCCTTCTTTCCTTCCTTACAGGAGAAGCAGACAAGGAGGAAACCCTTCTATCCTTAACATCAAGCTCCACTGATATAGGCACTGTAACCAGATCATTACCCATTATCTGACCTCCCTCAAAATCACTTAAAGGCAACTGAATTGGGCCTTTTAAAGGGAGACTAACAATCCCTCCCTCTTGGTCTGAAATGGACACCATATTCATATCTTCATATCTCACTAAAATCTATCTTAGGCGTTTTGAAGCAACACTCGAAATCCTATTATCATGACTCATTCTAGCTTCATAGTGTAGATGAGATTTTGGGCTATTAAAAGAGAAAGCTTGAGATTGGGATGGGCTTGAAATTGACACAAAATCGTTCAGCAGCTTATCCCTTTGACTAGGTTCATCCAACCCTTCATCCCCAATAGACTTGGGCTCCTTACCCAATGACTTAAAATTAGAACATTCACCTCTAAACTTACCATAATTCAAAAGTTGCCCTTTTTCCAAATCTGATTTAGATGAAGAAGACTTGTTGTCTTTGATTTCACCTATATATCTAGCATCACCTATTTTCTCTAATTACAGCTTTCTGTTCAAACAAAAGAGATGGGATGGTCTTCTTTTTGAACTTTTGACATATTCCTGCTTCCCTTTGTCCAAATCTTTCCCAAAGAAAAACCTTCAACTTTAGGATTAGACTTTAGCTTGGAAAGGTACTCATTATCTCTTCCCTTAACGCATTCCTTGTCACCTTTCCTGCTTTTGACCTTAGCCCACATCTTCATGCTCTTATTGTCCATCTTGTCAATGGCATTGAACTTCCAACTGTCAACCCCTATTTCATTCACACCATTTTTGACACATTTTTGAAAAGAGATCCAGGAATATTTGAAACATTAACTAGTTCAGAAAAGAAGGACATCCCCTCTGAAGACGATTCAAATTTCAAACCCAAAAGCTCTATTAACCAAGCAAAATCAACCGGTAAGACATTCTTCTCAATCGAGACATGGAAGGACCAATATCTTTCAGCAACCTTCACACTGTTAGGACATGGACGATCGCCAGGTATTGATAAGAGCAAATTTCCTCTGCCAAGTCTTCATCTTAGGAGAGTGTCTTTTTCAATGAGAAGAAGATCTCTCACCATGCTTCAAACTTCTTGGTAAAGGCCGCATTCCATAAAAAGTATTAACCCATATAGGCCAAGCTTGAGATGCTAGTGGATTGGACCATTTTTCCATCGATACAAAAGTATCATCCCATAAAAAACTACTCTTGATAAACCCCTCACTTTCATACTCTGATTCAAAGCTCCACGATATAGATTTCCCACTAAGGTATTTTGAAGAGAAACAAAACCCTCTATCAATCAACCTTTTATTCACTTTCGAGACACTAGAGAATTCTTTAAACACCCCAATAGCACATCTATCAAGCTACTTACTATCAACAACCAAAGACACAGAATCTTCCTTCATCTCTTCCTCCCTTTCCACTACCTTCCTCTGGTTACCTTTCACTACCTTTACAAAAGATAGGCTTCCTCCATTTTTCCCTAGCAACCCTTTTACTCCCCAATGTTGTCCTCCTCTAGGCACTCCCTCTACCTTTTTTCCTCCAGCAGCTCTAAAGACGAACGATCTTCTACTATTCCATCCATACAAAGCAACTCTTGAACTAATGGGCCACCCATATACATGCATTCCATTAGTCATATCTGCCACCCTTCTTGCTTCCTCCAATGATGCAAACCTCACAAATGTAAACCCACTTTTCCTAGAGCTGTTAGCAGCAGAGAGATAGATATCTCTTACCTTACCAAAAGGTTTGAACAAATCCCAAAGACATCTGATCCTCCTAGCATGCATGATGTATTTGGTTGCATGTTAATTGAATACTATTGTTATACTACACTAGTATATATATATTTGCACTTGAAACCGTTTGTGAGAATGAGAATCTGGTGATCTTTTTTTTTTCCTTTTCTTCTAATGTCATGGTGTATAATTACAGTTAATTTTTTTGATAAATGAGGTTAGTTACATGTTAAATTTCATTGAGGGTCACTGGTTTTTCTATATTTACAAATTCAATAGTGCATCAAAATATAATAAGTTATTCATTTTTGTTAAGAGAGTCTGTGAGCAATGTTTATTAATAATATAGTCATTTTGTTCTTGTCTGAATGACTGTCCGAGTGAAGACACATTTACACATCAGACTGTATGCATGGGCAGAATATAATTGAGTAAAAATTTATTTTATTGTCCTAGCTAGCTTTGTTCTCTTTCATTAAGATGAAGTGTTCTTCATATATTGATAGAGAACCATATGGTATCAGAAGCTGGGTTGAGAGTGTTAGCGCACAAACGTCACTACGCGGAAGCGTTGCCGGATAGATCACAAACAAACAATAGCAAAATAATTAAGATAGAAGAAGAAAATAAATCCAAACACACACAACACAAGAGTTTTACGTGGAAACCCAAATCGGGAAAAAACCACGGCCGTCAGAACGACAAGAAATCAATCCACTATGAAGAAAATTGTTACAACTTCACTCTCAGGATTTTTCTCTCTCTAATAACCCCAAACTCAATTACACCCAATGCTCCTTTTGAGATCTCTAATTAATTGCTAATTTGCTCCACACACAATAGCCTAGCTATTATGGTATATTTATATGAATTTCAGGGAGTTTAAATCAACAAGGAAATCCTTCTCCTATACGTACAAGAAATACTTGTTCCACATAAATACTATTTCCTATTTATGATAAGATTTCTTGTAAGGAGATATCCTTTTCTTTTAAGCATAAGACTTTCCTATTCCAATAAACATAAGAACTTCCAGAAGAAAACCTTTCCTTTTATCACCACCTGATCTGGGCAAAATCCGTCATTACCGCGGTCTGGGTCACGGTTGGCCACCCGCGACCTGGACCGCGGAAAGCTACTGATGTCCACCGCTCATAATACCGCTGTTGGTGCATTTTCCTCCGCCGCGGTCTACTCCGCGCTCTACTCACTGGAATGTACCGCTATCTGCTCGTGTCCGTAGCGCGGTTCACGTAGCGGTTCTCTTCAGAATCCTTTTCTTCAGTTCTTCTTTGGTCTTTAAACCTCCCTCAAACACGATCTCCTACTTCCAAACGTGTCCCACGTCTCCAGGAAGTCTTCGCATTGGTGAATTCCGTTCGGTAACCATTGAAAATTCGAGCCATATCCAACAGAGAGCAGAGTACTTGTCTACCAAAATGATTTACTTTTTGAGGAATACACATGCACTAGTACTGGTTAGGGAAGATATATAATGAAGCTGCCTTTCTGTTACTAGATGACTGATAATTGGATGATATGCATAAATATTGTTGCATTAACAATTTATTTACTAACTAGTGTGTCTCTACATGTAATATTTCTTACAATAGTTTTACCTTACACAGTTAATTTACTTGAGCAAAAGCTAACATATTCCGCACTAATTCTTGCAGAGATCAGTATTGGTTGGACACGTTCGATGGAAAAGGTTTTCAGAATTTCATGCCCCTAGGAGATATTTACAAACTCTCTATTTAACAAATACCTTAAAGATGATAAATTAATTGTACAAGTAGAATTTCATATTCTCTCTCCGGTTAAGTAGGATGGCTGGCAAGCCAAGCTTGTTTTGGAATAGAGTTGGGAATGGAAGACATATAGAGTTTATATCTTCAATTAATCAAATTAAGTGCGGAGAGGATAGTTACATTAACAGATTTGTTTGTCACAAATTCCAGATTTAGTTGTTTTCAAGCCTCGTCTTTGTTTAAATTGTTTACTGTATATGAGTACTGATGAGCTGCAATGTATTTATATACAAGAAGTCTACTTCTATATATCCAGCTCTTTTTGTGTCTGCATCTCACTGGTAAAATAAAAATAAATAAATAAATAAATTTGTGGGATGACACTCTAGTATCATTGTGTTATGTGCACAGTTAGATAATAACCTAAGTAGATAGAAACTAATTTATAAAACACTACGAATTTTAAATCATATTATCTGTTAATCTAATCTAAATTTTCTCAAGTATGTTTCTTTTTTTTATTTTTTATTTTTTTTAAAGGCAAAATCCCCCCATTTGACCCGAAAATTAATAGCTTTTTCGAAACTGTCCCATCCAAATAAGTTTTCTTTTTTTTTTTATCTAAGAGAAATAATTTTTTGACAAGTATGCCCTTATCTACTTGTCAGACGACTTTAATATTTTATTTCCCTCTCAGATTTATTTCCCTCTCAGATTTATTTCCCTCTCATATTTATTTCTGTCTCAGAGTCTCAGACACAATTATGTCACATCTCAGACACAATTATGTCACATCTCAGACACAGGTATTTCCCTCTCGAAATTTTCTTTAAATTCGCAAGGTTTTTGTAAATCTCCAGATCATATCTGTCAAGGGTTTGTAATCTAAAGAAGGTATGTTATTTTTTTTTTGTTTAAATTACTTTCAAAAACATTAGTTCGTTTTTGTTGTTGCATTTTATTTTTATTTTTCTAGTAGTTAGGAGTGGTTGAAGTGACTGTAAATTTCCAGAATGAACACAAGCATAAAAAATTTACCAGAATGTTTACACGGTAGAATGATTGATTCCTATTCCAGCTTGTAACCACCCATACATCCACCTTTAAAAAAAACATTTCATATATATTCATTATATATGCTATGCAGCGTGTAATCATTCTCCAATTTGATCGTGTAAGCATGTATTGTAACAGCTTGTAAGCATTCACATTAAGCGTGTAAACATGTAGAGATGGAAGCGTGTCAAGCATTCACATTGTTGAACGTGTAAAAATTTAGAGATGACAGCTTGTAAACATGTAGAGATAGCATCGTGTAAGCATGCGCATTGTTAAGCGTGTAAACATTTAGATATCATATTCATTTGGTCAGCGTGTAATCATGTTTTCAGCTTGTTAACATTGAACATTTCCTTTGTTTAACCAGCATGTAATGCTTTATTAAATGATTTATTATGTAATATTAATTTTATCCTCCATTATGCACAGATTGATGGGAGATTTGCGATTACTTATATCGCACGGTGGGCAGTGGTTTGGTCAGAATTATGAAAGAGGAGATTCTGAAATGGCTTTTGTACCTCCTGATTTGATAAAAACGGTGGAAGATATTATTACATTTGATTCATCCACTTTCAACATAGACTTAAGAGCTATTATGAATACGAGTGGGAGGCGTACTATTGTGCGCATTAAAAATGACAGGGATGTGTCAGTTTTGATGCAAGAAGAAAGGGTAATTCCTGAAGCATATGTTACAATCGTCGAAAGAGATCAAACTACTGGTGGTAATATGCCAACCCAAATGCCAACCCAAATACCGCATGAACTAATTCCCTTCCAAATGTACCTATATTTTCCCCAACAGTTTGTAAATCCATATTATACGCATATACAACAACAATATCCCCAAACATATTCCCAACCATATATCCAACAATACAATACTGCTCAACATATGCCTAAACATCTGAACCAGTTGCACAACAACATACTGGCAAACCCACACCACACCGTCACCAACCTATACCACCAAGTGAACTAGTGAATCAAAGCTTTTCTGAACAACTGAAATCCCAGTTTCAATCTGCATTATGGAGAAACACAATGGGCAGGTCATTGTCATTTGCACAAGGTGTCGAACCTACCCTAACAATAACCACAACTGATGAAGAGACATCAAAAGAATTAGACAGCAATGACAGAGATGGTGAAATAGGTAGTGAGGGCACTTCACCTGAATTTGAAACCAATACTGATCATGGGCTGGATAACTTTGATGAACAATACCCGTTTACAGAAGATGAAATTTTTGTTGATTTTATTGTTGAGGAAGACAATTGAGTGGGGGTGAATTGTGGTAGTCCTAATTTTGAAGTTGATAGTGGCGGTAAATCTGATGCTTCTGATCACAGTCACTCCAGTGGTCATCATGATGACGATCTAGTCGGCAATACTACAACACAAAGGGGTTCCTCTTTAGTCCCTCACCCTTGGAGCATTCTTGGATCAGAGCAATACTCATTCCAAACCATCAACCATGAGTGTTCTAGCAACAATTGTCGATTTTACAAAGGCAGAATATTTTCTTCCAAGAAAGAGCTAAAAAGGGAAATGAGTTTGATGGCTTTGAAGCAACATTTTGAATTTAGAATCAGGAGGTCCAGTAAGGCCAGATTTCAAACAACTTGCACGGATGACAATTGTTCCTTCAGAGTGCATGCAAAAAAAAGGATGAAGGAGAGTATTGGCAGATCCGAAAAATTGACAAGGAACACAGTTGGACCATTGAGGGTTTCCAAGGTCGGTTTCGGCAAGCTAATTCTTCTGTTATTGGTGAATTGGTATCTCCAAAGCTTCGGGTTAATGGAACAGCCTTGAAACCGAAAGACATCATGTATATACTTTACAGGATAACTGGTAACAGTCTGATAATTATGTACATGATTCACGCTCAGAATAATAACACGCCATTTTGTAAGCATTATTACACGCTAGATACCGTATCGTGTAATAATGATTACACGCTCAAAATGTAGCGTGTAATCATGATTACAAAATTACGTGTAATCACTGGTATTGATCCAGCGTGTATATTCACGGTGCACCAATGAGAAATTTTACACGATGCTAAAATAGCATACTTACACGCTGAATTTTAGCGTGTAACCATGCTGACTTTTAATCGTGTAATCTTTAACATTGGTGCAACGTGAATATTACATGCAGTCTTATAATCACGATTACACGCTCAAAATGTAGCGTGTAATCATGATTACAAAATTGCGTGTAATCACTGGTATTGATCCAGCGTGTAATATTCACGGTGCACCAATGAGAAATTTTACACGATGCTAAAATAAAATGCTTACACGGTGAAATTCAGTGTGTAATCATGCTGACTTTTAATCAGGTAATCTTTAACATTGGTGCAACGTGAATATTACACGCAGTCTTATAATCACGATTACAAGCTCAAACTGTAAAATGTAATCATGATTACAAAATTGCGTGTAATCACTGGTATTGATCCAGTGTTTAATATTCACGGTGCACCAATGAGAAATTTTACATGATGCTAAAATAGCATGCTTACACGCTGAAATTCAGCGTGTAACCATGCTGACTTTTAATCGTGTAATCTTTAACATTGGTGCAACATGAATATTACACGCAGTCTTATAATCACGATTACACGCTCAAACTGTAGCATGTAATCATGATTACAAAATTGCGTGTAATCACTGGTATTGATCCAGCGTGTAATATTCACAGTGTACCAATGAGAAATTTTACACGATGCTAAAATAGCATGCTTACACGCTGAATTTCAGCGTGTAACCTTGCTGACTTTTAACTGTGTAATCTTTAACATTGGTGCAACGTGAATATTACACGCAGTGATTATGTAGCGTGTAATCATGAATACAGAATTGCGTGTAATCATAGAATCAGCGTGTAATGATGATTACAAAGTGGCGTGTAATCATTCTTATCGTGTAATCATTCTGTATCGTGTAATCAGACTGTTATGATATACATGTTAACATATCCAAACACATAATATTCACACACAATTTGCATTGCAACTATATCAAAATAACATTCTACTCCATTAATCATTTGTGGTCTATTGTACAAACTAATGAAAAGGCAAAGAGTTGGCAAAGATATCCCGAGCCATTTGTTTTCTAAAGGCAGAGATGTTATCTTGGTTGAAATCAAAGTTGGGATCTTTGTTCATCATTACATACTCTAATCCCATAAGCATGAAAACACCACAACTGTCATTGTCTGTCTGACATGGGAATATATGGGGGGCTAATCTGACAGCCTTCATACAATTCATATTTTGAGGCCGCCGTTTACTAACATCATAGTAACTAGACGCCTTGCAAATGAGTGGGAACAAGTGACGTAGAGGCAAAACCTGCTGTTCTCTAAACTTCGGGTAGTTAGGCTGTAGATGTGCGGCTGAGTCAAAAATTGTAATTACCCAATCCTTGAGACGAACAACACATAATACCCAATGGCTATCTCCCACGTTGCAAGGGACTAAAACCTGTTACAAACAAAGTTGTTTCAGCTGATACAGTGAGTAAATATGTATTCAATTGAGTAATTAAAGTATCTTACGTCATCAACATCCACCCATGGCATCCCCCATGCTGGTTTCTCCCCCATAGCATAGATAATCAAGTCTATCGGGACTTCAAAATCCTTCGGGTAGAATGGTTTCAGCAATGGTCTATGAAAATTTGGCTGAAATTTATGCCAAATTATGCTTAGGGATTCCTGCAACGAAGTTACATAACGGGTCAGTTAGCATAAGCAAGGAAGAATCTTGCAAGTACTTACGAAGAAAGCGCAATCAAGTAATATGTACTTAAGAAGAAAGCGCAATCAAGTACAGCTACTTTACGTGGAAAGCTTCGACCTTGGACTGGGTCTTGTTTCCGCTTACACAGCAAGTTTATGTACGCATCCACATGGTCATTGCCCAACCATGCTGTGGGTTGTTCTAACAGTGTGAAAAATGACCGTGAAACACAAGCGTCGATGCCAATGTTACGACTGCATTATAAAAGATGCCAATGAGTTGCCCAGAATAAAACATTTATCAAATTACAAAATAACAAATAACTTGGTGAAGCACTTACTACAACAACCACGAAGCATTCATAAAGGCGGTATATTGCTCGGTTACTTCCAACTTCTTCTGTGCTCTGAAGGGATCCGTGTAAGGGCTTCTTAACCACTTTGACAACAGTCGCTCTCGAACAATTTCATTCCGGTCAAATAGCGGTGGTGGTGGAATTGGACTGTTACCGCCTCTACTGGATGTTTTGGCTTTACCACTTTTGGATGTTTCTGCTTGGGTTTTTGTAGATGGTGTTGGAGGGGTATGTATCTCATGTGACGGTGGGAGAGGGGTATGTATGTCATCTGAGGGTGGTAGAGGGGTATGTATAGTGGGCGCTGTCTCGGGGGTGGTGAGGGCTGCCTCAGTAGTTGTGGGGGCTGTCTCGGTGGTGGTGGGGGCTGTCTCGGTGGTGGAGGCTGTCTCGGTTGTGGTGGGGGCAGTTATCTCGGTGGTGGGGGCTGTCTCAGTAGTGGTGGGGGCTGTCTCAGTCGTGGTGGGGGCTGTCTCGGTGGTGGTGGGGGCTGTCTCGATGGTGGGTGTACCATAAACCCCTAAGCCAGTGTTCAGCTGAAATGCAGGTTCTCCATCACTGTCATTGTGTTCTGCATAATCCTCCGTGCTGAAACGAGAGGGTCTCTGTCAAAAATAGAAAAACGTTACTTAAAGTGTCCAATTGATAATGTGTGTTGATAATATCATCAAATTTAAACAAGTAGAAAAACAATACAACTATATATACATACCTGATTAGAAAACATCTTAAAAAAGTCGGCCCTAAACTTTGCAAACTCAGATTCCATCGCCTTTTGGACCTCCTCGCGTACGATGATGCGCACCTGGTCAAGTAGTTGATTTGAAATTTCAGTATAGGTCGATCCCTAAGAAAGATAATTGAAATTCAATGATAATAATGAACATGTTATGTTATTTGAAACGAAAAAAAACATAACATGAAAAAAATTACCCGTGCACTCGAGTGCCGTGTACGATAATATGGAGGACGCTGAGGAGTGGGAAATGGAGGACGCTGAGGAGTGGGAAATTGAGGACGCAGAGGAGTAGGAGATGAAGGTCGCTGACAAGTAGGAGATGGAGTCCTCTGGTTATCTCCAGACGACGAATGCTGTACAGGCGAGTGTGGGTCCTCAACAGGTATGCCACGGTCTGAAAACAAAGGGGGTGACATATCAGTCCTGTCACTATCATCTCGAGTGGTACGCCTGTCACTGTCATCCCCAGTGGTATGCCTAGGTGGTGACGTATCTCGCAAGTTCCGCCGTCTTTTAATTGGTTCATCAGGACCTCTGTATCGGTTTCGTTTCCATTCCCCACGCTCGTTTCCGTCCTCTTTGGTCCCTAAATCCTTCAACGGTACAAACTGAGGACCTTTGAACAAGTCATCATCAATGCCTAATCAATAGTCTTCTTTCTCCTCCATCCGAGTAGGAGAGATCTCGGGTAATCCAGTGAGCTGAAAATGACAAAAGCAAAATGTCAATCAGTAATAAAAATACAGCAAATATTTAGATAACCCAACGAAATTATATTTACCTTTCCTTCAGGCACTTTATTCAACCATGACTCACTCATATGTGATCCCCGTTTGATAAATTCCCATTTTTTAAAATGGGGGCGTCCCTAGGGAGCGAATCTGTTGCCTAATTTCTTCCGCACTGATTGGATGGCCTCCATTGCTCAAAACTACCAAAACAAAAATAGTTTAGCATGAGAATAAAATGAAAACCTCATCAAAAAATAACAGTTTTCTAAACTTTGCACGATACCTGAACTCCCCAAATAAAACCGTAAAGGTTATATCTTCTAGCAGGACCCATTGGCTCTGGCACCTTAAAACCGATTCGGATGTAGTGCAATGTCATCTTGAAAACCTAATGTCCCTATGGGAACAAATTAAAGGCCTCTATGTCCTCAACCAATGACAGTAGCCAGTACGTAACTTGTCTCCGGTAATCCTGCCCGAATAGAATGTTGTTCGCAAACAACACAAGTGTCATCTTCAAACCATCACCCTTATGCTCAACCCATCCCCCCCCCCTCAAAAATCGGTTCAGAAGATCGGCCAATAATAAATATCCGTCCCCGCCAAAATATCTAATGTGGATCCCATCCCGCACTGGAACGTAATCTCTCTAAAATATATCCGGTAAAACGCCAAACCTCAACCCAGTGCACAAACAAAACTCTATCTTTCCTAGTCTAACCTTGGTCTTCCCCAAAGCAAACCAAATCTCGTCATCATTGGCACTTGGGAACCGAATTTGGTAGAGCAATAGGTTATGTATGTACTGCGCTTGAAATAAACCCCTCATGTAATGTGGCATATCCAAGTAATGCCTGAAACAACTTTTCTTGAAATCATCCAACTCACCGCAGTCCGCCAACACCGTCTTAATTTCATCTATCAATTTCAGTTTGCAATGCACTGTTATCGTTATGTCATACGCCCACGTATTCCTTGGGTGTACTAAATACTGATCTAGGTCTCCGTTCTCTGATGCCTCTTCAGTCTCTACTACGTTCTCATTCTGTGGTACGTTCTCAGTCACTTGTACATGCTCGTTCTCTGGTACGTTCCCCGTCTCTGGTAGGTTCTCAGCTTCTAGTGGGTTCACATTCTCTGTAACATTTTCATTCTCTGCTCGGTCTTGATTCTCTGCCATCAAATCTCTCTGGTTTGTTCTCAGTCTCTTGTATGTTCTCATTCTCTAGTTAAAACCTGAAAATATTCCCAGGATAGTTAACATCAAGATAACACACAGAAAAAGTTCCAGTAAAAGCATGCTAACAATCTTTACACGATGTCCAATCAAATTGTTTACACGGTGGATTATACAATGGTTTACATGCTTAATTGTAAGCTATTGCGTGTAACCATTCTGGATAATTTACAAAGTTCACAAAAATATCTTTACAAGCTTTATTGTACAATGGGTTACACGCTACATTGTAAACCCATTTTAGCATGTAACCATTATGGTCATTTACAAACAAATCAATCTAACAACCTTTATACGCTATACATTAAACATCATTACACACTTGATTATAAAAGGGATTACACGAGTGATTGTAATCCCATTTCAACGTGAACTAAAAATTGCAATCTTTACACGCTATACATTAACCATCGTTACATGCTGGATTGTATAAGGGATTACACGCTCGATTGTATTCCCATTTTAGCGTGTAACCATTCTGGGCCATTTACATACTCACAGAAATCAAACCCAAAAACTTTACATTACACGCTGTAGAATGAAAATAACAATTGATCTAGTACCAAACATACAATACCTATCTAGACTTCTATAACATAACAAGTCATCTACTACCAAACATACAAGTGTTTACACGCTGTATAACAAACACGATGACTTGCATTAGGGTTTACACGCTCGATTGTAAAGTAAATTTAGCGTGTAATCATTCTGGGTAATTTGAAGCTTAATCTAAGAATTCAATCATACAAAACACAGACATTGTTCACAAAAATATAACCCAAAGTTCAACAATCTTCAATCGAAATAAGGCACATACCCACATAGTCTTTCTATCTCCACAACGAAACTCTTTGTTAATGAACAGTTCGTCGGCGACAAACTAATCCCGTCTCCGGTCTTCTTTCTCAGACCACACTGTTTTCTCTCTCTAAAAACCACTTTCGAATTGTAAAATACCACTTTCTCAAAACCGCTATCTTTTCCCAAGTTTACACGCCAAAATGGTTTCTAATTTCTTTTAATTTTTAGATTTTGTAATTCATTAATGATTTCAAATTTCAAATAAAATCACCGTTCATTGAGTGCCACATCAGATATGCATTAAGGGCAAACTTGTCGATAAACATTTCTCTTGGATAAAAAAAAGAAAACTTATTGAAAAACAATAGTTTTGAATTTGCCCTTAATTTTATGCCTATTCATGAATTTTGCCCTTTTTTAAATGATAAATTCTAATAATTCGTCTTTTGGGGAAGAAGCCAACTGTGAAACGATTGTTTTTAATGAAGGGCATAAGGGTAATTGCAAATCTAAGCTTTGTTAAATATAGGGATATAATCATTTCTTCCCCTGTAGTTTGCCATATTAGACACTTTACCCACTCTGGTTTCAGTAATGACCATTCTCCCCATGAAAACCAAAATATTAGACACTTTACCCCCTAGTTTCAATAATGGCCATTCTCACCCCTGAAAATCAAAATATTAGACATTTTGCCCCTAACCGTTAGGAATTTCGTTAGTCTACTTTTTTGACCGTCAAAAAATCAATTAAATGACCTTATTATCCTTGAACATATGAGTTATGTCCACTAATGATACCACTAATTGTTTTTTTAAAATTAGAATTAAAAAATAAAAACTAATAAAAGTATTAAAAAAAAAGCAGAATTGAAAATAAAAAATTAAAAAATTAGCAACAAAAAAATTCAGTATTTCAAAAAAAAAACAATTCAATATTTCAAAATAAATTTTAATATTGCTTTAGTTTTTTTACAATTATATATTTTATTGTTTTATTTTTAGTTATATTTATGTTTTTAAATAAATTTTTTATTTTTACATTTCTTTCTTTATATTAATGTTTTTTAAATAAATTTTTTATTTTTACATTTAATTCGTTATATTAATTTTTGTTTAAATAATTTTTTTTAATTTTTTATTTTCAATTCTGTTTTTTTAAATACTTTTATTATTTTTTATTTTATTAATCCTGCTTTGTGTTTTTTCTTTGAAAACAATTAGTGATATCATTAGGGGCATAACCCATGTGTTCAAGGGTAATAAGGTAATTTAATTGTTTTTTGATGGTCAAAGAAGTAGACTAACGGAATTCCTAACGGTTATGGGGTAAAATGTCTAATATTTTGGTTTTCAGGGGGGGAATGACTATTACTGAAACTAGAGGGGGTAAAGTGTTTAATATTTTGGTTTTCAGAGGGAGAATGATCATTACTAAAACTAGAGGGGGCAAAATGTCTAATATGACAAACTATATGGGAGAAAATGATTATATCCCTTAAATATATGATAATTTTTAAGATTAGCAGAGATGATCCAAATTCAATTTTTACCGAGCTAAATCTAGTTTTTGGGATTATGATTAGCTTTTCTTTTTTAAGTAGGAATTACAACTCTTTTCTAAATAGGATTCTAGATAATTATAATTTATGTTTGAGTCTCTCCCCACTCTCCCATAAAACCCCGAATAATTATACTATTTTCAAAAAAAATAAATACTAAACCTTTTATTCTTTGCAATTCACATTTAATTCTTTAATTTGTTCCACATCATGCAGTCCACAACCGGACATGGACACGAATCCACAACCACGGCACTTCCCACCTTACGCCGCTCTGCTGCTACATCAAACACAACCCAACAGTGTCCAGTACCGCTTCCCACCTTACACCACTCTGCTGCTACATCAAACACAATCCAACTGTGTCCACCGCGGCATAAATTTCCGATGACAGATCCTCCGCTGCATATATACCCAATAACAGAAGACGATCATGATTTTCTGGACTTGAATATTCAACCAGAAGATTTTTTAATGTTGAGAGATTTTCTTCGGAGTGATGATGTGCAGCCACAACAAAAACAACAGCATGTTACCTATAACAAAAAGGAGATGGATAATAGTACCAGTCTCGGATTTGGTGTAAATTTGGCTTCTTTGAAGCATTCACTGTGGCGTACCCAGTCTGATGAAATGGATGATAATCTCTTGAAATGGAAAATTAATGCAACGAAGGATGGTCGATTTCCACTTGCAAAAAAAATTAAGGACAGAAGAAAAGAAGTAGAAGCAGGTAGTCGTAGTACTACGTATATTAATAGATGTTTGTTTTGATGGAATCGTTTATTTGTAGCAATTGCACCTTTTTTTTTTATTATTATTTTGTTAGAAGGATTACATATTTAAATCGTTTATTTGTGACAATTGCATTTGTTTTTTTTTTTTAGGTATACAACTTTATTAGCTAACCTGACAAATGGAGAATTGACAGATATATACTCTGTTTTTTTGGACCATTAATATAATGATTTAACGCTTCAGTTACTTTTTCCAGATGAACCATCGTTATTCTTGTAGTTTTCTATGGAATTATTAAGGGTGGGGCTCTGGAATTTTTGGTTCAACTTCAAACTAGTCATCATCGGTTCACATTACAATAGAAATAGAAATATTTGGGGTTATTAATTTTTTTTTTTTTTAGTAATGTTAAACATCACTACTTTTCAATCATAACCCATGTGGTAGCTGAGATGCAATTGGTGAGTAGATACATATACAAGTAAGATAAATTATTATTATTGTCCGGTGATCGAGCCATTGCAATTAGTGCTGGCAATTTGGGCCGGGCCCAAACAGGCCGTCCGGCCCAGCCCGGTTTTTTAGCCGGCCTGAGCCGGCCCGGCCCGCTAGCAAAACGGGCCAGGCCCAAGCCCGTTTTGCTAGCGGGTTGGGCCCCAATTTGAAAAAACCGGGCCGGGCCCGTTAAGGCCCGCAAAGCCTGCGACCCAAAAAAAAAATTGAAAATTTTGAATTTTTTATAAAAAATTTGAATTGAAATAATATTACTCAAAATTTAAAATTTGAATTGAAAATTACTCAAAATTATTGTAATGTATTAAAAATAATATTGAATTTTTTAAAAAAAAATGGAAGCCCGACGGGCCTTTAACGGGCCGGCACGTTACATGCCCGTTAGAGCCTTAACGGGTCGGCCCGTTACAGGCCCGGACTGCCCCCATACGGGCCTTGGACCCGGGCCGGGCTCTCTCTTTCGTCTAACGGGCCGGCTCGGCCCGGCCCGTTTTCCATACCGGTCCGGGCTGGCCCGACCCGTTTAACATACGGGCCTAACGGGTCGGGCCGGCCCGAATTGCCACCACTAATTGCAATACTAGATTTTGGCCTCTCTTTCCCTTGCTTCTTGTTCGATTCTCAAGTAAAATCAAGTGTTTAATGACTTGATTGAGGTTTTTGCAGATAATCATTGTTAGCAGGGGGTTTTGGCAAGAGAGAAGACTTTGGGGCGTAAAGCGCAATTAATGAGGAGTTGGAGCATTGCTGAAGAAGTCTCAAGGTTCAAGTATCGTTTCTGAAGACATCGACAATCTGTTAACAGTAACTTCCGCAGTAGAAGTGCCGTCATGACAAACAGCATCGTTTCTCCAAGCAAAACTGCAACTAGCAAGCCAACCTATTGTCACGGTCGAAGTGTAGTTTTTCCAAGCCGCAACAATCTGGCAATAGGAGGTTTTGCAGCCAAACTGTCATCTTGCACAACTACGGCAAACTCGCAACAGAAAGTTTCGCGGTTGAACTGCCGTTGAGACCTTGTGCGTCATGGAAGGATAAGCCTTGCCGCGGTCGAACCGTCGTCTTAATAAACCACGACAAACTCACGATAGAAAGTTTCGAGGCCAAACTGTCGTCTTGCACAACTGCGGCAAACTCGCGACAGAAAGTTTCGCGGTTGAATTGCCGATGCTGCTGCCGCTGAGACATTGCACATCATGGAAGGATAAGCCTTGCTGAGGTCGAACTGTCGTCTTGACAAACCGCGACAGAAAGTTTCACGGCCAAAATGCCGTCTTGCACAACCGCGGCATTCACAACTGTGGAAGCCTGTCAGAACGACTTTCTAGAAGGATTTTTGCCATATTTGGAAACCCATATAAATACCTCTGTTTAATTTTCAGACCTTAGCATCAGCCACACTAGGATTCTACACCCAGCAGACTTTTATACCATTTTATCATCCCTTTTTACACATTCCTCTTTTCATCTTCAAACCCATCCATTCTTGGAAGATTTGGAAGCAAGAAGAAGAAGGATTCCAAGTCAAGGGAGCTTATATGACCAATATGGGTTTTCTCTACAACTCTTCTATGGTTTTATTTCATTCATTGATGTGTAACTAAACCTTTATCTAGGGGATTGATGTTACCTCATTGGACTACTTCATGTAATCGATTAGTCTACTATTCTTAATTCAATTCGATTTTAGTCTCATTTATTGAAATACTTGTTCTAATCTACTTATGTGATATTATGACATCAATTAATGTGAGTTGTAGCTTAGTTTATCTATGAGATTGAGGTTTAGATGTGGATGATCTTTCCATTTGAATCTTAATCACAAGCTTGGTGAATGAGAAAGTTGTTGTATGCATGACCGTGCTATATCAATTTGGCTTAGAGTTTTTGTGTTAAAGAAGGATTTGACTATTGCTTGCCTCATGACCTTGAGTGAGCAATGGAAGAACCCTAGAACTTAGTTGACTTATCTTTAAAAACAAGCCTTAAAATTGGATTGCAGTGCTTAACAAGACTAAGAGAGTGCATTGAGTAGTCTGAGAACTGTTGCATCGATTCTCTAGTGTTTCCATCCATATATCCTTACCTTGTGTGTGTTGTTGTGTTTAGTGTTCTAGTAAGCGCTAGTCGGGCGGAGACCCTGTGCCTAACGCCTAGGCCGATTAGTCAGGGATTAATCGGAAAACACAATTACATACAAATTCCAAATATCAAATCCAAAGAAAATTCTTACCAAATCCACAAATGCCAAATTGGTGAATTACCAACCAAAATCCAATCATAAACCAATCCAAATCCCCAAACACCCATCCAAATGCAATCACAAACCAATCCAAATCCAAACATAAAGATACAATCAATTCAAAAATTTGACTTAAAACTAAAACAGGAATTTGCTTGAAGTAAAATTGATAGTTTGCAATTGTGGCCCAATTGGCCCAATGTGGCATCTGACCCAATAAGCCATCTGAGTACTCTAAACGTACCGTTTTAAAGTAGGGATATGCGCACACTCCCTGTAAAAGTCACGCTAAGACATCAAACTTCTTGTCTGAAAAATCCCCAAATCCTCATTTGCAATCCCTAAATCCCTCTTCTTCATCGACGATCTGAAATCCCCAAATCACTTCCAATCCCATTTTCATTTCATCTGAGAACCTAATCTTCCCTTTCCTGACAAGACGGGTGCGAACTGGCGACGTCGGCGACGGAAGACAGAAGCTTTTGGCTATCTCGGTGACTGAATGGTGGCAAAGCCATTGACCGCCGCTAGCCGACTTTTTGATTAGTTGCCTCCTTGTCCGATTAGTTGGAGACCGTGGAATGATGCATATTTTAGCATTTTCGCCTCAGTAACCCAACGCCTAACTGAATTGCACCGGTTAATAGGCCTAGTCGGCCGACTTCTAGAACACTGGTTGTGTTTAGTTTAGTTTTGAATTACAAGTGCAATTTAATCATTTCAAGAACTCAATTGTTTTCCCAAGAATCAAGCATTATGCAATCTAATTTCCATACACTTAGAGTAGATTTTTCCTAGATTAATTGGCATTCAACTGATAAAATCAGTGATCCCAATGAACGAACTTTCGTTTAAATTGAACAGAGATTTTGCTGCATTATCCAGCATTACTCTTTTTATTTATTTATTACAATTCGTCTAACAAGGGAACTGATATGCTTCAGCAATTTTTTTTTAATTTTATGAATTAAACAATTTGTTTCAGGTTTTATATTACAAAATTAGGCTAAATGAACTCTTAAAAATTAAGAGAAAAATAAATAAATAACACTATGAGAGGCAGAGCAATTAGATTACTCTATGAGGCCTTTTGGTATGCGGTAATCAAAATAATCTGATTCCTGAGAATGTTGTTATAATTTGTTTCTTTAATTTATGAAGTTTTAGACTTTTAGTCCTTTTTACCATCAATATTTACAAAAAGACAAGCATAATAAAGTTTGATGTTTCAGCTCCAATTTAATTTCCAAACAGTATGGGCTCAACCCATTGATCAATAATGGTGGGTGGCCGGCTTTATGGAATTTTTTATCAGAGAGAATCTGGGTTGCAGATCCAACTGATCATGTCTAGTCTTTCACTCTCAATTTTGTATTCAAGAACCTGGGTTGTATATCTTCTTCTTCAAATTGGGTGTGTTTACAATTTTCTTGTTTTTTCAACAATGCTAGACATCCACTTTTTATATCACACTTGCTTCCTACCCGACATAAATGATGATTTATCTCTCACTTGTTACATATATCCATTTATCGATTGTAATATTAATTGATGTAATGCAATATTTAAAATACAAATGCGAAATCTATAACATTACTACATTGATGTAATATGCATCACAATTGCCTTTCCAATCCTATTCATACTAAACATATAAAACTGCACCACATGGGCAGACAATTTATACCAATGACAAGTTTCCTTTCATCTTTTGGTTTAATAAAGATAGTGATAAAAATAAATAAATAAAACCACCAAATCACTCTATCTCAAGAGGAACTTCATCCAATCATCATCATAGACTGTAGCAAGAAGATAGGGCTCTAATTCTATCCGTCATCAAAGATAAAGCTACTCGATCTGTACAGCTTCAACATCGCATGCCAAAATTGAACTTCAATATCACTGCAAAGATAAATCAGTAACTTTTATATGTAGAAGAGAACACATCTTGTCCACATGACCGTTTTTTAATTAACAAAAACATTAAATTTGTAATAAAACATCAATTAATCATGATAAAATAGACATATATAACAAATGGAATCATTAATTAATGAGCTAGAGAGTTTTTAAGTTTATTGTTTTCAACAACATTTACATATTTGATAGTTTTTAACCATGCAACTTTCAATTTTGACACTAGAGTACTCTTAATTAACTGTACATGAAATTATAGAATGAGATTAATGTAATTTTAAGCAGGAGAAGGAAAAAAAAAATACCTCCAGTGTCATATTAATATCGTCACTTTGATCAGCTATATATATATAGAATTTCCAATATCGCCTGTTGCTGTTCCAGTATCACCTTCCTCACTACAATCAGCATTTATTTCATTTTTAATGCAGTGGATACATTTTTTGAATCTGCTCCCTTGTAATGTAGAAGGCATAGTAATTGCACCATCTGTTGCTGATAATTCTTTTAAATACTCCACATCCTGCTTGTAAACTGGACGAATCCCACACCTCTTCACCATATTATTATTTTCTTTTTTACTTTTATAACTGATTTCAAACCAAGCAGTAACCTCCTGTCCACAATCATATTCTCCATCCTTGTTGCGATATAAAGTGTTTTTTAAAAAATAGGCTAGGCAAAGGTGATCATCCCCCTTGAAAGCAGTGCGGGGATAGTTGTGGAACCAACGATTTCCAAAACCACACTCAATATGAATATCATACGAACGATCCGGGATTGACATCACTGCACACACACAAAATCCTATCAATTCATCATTTAACAAACAGTGAGGTGGTGGCCATGTTATTGTAGACCCTTCACTCCAATAACTGAACAATTCTGGAATTTCACTTCCTGGGAGACAAAGATGAAATGGAGGACGAAATAATGGACCACATAATCGATGATCTGACATGGTATCAGGATTGCTTATTTCATTTATCTGCAATAGAAAACTTTGTATTAAGAAAGAGAAGAAGATACATAAATCGGGAAAAGATATATATCCACACAAAAACATGTGACATGTGACAGCAAAAAAGGCTTAAAAGTTGAGATCATGATTATTGAAAATTGAAGGAAAGAGAGACCTGAAGCCAGCGTTTTAGCAACATAATTTCCAAACTGTTGTTCCTCCCTTGAGTCTCAACCAGTTCGAAGCAATTGAAAAACTGCAGATTAACATATTCAGAGGTGTGCTCTAGTGATATTGTTTTCAAGGAAGTACAATCGTCTGCCCATACAAATTCTATTTTAGGTGGAAGCTTTGGCAACGACTGAAGCCTCTGGCATTTCTCCAAGGATATTTCGTAAAGTCTAGATAGTTGACTGATGGAATCTGGTAGGCTAACAAAGTTGTTTCCACGGAGATTTAACGCTTGTAAGGAGAATAAAGAGCCAATCTATTCAAACAGGTTACAGTCGGTGAGATCTAATCTATTCAAAGAGGATAAACCTGCAAGAGGAGGCAACATCAAACCCATGCAACCAGACTTTCTTGTTGGCAATGTCAACCATGACCTGAGGGAAAAACTCCATGTTTTGGGAGGTCCCACTTGACATCCACGAAGTGATAAAGTTTTAAGGTTCTTCAATTGAACAATGGATGATATGACAATTTGTTCTATAGCAGTCCCAGAGATATCTAGCTCCTCCAAAGGCTCGACTTCCTCCAAATTCAGGGGTAGTGTGTCTAGTTTTGAGCAGCCATTCAGATTAAGAATCTTAAGAGATTTCAAGCCATGGACGTCGTTTGGAAATACTACAAGATTTCCGCATTCATTCAAATTCAATACGATAAGCTTTCCAAGAGATCCAACCGATTTATGAACCTCACGTAATTTTGTACAGTATTGAAGATCAAGCCTTTCAAGATTTGGAATCATTTCAAAGTCTGGGGTTTTGATGAGGTTATAAGAGAAACTGAGGTTAATGATTTTCAAGTACTTCATGGAAGGCTGTAGGTAGAAACAAAAACTAAATTAATCAAAAACTAGCTTTCACCAACTTCATAATATATTTTTGAAGAAATTATGGAAATATTGTACCTTAATGTCCTTCCATATATACTCGATGCGGCTATAACACAAATTGAGTTGAACAAGTTTCTGCGGCTGGAAACTTGAAGGCAAAGACTTCAAAGGGTAGCCATGCCATTTGAGAAACCGTAACTCATTTGATAGGTATTCAAGGTCTTCAGACAGGTGAACATCAACATCATTGATAATGAGGAGTCTAAGATGTCTCATAGCTGAGAAGGATTTACCATTCAGTTTCAAGTGGGTAATCTCCTCTCTCTGTCTGTCACGATCAAGATTTATAGCTTCAACAGATGAAGTTCCCTAATAAAAAGAATAAACAAATTAAATGCATATCTAATAAAAAAGAAGTTATATTATTTCATGAACTGTGATAATTAGGCTTTTTATTCAATTCTTTGAATAATATCTTACCATATTTTTTGCCAACACTTGATAGATATCCTCAAACAGCCATAGTCTACTCCATTTGCAAGGCTCATCAGGCTGTTCTTCACGAACTATTTCCCAACCCATTTCTTGTATCAAATCATGCATCCAAATATCGCTGTTTGAAATACTTATCAGAGATCTTTCTCTTAGAACTTCAAGTCCAATGTCAGGATGAAAATTACAACTATTTAATATTTCCATGACTCCAACTTTGTCCTTCCCTTTAAAAAAACATGCTATGTCCAGGAATATTTTCTTGTCTAATTTTCCCAGTGCATCATAACTAATTCGAAGTATTTTCAGAATCTTTTCATTAGGAACTTCTCGTAGTCTTTGCAATGCACTCTTCCATTCATTGACACTTCTATCACACAAAAATGATCCCAAAACTTCTAGAGCTAATGGAAGCCCATTCGCATAACGTATGGCATCCTTTGAGAGCTCAATGTAATCCGTTGTTTGTTGTATGTTCTTAAAGGCTTTTAAATGAAAGAGGCTTTGAGAATCATCATAATTAAATCCTTGGACCCTATACAGATTTTTTATTCCATGGCTTACCAGCACATGTTCATCTCTTGTCGTAATGACGATTATGCTCCCACAACCAAACCAATCATTTCTTCCAGCCAACTGTTCTAGCTGTTCTAATTGATCCACATCATCAAGAACAAGAAAGACCTTCTTCTTGCATAGCCGCCTTCTAATCAAACTAATCCCTTCGTAACCATCACATATATTTAAATTTGTTTCATGTAAGATCTTTGAAAGAAGCATTTGCTGTAAATGATCAACACCTCTCTTTTCAGAGCATATTTCTCTAACATTGGCAAGAAAGCAACTACCTTCATACTTGTTTGAAAGTCTTTCATATACAACTCTAGCAATTGTAGTTTTACCTATTCCTCCCATCCCACAAATGCCAACAAAGGTCACTTTGTCATCCACTTCAAGTTCTAAAAGGTTATAAATCTCCTCCACACGAGACTCTATTCCAACAAGCTGCTCCCCAACGACACTCGGTAGAAGATTGATCAATCTTCTTGAAATATTGCTGACTATATCTTCAATCAAATTAGCTTCAGACCTATGAAGAAGAAGCAGAATGGTAACCATGTAAAACCAAACAGGAAATAATTAATAAATTCTTCTTGCATTATAGGTACTTTGAATTGTTCATTGCAACTCGAAAGCATGAAGATATTTGTACGTTTGAATTTACGAAAAATCAAGGTAATTTATCTCAAAGCATGCTCTCTGTTCAAGCCACCCAACTTGGGAAAGCTTGTAAATATGTTAAAATTATGTCAAAATTAAAGATGCATTAGTGAAATTTTTTTCTGTAACCTAATCAGAGTTCTAATTAAAAGCAACAAAAATGCATATATAGTTTCAAAGCTTTAAATTTCAGAGATATATAAATAATGTTACCTGTCTTTTAAATCCCATCCAGCTAGTTTGCCAACTTGTTTGAGAGCTGATCTCCACCTTTTCACCGTCTCCGGATTATCCTTGTAATCTTGTTCATGTTTATCAAAGGCTGTCATGAAATCTGCTGTCTGTTTTCGTACATCCGATGGATCTACCTTGTAAAAAACCGGAAAAACAGTATGTTCCTGTGAGTCCATGCACTCAACAATCTTTGAAAGTTCATCCAAACACCACGTAGAAGAAGCATAGTTTCCCGATAAAATTACAATTGAAAACCTTGATTCTTCAATGGCTTCCAAGAGTTCCGTTGAAATCTCCTTCCCTCTCTCAAGCTTTTCATCATCTCTAAATGTGTAAATTCCTTTTTGTTTCAAAGCAGTGTAGAGATGGTCTGTGAAGTTGTTCCGAGTATCTTCACCTCTAAAACTCAAAAACACATCGTATTTCCACTGAATATTGCTACCAGAAGCGGAAGAAGAAGTTTTAGAAGATTTAATGAAAGCTGCCATTGAAGGGTTAATAGCTTGTTTGTTCCCAGAAGCAAAGAAGTTAAAAATGGAAGCCTTACATTAGCAAAGACAACGCTTTTATAAAGGGTTAATATTAGAACATCTCCGATGCAAAACTTGCATACCAATAATCGTTAATATGACAATAATGTAAAGAGATTTATTTTTTATGTGGTATATAAATAGACTTAATAAACAATTAACTCAGTATAAAAATAGACGGTTCTCAGCATAAAAATAGACAGTTATATTAACAATATCTAATACTTTTTTTTACTACATTAATTTGAGATTGAATATATAAGACTGTATTTGGAAATTTGTTTTAACAGAATGCCTAATACTATATCACATATTTTTTTTTCACAGATCACGTGTATACAGGAGATGCCAATTTAGTTTGTTCGTTTCAGCAAGTCAAAAAAATTTTCCAAGATATTTTCAAAGGCTGCAATAAGGAAAAAAAATGTAGGAAAAAAAAAAGAGAGATAAAAAAGGTCGGAGCGTGTGGAGCCAATATAATCAATGCAATTTTCTTTTAATTGTCGGTGATTATTATTATTTTTTTTGGTAAGGTATCGATATTGACATCCATAAATATGATAAACAGACATAAAGTTTAATAAAAAATTTAATTATAAAAGTATTTCAATAGAAATTTACCAATAAGGATAAATTAGTTTGATTAAAAATAAACAAAATTCTATGTATACCCAGTAATTATACTTATATATTTAATTATATTATTTTATTAAAATATAAAAACTAAATTCTAATTCTATTTCAAATATCAAGATAGACCATATAACAACTAGTCAACTAAGAGTTTCACAACTAGACCATTCAAGTTGAGCCACCTCTCACATACAACTAACACCAAACTTGACAAAACTAAGATCCTCTCAACCTCTATATGCCGCCTCTTAAAGTCTTCTTTGCAACATCAATGCCTGATCAGGTAATTAAGAAACCAATCATTTCTTTTAAAAAATTGCTTTGTCAGCCATTCATGATATACTTGTGTCATTCATAGACTAAATTAAAGTTGTATTGTGTTAACTGTTAAGGTGGTTCTTTAGGGCACAACGTCAATAATTGAAAAATTAAATAAAACATTTCTAATTATTCCTTTAAGAACAAGATAGTACAGTATTCACTAATATATTGAAAGAGTAAATAAAAAACTTTATTAATTTTTTTAATCTATAAAGTTAGCCTTTGGAGCAAAGTTAAGAGAACCAGGCCATTACAGTTTTCTGAAAAATATTTGTGATAACTTTTTTTTGAAACAGTCTTTTATGAAAAATATTACAAAAAGTTAGTGATGAATTTCAAATCTAATTATATCTATAGCGGATTTATGGAGTTAAATCCACAATATTATTCTTATTTTTTCAATATGGAATCCATCTTATCTTCTTAAATGTTGCATCTTAGATCTCTAACAAAGTGATGTATACATAACAATTACTAGGTATGAGATTCTACACATTTACTTCGACTAACGAAGATGATTGTGGTGTGGAATCTGAAATAAGAAAAACAAATAATTCGTTATACGGTTTGATGATAAAATAGCATAGGAAAACAATGAGTAACAAAACCAATTAAGTTTGGGTCTTTTCAACTATATCGAAATTTAAGAATTTAAGAATTCTTCGTACCATATTTTCGAGTCTGAAGAACTTAAGAATTTATCATTTATGAAATTGGGTGTGTTAATAACTTAAGAGGGTTTATAAATAAATTGTATTAAAATGAAAACATTCATTTAAATAAGGGTATTATTGGCATTAAAATGCGTGTTTATAGTAATTTTTTAATTTTAAATTTTAGACATTGGTGTACTTATAAATATGAGTGTGCCTATCATATTTATGGGTGTCAATATCAGTACCATTTTTTTAATTCTCAAACCATTTTTAAAATTTTTTTTAATACAATCCCTGTTCTTTCAGTATTCTTACATGAGAAATGGTATATTTCATTGAATTTTTTTTCATCGGTTAAAACTTAAAAGTCTCTTCAAATTAGATTAGGACTTGAATGCAATTTTGAAACAAATAGGGACCTGAGCTGAGAGATCATTTATTGGAGCCTCAGGCATGTCCATTAAAGTAAAGGTGTGGTGGATCCCATAAACAGTGCAATTTTCTGCATATGTTCTGTTTTCTTTGTTACAATAAACTTACTTTATCTCTTGCCAATTTTCACAATTTTCTTTTTTGTCCTCTTAACCGTGACTTGAGTGGGTAACTTTAAAGGATCATATTCTCTCCTGTCATTTTCTTTCCTTTGCTTTTCATGGGACTTTGACAACCGGTAGAATGTGAATTCAATGGATAAGCACTAAAAAAAATGATAATCTGCAACCAAACTGAAAGTAATATTTGACACAAACAAAACATGAATTCGGATTACCGTACACTATTAGAATCCAAACTCCAGCAACGGAAGCGGATCGAACACCTGAGATTATACCACTGGTTGAAGGACGATCACGCATTTAGAAAGTCTCATCTGGACAATACATGTACCCACACTCTTATGTGGATGGGAGAAAATTCTATAGATATTCTCCATATCTATCTCTTGTGTTTCTCTCTGTATTTTGCATATATAAGCACACATGCAATCCTTTTTGTTTATGCACGTTTAGTGGTGCCCACGGTTCGGTTTCGGGCCGGTTTCGGTTCCGTGGGCACCCCAAATCGTAACTGAAACCGTGAAAATTGGTTTGGTTTTTGGTTTTTAACCGCCGATTAGGCGGTTCAGTTTTGTATTCGATTTGGGGCGGTTTCGGTTTCAGTTTTGGGCGGTTTCGGTTTTGTTTTTTTTTTTCAATTTTTTGTCCACGTGGCGCTCTATTATTGGTTGACAATTTTTTTTTGATATATAAACTGCCCAAAACTGACCAAAACCGGCCGTTAAACCGACGGTTTAACCGCCAGTTTTTATGGGTTTTTGGCTATCCCTAACAGTAACCGGCGGTTTCGGTTTCGGTTTCGGTTTCGGTTACGATTTCGGTTTTTAGGGTCCGTTTTTGGTTTGATACCCACGGTTTAATCGAACCGTAGGCACCTCTATGCACTTTATTGCACACATACAATATCAGATGACAAGCCATATTGCCTCTTTCTCATGCATGTCACAAACTATTGTCTTTTGCACACACTTTATGTCAGACCACACAACCCCCTACCCAGATCAATTAACGTTGATATACTTTTGTTAACCGTTCAAAAACAGTTTTCTCATGCTAACTGCTCTTGCAGTAATAATAATGCATGGCCCTGGGCATTGGCTTGGGGATGGGCTTGGTGTACAAGGATTTTGGGCCCTTCATGTATGTTGTGATCTTGGCCCACTTGGGTGTATAATGGATCTTGAACCCATACCTAAATATACTAACATCTCCCACTCGCACAAGTGGGACCAACACAATCTAGTTACCATAAGCCCATCATGGGTGCACAATTATTAATCAACATCTGCCACTCCCCAAAATGACGTAAGATGTGATATATACAGAGAATCCTTTGAACATTTAAACACAAGTATTATCATCATTATCAAAGTGTTCATACGGGTAAATGTATCGTGTGACCTATGAACAATCAATATATATAAAAAGGGAGCTAACAATCTCAATTGTAAATTCTCTATTTACAAGAGATAATATTGTTCATTATTGTATCCTAAATTTAATTTATAATTTTTATCAGTCAAAAGCATACATAATCCCTCAAGAAAGCTATGCTTGACTTATATCACATTTCATGTAATTATAATTGTATCACCAAATACAATTGGTCGGCTAATGAATACATAAGTCAGATAAAAATTCATTAAATCTTCCCATTTCAACTTTATCTCTTGGTCTATAGAACAACTGCTGCCCTAGACGTGCCCCATAGGATGAATTATTATAGCCATAGCAATAACACGCTAAAGGTGCTGACATTATCCTGTCACTTCAAGATAGAGTGAATGGTCATGAGGACACCATTTGAAGTTAATGTAAGACTTCAGTGGAACTTACACAATGAGGAAGCAGAGATCATTCTCTCATTTTCCACGTTGGTCACTTTTAGCACATGTGGTATGAAACACTTGTTACAGTGAATTTCATTATAAATAAGAATGCATGTCTTTATATCATTCATTGTACATATCTTAGGCTAGTCACAACTCTTGTGACTAAACTGAGTTCTTAAACGCTCGCCCCTCTTCGGCGATACATTAAGATCTCACATCTAGCTTGATCAGGGATCAATGATAGTGGGGTCTATCATGATCGGTTCTAAAATATATTTATATATTTATTGTGAACCTCATCTTAACCCAGTCAAGGCGACAAATTCATATACATTTGCTCCGCGAGAATATATCATACATATTCTCTAATATATATGTGTCTCATCTTAGCCTGCTATCTCAGCAACTGAGGCGACCGCACATATAAAAATGTCGGTCTCAACCTGACGACATATTTTTATTACATGTGTGTAATTATGCTAGCATTAACAGTAACTTTCCTTACTATTAAGTTATATCACAATCCTGACAATCTAAGATTATATTGGTATACATTCACTAATTTTGTGGCATAATTTCTATTAGGCCTTGCACATATCACAATGTACACTAAGTAGTTAGTCATATTTTCAATACATGTCATAATCCTCTCAACAACATCTCAATGCTGTAATCTATGACTATATTGGTGTCCACTCACCAATCTTACGATGTAACTAATGATAGACTTTGTACATATCACAATGTACATGAGACTCTGTATGGAACTAACATGAGGAACTTATCATCAATTTCTTGATCTCACGGGGATTTAGGGTACTTATTGAGGTTAAGAATTTGTGATTTCACAACATGAGTATCTATGAGCTTATAATTGCTCATTCCAAATCAACTTTCACTCCTAAAATATAAGCCACTTTGCTCATATAAAATCACAATGAAATTTGTGAATTACCATTTCATTATGGTTTTACAAATTCTTTATTATTTCTAGCCAAAACATATAGTCCACAAATAAAGACAAATATAAAAATTTTCTTCAACATGTTTAGTGTTCATGGCTATCTTTAGTTATCATTAATCTGTAAGACATTACACCTTGATGAAATCAAAGATACCATTTTCTAGAGGATTGTTTCAAACCATACATTAATTAAGCAATCACACTTATGCGCTCTTGGTCTTTTGAAACAAAATTTACAGGCTGTTCCCAGTAAATTTCTTCCTCTAGTTCTCTATTGAGAAGTACAATCATTACATCCAACTGATATAATTTTAGGTTCATATGTGTGACGAGTACTAGAATAAAGCATATGGAAGAAAACTTTACTTTGGGAGAATAAGTTTTTTCACTTGCGACTAATCGTGCCTTATACCTCTCAATAGTACTTTTCGTCTTACGTATGTACTTTCATAATGGTCTACTGACCAGACGGTAAGTGAATCAAGTCCTGGACATGATCACTCTTTTAGACTTCATCTCCCATTCCATTGCTTTCATTCATATATTCACTTAATAGATAGAAGTGATAGCTCAATTCAAAAATCTTTGGCTTATCCCTGTCAAGTGAAGTAATCATTAAATCTTCCCTTTCAATCTCCAAAAGATGACATGGGTTAATTTTTATGATTAATTCAACGAGTTGGTAAATTATCATAGTAGTTGATTCAATAGTTGTTTCACTCTCACCAGGGATGAAAGATCCATGCGGATTTCTACTCCCACTAGGGATGGAAGATCCATGTAGATTTCCACTCCCACTAGGGATAGAGGATCAAGTTAAATTTTAATCTACCGCCACTCGCATATTAACACAGATCATCCAATTCTTAAAATCAAAATATATATATATATATATATATATATATATATATTAAGCTCTCTTCTACTAAGAAATTCATTCTCTAATAATGACATCTTGTGATTCTAATTCAGTTACACTTCTATCTAATTGTACACCCATCATTTATTTAATCCTTTGGAATGCACAGAGTATCAACCAAAGATACAACTTCTCTTCTTGCATTCAATTTCTCATTTCTATAAGATGGATTAAAAACATAACCTGCATACCCCTAGGGTTGTAGTCTTGTAGATTCGTCAGACCATGCTACTTACCTGTCCATAATTCATATGATGTGGAAGTGTTTGATCAAGTAGAACATGATTAAGTAAGTAGACAGCAATCAATTAAGATATCTTCAAGTAAGATACTAATAAATTTACTTGTGCCATTACAGACTTAACCATTTCCAACAGTATTTAATTCCTTCTTTCTACTACACTAGTTTGTTACAGAGTCTTAGGAATAAATAAATATCTTTCTATGTCTTTCTTGCTAAACAATTTCTTGAACTGTTCAGAAAGATAGTTACGTACTCGGTTTATTCTTTAAACTCAAAATTTTATCATCTAATAAGATCCCCAACCAAACAATATGAATGCAATCCAATGCTTTCGATTTATGGGAGATCAAATAGACATGACCGAGACATTTAAAGATATTAACAAATGTAACTAGATATGAAATTTCATGTCTAGCATTTACACTCATTCAATCATAATGTTATAATGAATTAGTTGCAATGGAATTTCTGATCTAGTTCCTTACTAAATGGTTTTCTAACTGTTTTTCTTGCTAGATAATTTGCATGACCTTTAAGATAAATGAGTCCAATTAGTCCTCTCTGATTGATATACTCATTCTATCTAGTCTGACATGACTTAATCTAGCATGCTGAAATATCAGCATCATCACCATTGTAATGATTGAAAAACAAACAAAATTATAATCGTCACTACTGACATATAATACTATAAAACCATTAGCAATTATCAAGTACCATATGAATAAAATTTTCTAAAATAATATTCATATAACCATCATGATCATTAACGATAACCCGAATCAATGAGGACATCCGCGGACACTAAAACCTAGTTAGATCTCAAGTGTATATTAGAACATCATAGAGTAAAAATTTAGGCTACTATTCAAACCCACTTTGTAGGTATTTAACTCCAAAATTGTTCTAACACTTATACATCTTGTCTCTACTAATCTAACTTTACTCAACGTATGCTTTTATATTTTCTTATTGAATGATATATCTTCACTTATCTACAATCCACAAAGGACGAGATTCAAAAGAAAAATACTTAGCCTGAAACTTAAACATAACTTAACAAATTCTTGAGTTTGGGTTTTACGTTTTTCAACTCAATGCATTCATGAGCGAAAAATGACCCAACTTTTCA
The DNA here is from genome assembly GCA_033220585.1 of Dipteronia sinensis. NCBI lineage: Eukaryota > Viridiplantae > Streptophyta > Magnoliopsida > Sapindales > Sapindaceae > Dipteronia > Dipteronia sinensis. The sequence continues at coordinate 11,114,276 of CM065636.1, read as the reverse complement.
CAATTGTAACAAGTTATTTTAGTTTTGTTCTTCCTCAATTCGTTATCCTTCAACTTCTTGCATATTTCAATTTGAAGATTAAGTGGCTATGACTAGATTCTCTTCGCCTTTTGGAAATATCTATTTCCACAAATATGCTCAAAACTAAAAGTTCTGTACAAGTTGGAATCTTTCATATATAATTGGCTAGAAGCCTAAGTCGCCTCTAAGCGCTCATCTTCTACTACCGAAATGACGTGATCGATACGTGTCAGATTAATTTTATATATTCCAACTATTAGAAGAGATCAAATCGTTTAGTCGTTGTATCATGTTTTATATTCTTATTGGAGGCTGCCATTAATTTTGGCGCTTCTTATAAGTACTCAAAACTTGATACCGTACCTACTAAAATTTTAGTACTCAAAATACTACTAAAATTGCCCTTCAAGACAAATTATCAAAGGTAAACCACTTTACTTAAATCCTATTGTACTTATAAAACATACATGTGAGTCTACTATTTAAGTTACTACGCAACATAATACGAGTAATTTAACTTTTAGCTTGATAAGCCTTCACATCTTGTATTCGAGCAAATAAGTACTATGCCGAGGTTCAATCATGATTCATGTTATAGTCTCAAGAGTTTCTTACTCTTAAAAAATACACTAAACCTTATTGTATCTATTTCCTAGACTACACGATTTAGTTTTTTACTATCAAATTGGCCACAATATTATAGATATATAATATATATCTTATGCTAATCTATGTAGAGACATACAATCTACTATGCAAGCATATTAACTTCCCAAAAAAAATACACACATATAATTTTGCTGCAAACACAAACTGAAAAAATGATGAAACAATTCAAGGTACAAAATCGAAAAAGTCGTCAAAGCATCTATTTACCATTCGTTTCCAAATATTTAATCATCATAAATTCAGTACTTTGTGAAAAATTCTAATTCCAATATTGTACTCAACACTTTAGAATTCCAAAACAGGTGATCCTATAAATAAAAAAAGAATACAATGCGCAAGTCCCTAAAAAAATAATTTTATGGGTCAAACCGACTTTTACTACAAAGTAAATAAACCAAAATTATTTACTATAGAACTGTTTATTAAAACAATAGTATTTTCTAAACTACGGGACTTTGTATGATATTCATTCTATACGTTTCATATTCATATTGATCACCACTGAGAAAGACTCTCTAAGTCTTCACAACTCATCTAATTACCATTTTCTCAAATATTGGTCCTCTTTTGTGTGTGCAATAACTCATGTGCCTAGCACTATGAATATTCATTGCGCATGTAGTAGATAGCCTCACATTCCCAAGAATGTAACGCTCCTCTACGATTTCTAGTTCACACGCAATATGACCAATATACATCATGGTACCTTACTCTAGCTTTTCCAACCTTATAAATCTATTAACTCTCTGGGGAATTTTATTAAAAGAGTATCCATTGCATCTCTCCACATAAAAGCACGAATCAGATTGATTGCGGCTATATGTCATTAATAAGATTCATGAAATCTTCTCCATTAAAACATATGAAATGATGTAGATTTATCTCAAAAATTTTCCAAGTCAGAAAAATTTATCTTTTAATAACCTTGTACATTTTCAATATAAATTCTAATGAAATTACTTATTCCCGATTGCATAATAAATTAGACGGAGAATTCTAATCGAAGTCTTTTCATTACATATAGCTCCCACTGAAGCTAAATTTCGGTGGCCAAATTTTCACAGGAAAATTCCATGACCGTCGAAAACAATGTCGAAATTCCTGCTTGAAAAATTCCACGGTGACCGAAAATGCCACCAGAAACCTTCATTGGAATCCATAACGAAAATTGTCACCAAAAACTGCACCGAAAATCCTCATTGGAAATCGTACCTGAAACTGTAACCAGAAACCACATCGAAAAATCGTCACCGGAATCCGTGTTGGAAACCGTCACCGAAAAATCATACCGAAAACTGTCATTGGAATACATGTCAAAAACTATCATCGGAAACCGTACCGAAAACCGTCATCATAAATCGTGCCAGAAACCGTAACTAGAAACAACACCGAAACACCGTCACCAAAATCCGTGTCGGAAACCGTCACCGAAAAATCAAACCAAAAACTGTCATTGGAATAGATGCCGAAAACTGTCATCAGAAATCGCATCTAAATCCGTCTCTAGAAAAATCAACCGATGGAAACCATGTTGGAATCCTTCATTGGAAACCGTCATCGGAAACCATGCCTAAATCCGTCTCCGGAAATTCTAACTGAAAACCATCACTGGAAATTGTGATTTGAAACTGTTACAGGATAAATTCACAACCGAAAATCGCTTCAGAAACCGTCACCAAAAAATCTGCAATCGGAAACTGCTTCAGAAACCGTGGTCGAAAAACTTCCCTTGTTTTCCATGTGACACATGTCATGTTCATAGTGGCCACATGGCTGATTTATTGCCACATGAATAGCTCTTGACACGTGTCAATTTCTTAGCAGACTATATGTCATATGTTTTGTCACATACATAAAACTTTTGACAAGTGTCACTCTCTAATTGAAACATGTGAGTGAAGCATGGCCACATGAATAACTTCTGTGTCATCCCCACTCTCCCCTAAAGCGCGTGTGGAACACTCGCCCCCTGTCCTACGTTTCCCGATAACGCGATCACCACCATTCGACTCGTATTGTCATGGTGAATCTAGAGATGCCAAGGGTTATGACGTTTAGGTTAGAGGTGAAGCGCACTCTCCGCATTTAGGTTAGTGGCACATGTTCTTCATGTTCTTCACCAAAGTTCAAGAACTAAACAAGTTTCCAGAATTTGATTTCAAACAGAAAAATTCAAAATCCTTTTTCTCCCTATATACCTGTTCAAATTATGCATATGACCTATAGTTGGAAAGCTCTAGGAAGGCTCTATCTTATGGTACCATGGGAGTAGAGAAATAAAAAAAAATGATAATGAGGTTTAGACCCGATTACAGTCACGGGTTTCATATTTTAATTATTCCAAAATTCTCAAAATTTTGATGTCAATATATGACATGAATTTCCAGAACATTATATAAGATATATATGTATAGATACATGCCATAAAAAATGAAATATAACAAGTGTGTGGTGTTATGCCATTATTGAATTGTGAAGCATTCAAACTTTAAAAAAAATAATTCCTAAACATGGCATTTCTACCAGAATACAATCCCAAACATAAGATATGATACCTGTTTACAGGTAAAACTGGTAAACTATTGTCAAACCACCACGTAGGCCGTTTGATCAGCTAGTCAACAAAAGAAACTGAAGACTAGCTGAATTTGTATATTTCAGACTAACTCTCAAGTCTGAACCAAATTTGGAAGATACAAATCTAGGGAAATAGTCAGACTAGAAGAGTAGTAGTAAAACTTTACCTTCTTATATGTGAGGTTGGATCCTATATTTATACAAGAGGGAACGTGTCTGAATGCCTATAATTGAGTGTTTTCAGCTTAACGTCAGAAAACTAGCTGGGTGGCCGAAAGTCTAGTTGATGTTTTGCTTTTGGGGGAGGTCGTATGCCTGCTTGACACATCACAACTCATTGCCCCTTTCTTAGCGTCATCGAAAACTGTCGGCCAGTAGAAACCCTGCCTCAAGACTTTATGAGCTAGACTTTGTGGACCATTATGGTTGCCGCATACACCAGCATGAATCTCTATCAGGATCCTTTCAGCTTCTGTTGGATCGACACATCATTGTAATGCTCTTGAGAAGCCTCTCCTGTATAATTCCCAGAAAGTATCGTATACCTGGCCGAACGATATCTGAGTCTTCTGGTCTCAATTTTATCTTTGGGGGTTGTTCCATCCATTAAGAAGGATCGAATTGGTGTCATCCAAGTCATTTTCAGAGTGCTTATCTTGGCAATCTCGTGCTTGTTGTCTGAGTAAATACTAGGTTATTGGAGGTGTGTGATTGAGATCATTTTGGTGATAATCATATTTGTAGCGGATGCTAATTTGGAAAGTGCATCCGCATGATTATTCTCGGCCCAAGGGATCTGGGTGATCCGAAAGGCCTTGAAGCGCCTGATGGCCTGCTTTGCCATTCCTAAGTAAGCCATCATTCCTTCCTCTTTTGCCTCATATTCATCGCATACTTAGTTGACTACCAATTGAGAGTCACTAAACACATCTATCTCGTCTGCGTCGAGGGCTGTGGCAACCTTCATTCCTGCCAAGAGAGCTTCATACTCGGCTTGGTTATTTGTTGCTTTAAAATCGAACCTAAGGGCACACTCTATCTGGTCATTTTCAGAGGTCGTGACCACTATTCTTGCCCCACTCCCATGTGTGTTTGACGATCCGTCTACATGGAGCTTCCAGGGATAGCCTTCTTTTGGCATGTCTGATTCGATTCCTTTGATTCCAATCGAAGGTTCGGAAAACTCTACGATGAAGTCTGATACGGCCTGACCCTTAATCTACGGCCTTGGTTTGTACTCGATATCGAACTCTCCCAGCTCGATCGCCCATCTTGTTAGTCAGCCCTAGACCTATGGTTTCTATAGGATTTGGCGCAACGGACAATTGGTCAAAATTATGATTCGGTGAGCCTGAAAGTATGGCCTGAGTTTTCTGGCCGACACAATTAGCGCTAGTGCCATCTATTCTGCTTCCGAGTATCTTGGCTAAGGGTCAGTAAGCGCTTGGCTAGTGTAATACACTGGCTTCTGAATTCCGCCTTCTTCTCGGACAAGAACTAAACTAGTGGCGGCCTTAGAGACCGACAGGTACAGAAATAAGGTTTCTCCAGCATTTGGTTTTGACAACAGTCGGGTGGTGCCAAGATACGATTTCAACTATTGAAAAGCCGTTTCACACTCTTGACTCCATTCCACTATCTTACCCTTTTTTAAAGCTTTAAAGAAGGGCAAACATATGTCAGTGGATTTTGATATAAACCTGTTTAGCGCTGCAAGACAGCCTTTCAGTCGTTGGAATTCCTTCAAGGTGCGTGGTGGCTTCATTTTGATGAGAGCATCTATTTTGTCTGGGTTAGCCTCAATACCCCTTTGGTGAACAACGAAACCGAGGAACTTCCCCGATCTTACACCAAAGACGCATTTGGTTGGATTTAGCTTCATCCCATATTTTCTAAGGATGTTGAACGTCTCCCGAAGTGCTTTGATGTGTCCTTCAGCCGTTAGGCTTTTTGTTAACATATCATCTACATAGACCTCCATCGTCCGCCCAATCTGATCGGTAAACATTCGGTTTACTAACCGTTGGTATGTTGCTCCAGCGTTTTTTAAACCGAAAGGCATGACTCCGTAGCAATATAGTCCTTGGTCAGTTATGAATGTTGTCTTCTCCTTGTCTGGGCCATTCATTTTTATTTGATTGTATCCCGAGTATGCATCCATAAAGCTTAACAATTCGTGCCCTGCCGTGGCATCCACTAGTCGGTCTATTCTGGGAAGAGGGAAACCATCCTTTGGACATGCTTTATTCAGATCCGTGAAGTCCACACACATCCTCCATGTGTCATTCTTTTATTTTTACTAATACCACGTTGGCTATCCACTTTGGAAACGTAGCTTCCCGAATAGATCCGGCTGTCAGGAGTTTCTTCACTTCTTCTTTGACGGCCGTGTTTCTTTCGGCGTTAAAACACCATCTTTTCTGAGTTACTGGTCGAGCATCTCGTCTGACCGACAGGCTATGGGTGATTATACTTGGATTGATACCTGGCATATCTTTGTGGCTCCAACCAAAGACATCGGCGAAATCGACCAGAAAGGCTGAAAGTTCTATTTTTACTCGAAGGTCCAGGTGGCTTCCCACTCGGACCACTCTTTCGGGTCTATCTTCATCAAGCCTGATGTCTTCCGTTGGCTCAATTTCTCCCTCTTGCTCTCTATCTGTTGGCTCCCTCGGATCTACGGCAAATTTTGTCGGGGTTTCAGCCGCTTCTTCAACTAGCCTATTTTGCTCGACTGACTCCGTACTTGTTTGTTTCTTCCTTTCAGCTCTTGATGGTTTGTCTAGCTAAAGAACTTCCTCTAACTCTTTTCCTTTAAATGCTAAAAGGTTAGCTTTTCTAGCGGTTTCCTGACAGCCTCTGATTTCTCCCGTATCGAACTCGGTCGGAAATTTTACCTTTAGACAGTACGTGGCGGTAATCGCTCGTATTTCGTTGAGGAAGGGTCTTCCTATCAATGCGTTGTAGGGCCATTTAGGGATGCTAACAACTACAAACTCAGTCAATATTGTCCGCCTAGTGGGGTGCCGTCCAATTCTGACGGGTAACCTGATCGACCCAAGTGGCCGTATTTCAGATCCCCCAAAAGCTTTAAGGGGAGTGTTGAAAGATTCGAGATCTTTATCTGTGAACCCCAGCTGTAGGAATACCAATTCATTTAAGATATCAACTAAACTGCCATTGTCGATTAAAATCCTTCGGATGTCTCTATGGCATATTCGGAGCTCGACTACTATAGCGTCGTTGGGTCGAACATTGCATCCGCTGGCATCTTCTGGCCGAAACAAAATTAGGTTCCAGCCCTCCTTCGATTTCTTCCACTCTCGCTCAGCGAGGTTGACTTCTTTTCCCGAGACCTCTCTTATCTCGGCCTTCCTTTCTCGATTACTGTGACCGGTATTCGGCCCTCCAGAAATTGTATGGATCGGGCTTTCTTTTATACTTCTTTCTTCAATGTTTTTTCCTATCTGGGGACTTTTTTGCCTTTCTCGGGATGAATCTTTCCTTTTCTCGAATCTTGAGCATCTATCGTCTTCCTTTCTGACTATGTACTCCTTCAGATGGTCTTCCTTGATTAAGCCTTCGATGTGTTCCTTCAGTTGGAAACATCTCGAAGTTTCATGCCCATGGTCTTTATGAAAACGACAATATTTTCCGTCGTTCGCTTATGTGGCGGAGCACTCATTTTTTACGGCCATCGTAGTATTCCTTTTTCCTGAGCTACTGAAAACACAGTTTCTATGTCCCGATTGAGTGGAGTATAAGTCGAATATCTACTCTTGAGATAATCTCTACCGTCCCGACCATCATTTTTTCGTTTACCTTTGTTCATATCGGGTCGCTTTTTTTTTGTTAGTCTTTCCTGATTTTATTGTTTCGGTTTTTGATCCCTCCCCTTTTTCAGGTCGGGAACCATGGACCAGAAAACCTCCTTGAGCTACCTCTTCTTCCTCCGCTCGAGCATACTTGGCTGTTACTTCGAACAGTTCTAGGTAGGTGGTTGGCCTTTGTCGCCTGAGCTGTAAGGAAAATGGACCACTTTGAAGGCCATTGGTGAAAGCGTTAATGGATGTTATGTCGTTGAAGTCTTCTATCCTGACGGCTTTTTTGTTGAAACGGGCCAGGTATTCTCGGATGGCTTCTGTCTTTCCTTGCTTCAAACTCGATAAGTGAGCTAATGACTTTTTTCGTTGTAGGCTTCCCATAAATTGTTGAGTGAAAACCTGGCTGAGTTGATTGAAACTGCTGATACTGTTTCGGGGTAACTGTCTGAACCAGCTCCCTACTAAATCTCCAAAGGTCACTAGGAACGCCTGACATAAGATACGGTCATCCCGAGTTTGAGTTGCCATTAAGGTGACAAATCGACTAACATGCTCCATCGAGTCCCATTCTTCAGTATATTGCTCGACGTTTGGCATCCTGAAGCTCCTCGAGAAGGGTTTTCTCAATACATTTTTCGTGAACGGTCCATTGTGGTCGTCGGGCAAACGTATCGAACCTCGTGTGTCCTGTCGATTTTTCTCTGTCCTTTCCATGTCATCCTGGATTTTTCGCATTTCTTCCATGTATTCTTGATCCTTCCTGGTTGAATGCCCAAAATCAAGGTGTCGGCGAACGAGCGGACTCTTTTTCTGATCTGAGGTTCTCTTCTTTTTAGGGAGATTTTTGTCAGGTCGAGGGGGCGTTTCGCCCTTCGCGTGGTTCAGCCACGCCAGCTATTGCGTCGTCTAGGGGATCGCTTTCCTCCTCATTTGATTCGTCGGTTGTTCTGTGGCTCTTTCTCTTTGTTCGAGTTGAGTGAGAGCTCTCTTCCTCCGAGTGACCTTGTTGGGACTGCAGATTGCTATGCTCTTCCATTATTGCTTTCCCCTTGTCAATTCTGGCTTCTGTAGAAAGGTCTTCAGCTTGTATGCCATGTGGAGCTAAGATCGCCTGACTCCTTGGAGTCCGATAGATAAGAGGGGGAGCTGGAATCTTCCCCCCATTATTTCTATGAGTTGCTAGAGATGAGTATTTGCTTCCCGCAACCCTTACACAGAGAGACTTGGGGGAGTCTGTGTGTCGGGTGAAGGTGGAGTCAAGGTCATCTGGGGGGTGTCAAGTTCTTGCAACCTGAGATTTTGACTTGTTCCGGCTGTTAGGCCAGCTGCGAGATCAACCTGACTCACGTTAGTTTGATATGGTGGATTCACGGGCTTAGTTTCTCAAGATTTCCTTAGAGTTGAGTTCGGCCCCTCCTTCTAGCGCCAAATGTTTACAGGTAATACAAGTAAAACTGGTAAACTATTGTCAAACCACCACGTAGGCCGTTTGATCAGCTAGTCAACGAAAGAAACTGAAGACTAGCTGAATTTGTATATTTCATACTAACTCTCAAGTCTAAACCAAATCTGGAAGATACAAATATAGGGAAATAGTCAGACTGGAAGAGTAGTAGTAAAACTTTACCTTCTTGTATGTGAGGTTGGATCCTATATTTATACAAGAAGGAACGTGTCCGAATGCCTATAATTGAGTGTTTTCAGCTTAACGTCAGAAAACTAGCCGGGTGGCCGAAAGTCTAGTTGATGCTTTGCTTTTGGGGGAGGTCGTATGCCTGCTTGACACATGCCTTATTTTGAAGTTGTTGCACCGTTGGTTCGATGACACGTAGGTTGAGTGTGTCAGGATCAAAAATGTGACTTTCAAGGATTGAAATCGTGTCCTGGTTCTGTGCATGGCTTTGCCCGAGATACTCTCTGATGAGATTTGTTTTATCCAAGGCGACCGCTTTAGCCTACCCATGCTTGGTTCTTTCGGCCCATTTTTAGAAGCTTCATATTTGGATAAAACTTCTTATCAAATTAGGTGGGCTTTCATAGGCTCTCGCACCTGGGCCAATTTTTATTCAAAACTGGCTCAATGGCGGTAGGCCCAAAATCTTGGGTATAACAATACCAATGAAAGTAATATTCGATACAAACAAAACATGAGTTCGAATTACCGTACACCATTGGAATCCAAACTCCAGCAGCGGAAGCGGATTGAACACCTGGAATTGTACCTCTGGTCGGAGGACGATAACGCATTTGGAAAGTCCCCTCTGATCACAATGCATGTACACACACTCTTATTGTGGATGGGAGAAAATGCTACAGATATTCTCCACATCTATCTCCTGTGTTTCTCTCTGTATTTTGCATATATAAGCACACATGCACTCCTTTTTGTTTATGCAAGTTATTGCACACATACAATATCAGATGACAACCCATATTGCCTCTTTCTCATGCATGTCACACACTATTGTCTTTTGCACACACTTTATGTCAGACCACACAACCCCCTACCCAGAGCAATTAACGTTGATATACTTTTGTTAACTGTTCAAAAACAGTTTTCCCATGCTAACTGCTCATGCAGTAATAATAATGCATGGCCTGGCATGGGCACGGCCATGGGCTTGGGGATGGGCTTTGCGTACATGGATTTTGGGCTCCCCATGTATATTTGTGATCTTGACCCACTTGGATGTATAATGGATCTTCAATCCATACCTAAATATACTAACAAAACCAATTCGTCACCAAATCAAACCATTTTGACGCTAAACACTACCAAATTCAGTTGGTCGCAGGGTGGTAGCGAAATCCCCATCCCAGACTATCTTTGGCTACAAATTAAAGATTCGTCTCCAAATATATCGACATTGCGTGACCAACTATTTGGTCTCGGATGACACTAAAAGTTGGTTTCAAATTCTCGTAGAGAGTTCATACTTAGAGTCAAATAAAGTTGTCGCTGAAGGTCCATTTCACAACTATTTGGAGACCAACTTAAAGGTTTCTAATTAGTAATTAGTGAAGCTAATTATTTAAATGGCCATTTATAGATGAAAATTCTTGGTATGCAAATGATCTAATCTTTTAGAGACACATCATGATTTGAATAATGTAGATAAATATATTTACATATTTTATTCAAATTTACACAATACAACATGATACATATCTTTGCATAAAAATCTGATTTACAGATAGGTTCGATGTATTAACACTTGTTGGCTTCCCATATTTTCCTGTCAATAAGCAGGCAGATGAATTGCTCTTTTAATCTCATCCTCTATATTATCCCGTAAGCCTTTAACTTCAATGCAGCACAAATGTCACAATTGTGTCAATGTCCTGCATAAATACAGAGATATAAGTACCATTGACATCAGATGTAAACCACTGTATTAAATTTTGTATTTCCGATTTTTGGATCCTAACATACAGTTTTTTTTTCCTCTCCTCTCACTCTGTTTATCCAGATTAGATTTTCATCCCCCATTTCTTTTTTCTTTTCGAACTCCTTTTTTTTCATTTTATAATTGATTTTTTTCTTTTAATTTTCTTTTTTTTTCTGTTTATCCTAACATATATGTTTATCCAAATTAGACATATATGTAGTCATTTTCTCCTCAGTGCGCACTGATATAACTTATGCGTTGCATGTGGATCACCGATTATGGAGAAGTATTGACAAGTGCATACACTTTAAGTCAGAGTATGTAAATCTAATGGTCCACATCCAACGCACTGATATAGTTTTATCAGTGCGTACTTACTTAAAAATTTATGTGTATATATATATATATATATATATTTATTTATTTATAGGGTAAAATTTAAAAGTAACCATAAAATTAGGGGCTTTACTATTTTTACCCAAAATTAGCAATTTTATTGTTTCTATCAAAAAAAACTCCACAATTGGGACAAAAGTACCCTTTAGTCAAAATAAATTAATAACTTTTTCATTTATTTTTATTTTTAAAGACTAATTTTCTTTATAAAAAAAAAACTTTTTTCTCTATTTCTTTTTCTTTTTCTTCTACTTCCCAGACCTCCATCTTCTTCTTCTACAATTTTTTTGCCTTTGTGTATGTTTATTTGATTTACACGTGGTCTTGCTCTGATGTGTTTAATTGATTTTCTATGGTGTATTTAATTGATTTACACATGGTCTTGCCCTGGTGTGTTTAATTGGTCTGTCATGGTATGTTTAATTTGTTTGCCCTGGTGCGTTTAATTGGGTTGTCATGGTGTGTTCAATTGGGTTGCCCTAGTGCCTTTAATTGATTTACACATGGTGTTGCCCTGGTGTGTTTAATTGGTCTGTCTTTGTGTGTTTAATTGATCTGTCCTGATGTGTTTAACTGGTTTACACCTGGTGTGTTTAATTGATTGGCCTAATGTGTTTAATTGGTTGGCCTGGTGTTCTTAAAGAAATCTGAAAAAAATTAATTTGGAAAATTTTCCATATTTGAATATATTTGGAAATTTTCTAGATTTCTAAATTAAAAAACCTTTGAAGAGATCTAGATGGATTTCAGATCTCTTCAAAAAAAAAGGTAAATAAAAAACAAAAACTAAAAAAACCTTTGAAGAGATCTGGAGAAAAAAAAATAACTTTTTTTTAATCATCATCGTCACAAAAAATCCTCGAGTTCATCATCAATCTCAAACAACATCTTCATCATCAATCTCAAGCAACAACAGTACAACACCATTCTTCATCAAAAAAACTCTTTTTTATTTAAATGATTGGAGGTGACCTCCATTTTTAGGTTGCCGCCAAAACAGAAAAAATAAAAAAATGAAGAAGAAGAAGATCGCCGACCAAACAAAAAAAATATTTAAAAAATTAAGAAGAATAACAGATCTAGAGAAGAAGAAGAAGAAGGAGAACATATTTGGAGAAGAAAAATGAAATGGGTTTTGTGTGATTACAAATAAAATGAAATGGGTTTAAAATGAGAAAAATGAGAGAGAAAGATGGTGCTAAAAAATGAGAGACAATGAGGAGAGATGACAGGCGTAAGAGAATTGAGAGAGAAATATGGTGTTCAAGAGAAAAATGAGAAGAGATGATAACCGGCGTGAGAGAGAGAGAGAGAGAGAGAGAGATGTGGAAGAAAAGAGAGAAGAGATAAGTTTTGGACAAAAAGAAAAAACAAGGAAAATAATGAAAAATAGAAAAATAGGGAACATTATATTCTCTACAGTGAATTGTTTGATAAAAATAATAAATTTACTATTTCTAGGTAAATTTAATAAGCCCCCTAAATTTTTGACTAAAAAGGTATTTCCTCATTATATATATATATATATATATATATATATATATATATTTACAGTCCTTTTCTTCTCAGTGCACACTGATATAAGTTATATCAGTGCGCTGTATAAGAATCTCTATTTTGTGATTGACTTAATTCATGACATACCACATTGGGAATGATTTTGTAATGGGTAGCTTAAGATTTCATTGGCAAGCTTCCAAGCATATCCATGACTTCAAGAGTAAGTGCAAGAGCAAAAGGTAATTCACTTGACTTGATTCTTGAAGAGATTAGGTGCACACACACACTTACATGCATTCTCATATAACTTTGCATTTGTACTTCCATGATTGTGTGCATTTATGTCTCAACTCACACGAGCACTTCTTTGTTTGTCTTTGTACTTCCGGACATAGACCTTATTTGGTTACCAATTACCATGATCTTGAAGCTTTTGTTCAATCAATCCAAAAACCTAGAGTGATTGATTATCATGCTTGTTAAAGCTGGGGCACCTATTGACCAAACTATAAAGACCCTCTCGGCTTACATGGAGAAAGGCGATTGCATTATTGATAGTGGTAATGTGGTATGAGAACACTTAGAGGAGAGAGAAAGCCACGGCTGAATTGGGTTTGGAATGGGAATTTCAAGTGGTGAAGAGGGTGCAAGAAAGGGTGCCTCTATGATGCCTGGAGGGTCCTTTGAGACTTACAAGTATATTATTAAAGACATTCTACTTACAGTTGCAGCTCAGGTTTCTGATAGTGGCCCCTGTGTGACTTACATTGGCAAAGGTGGATCTTGATAACGTTGTCAAGATGGTTTACAATGGAATTGAATATGGTGATGATATGCCTCTGAATGCTGAGGCTTATAATGTACTAGACAGGGTGAATGCAGAGGCTTATGATGTACTAAAGCAACGATTAAAATGAGTCGGAAATTATCGATGAGTTACGGTCGACAGCACAAAAGCAAAAATCAAACAGCAAACATAGCCAGAACAAGTTAATTGTGATTAATATGAGTCAGAAACGGTTGATGAGCTACGATAGTAAAAATCAAACGGCAAACATAGCTAGAAAGAGATACCGACCAGAAGACTGTGGAGCTCATCGACCGTTTCTGACTCATTTTAATCACAATTAACTTGTTCCGGCTATGTTTGCTGTTTGATTTTTGCTTTAGTGCTGTCAATCATAGCTTATCGATTGTTTCTAACTCATTTTAATCTTGCTTTTAGTACATCATAAGCCTTTGCATTCAGGATTAATGCCTCTGAATGCAGAGGCTTAGTAGGTGAGAAAGTTAACTAATGAAGAACTACATAGTGTTTTCTCAGACCGGAAAAAGAGGAAGCTACTCAGCTTTTAGATCGAAATCACTGCAGATATTTTTGGAATTAAGGGCAGATGGGTATTTGGTGGACAAGGTTTTGGACAAAAATGGTATGAATGGCAATGGAAAATGGACGGTACAGCAAGCTGCTGATTTATCAGTTGCAGGTCTCACAATTGCTTCTTCATTGGATGCAAGGTTTCTTAAGAGGAAAGAGTTGAAGCTGCCAGAGTCTTCAAATTAGGGGGCTTGGGTGATATTCTGTCTGACCAAGCTGTTGACAAGAAGACGTTTATTGATGATACGAATTTGAAATATGGCTGTTTCAAATACATGAAATGGAAGAGGTCTAAAAGCCACCTTGCATCAGCATCTGCAGTATTTGCTTCAAATCAGAAAAAATTTCATGATCAGGGGATCGCAAGTGTCACAAGCGAGAGTGCAAATAAGCAAAGCTATGATAATGGGACCTGTATCATGATCTGTTACTTCTTTTACTTCACCTTCTTCCAGTGTTATTCAGGTATACTTTGTTTTATTTACTTTCTTTTTAATTAAGGAGGATGAGAGTTATTTGCATAATCATTTTTTTTCTATGTTAGACTTATAGTTGTCACCTAACAAAATTAGACACGAAACCATGAGATGGTGTTGTAGGAAGGGCTTTCAAGACCTGACATGATGTTAGGTTCTGGTGTGAAATCATCAACTTGGAATTAGCTGAAAACTATCCATTATTTTTCAAGTCTGCTGATTTGCAAACTTCTGATAAACATTGGAGCATGTGAATGTAAAATGTACCCTACACTTAGCAACCCACTTTCTATGCATAAAATTGAATTCCTATGGAATGACACCTATCAATTCGAAACTTTCGGCATATGTAAGTTGTAATTAGATTTAAGAGGCAAGGGAGTGTGGAATGCCTCAGGCCTGCAATCTTCCTATACGAATTCTGTGGATTTTAATCACTTAGGACCCTCTTGAGTCTGCATTCTAATTTGTTAGGAGACATTAGGAATGTGAAATAGAGAATTTGTGACTCTCAAAGCATTTTTCTGTAAAACTCCGTAAACGCTTGAGTTTGTTTGAGCCACGGAAGTTTGTCCTCGACTCCTTGTTTGGTAGTTCACAAGAACATGTTGGGGCCAACATGCTATTTGTGTGAACTCTGCCAAATCATTTTCCCTTGCCAAATTGCAGAACCATAAATGTTTGTTCTTTTGATGTTCATGAATTTTGTGATTCTAAGAGAGTCCTGGAATAAATATCGAACAACTCGGGACACATTTCACCCTTAAACTACTGACAAGCCATCAATGCAAAACAACCATAACTTCAAACTATAGCACATGGTTATGCACCCATGAACCCTTACACATGAAACCCACATGTAAACCAGTATTCTCTAGCCTTCTGATATAAAGCCAATTCATTTGCATATCCATCCACTCAACTCAACTCTTCACCATTTCAAGAGTTTTTCAATAACTAAATCTCTTCTCAATTCTCTTAATATTTTTTCTCTAGTTCACAAATTAGCCACACACAAAATGATGATAAACCCCAAGAAGCTCATCAAGCTTGCAAGGAAGTGGCAGAGAGTAGCTGCCTTGAGAAGGAAAAGAATTTCACTACCAGGACTCAACACATCAGCAGCAGCACCAGTGGCAGATAAGGGCCATTTTGTTGTCTACACAGCTGATCAAAGGAGGTTTGTGCTCCCCATATCAAATCTGAGCAACCAAATCTTTCAAGAACTCTTGAGGATGTCTGAGGAAGAGTTTGGTCTGCCAGGCAATGGACCTATCACACTACCTTGTGATGCAGTTTTCATGGAGTATGCAGTGTCTTTGATCCAAGGATGTGTTGATAGACATCTACAAGAAGCGTTGGTTATGTCTATAGCTATCAGTAGATGCTCATTGTGGTCTCATTCTCTTCATCATGGACAAATTAGCCAGCCATTGCTAGTTGCTAGTTGCTAGTTGTTGAGTTGATGAGGATCATGACTTGATCACACAAATTTTTGTAAAATGTACATACATTTTGTAGTTTTATGAATATTAGACTGATTTCTATAGTTTGTTTATTCTTGGTTATTGTACTGTAATGGATTTTGCTTTGTTTTTGGCTAAAGATGATTGAAAACAGAAACTATTTGATGATGGATATATTAGTCACGGTACAAGAGCATGAATTGTCTTCAATTAATGACTTTTGAATGTGGACTCATATGAGACAGAAAAATCAAGCACGGTCGACCTAAGATGCTTGCAAACTACCTAACAGAAGATTTGTGTGGCTCATTCTAGCCTGCTTGTAAGAAATTCAATTTGATGCACCCAAGAAACTTCAATGCTTCTTACATGTGTATTATATTACATCACAATCTGATAAAAAAAAATCATCTGTTGAGTTGCATATTTAGTTTATCATATACAAAAAAAAATGCTTGAAGAGAAAGTTGCATTAATATCTGTCATGAGAAACCTGGTAGAGTGGTTTCAAGAACTAAAAGCATATATATTTTTGACACAACGTTAAAATATTGAGTTTCAGTTTTACAAATATGTTTTGTTCTATTCTTTTGAGAATGGCTTGCCTGTTTTGTTCAAGGCCAGGACATTCACCCCAAGCAGATCATCAAATCAGTACTCCTGGATTCTGCTGGCTTCCAGGGATGATCCAAGCCAAAATTGAGCAATTTGAATCTGCTTCTCCTTTCTCTTTTTTCTCTTTTTTTCTCTTTTTTATGTTGCCGTTTATTAATAAAAATAAGATTTATCGATGAGATGAGTTTGATCCGGTGGTAAACCCTTCATACATGCATTACAAGGTTGCGGTTTTGAGTCCTCCATCCTCCCAAAAAAACCTGAATTTATATAATAGTGTAATACTTTAAAAAAATAATAATAAATAAATAATTATAATATTTATTCAAAAAGGCGAGATAAGGTTGGTCCAATGATAAACCCCTCGTTTGTATAAAGTGTAAGTTGGACAAATGTTCTTGACGTGGCCTGGTGACACGAGCTAATATCATTTTGGATGAATTTTTCGATAACAACTTTTGGATTCAATAGTATTACTGTTAAAATATTCAATTACTCCAATATGCTAAGTTATTCTTAAAATTTGATTAAAAATTAAAATTAAGAGTTGAGTGATTCAACAGCCAAATTGTGAATTAATATATGTCAATTTATTCCAAAAGAATTGGTGTGCAGTCCTCTTTCTTATATGATACGGCGAGTCTTATATTTATCCATTAAATCACAAATTATAGAGAGACTTATCAATATAATTGGATTTATACGTATTCTGAACTGATTGGTGAAAGAAAAGAAAAGAAAGTATACATAAAGAATTGAATCCTACTAGAAATGCTAATATACGTTTTTGGAGTGAGATATTTGCATCCCTTTAAATTGGTATATACACTCCAATTTTAAATATTTTTAAAATTACACTACATTTTAACTAAATTATTAATATTTTAATTAAATAATTTAATAATTTCTTATAACTATTTTACTTTGTTGAATTTTTAACTAACTAAATCAAATTAAAAAACAAAAAAAAAACAATATATATATATATATAAACAGAAACCCAAATCAAAATCAAAATCAGAAAGTTTTTTCAATTGAAAAGATTGAGGTCTTCTGTCCTTCCAAAATTTACGTCAATAGAAAAGATCGAACTCTCCGACACCAGTTATTTGAACCGTGACAGAAAATATGAGACTAAAAGTGAATTGTCTGGTAGTCTTAACATTCTAGGAATATTATGGATGGTAATTACGGACCTTCGGTGACATGTTCTTATTATGATGTAAACAAAAGGGTATTTACTCCTATTGATGAGGTACTATATAGTAACTAAATTCATCTTTCTTTTCTGATGGTCGATTCTATTTGGGTTACAAGCTTTTAACAATTTTCTTTTTACTAATGCTAGACAATCCAAAAATTTAGCCGAAATTTCAACATAAATGATATGATAAATGATTTTTTTATTAACCACATTATCTCATATCATGTACGGTGATGACAACTCACTTACCACATCATTTTGGTTAATTATTTAGGTTGTATAGCATTACACATTTTCTTTTTTCTTTTCTTTTTGTCCATATTCAAGGTTATGTTTTTGGAGAAGGGAAACAATGACTTGGCAAGTTCTTCAATTGAGCATGAGCAGCAGCATTGACCGAAGGATTCCATAATAGACATTGAAACTACCTAAATGTGTGTCTAACCAACCTAGATTGGGGGGGGGGGGGGGGGGGGGGGGGGGGGGGGTTTCAATTAGTCAAGATTAAAATAACAACCACCAACAATAACAATAAAAATTAAGTAAATATACGGAAAGTAAAAGACATTTGATTTTTATATGGGAAACCCTTCAACTAGAAAAAACCCACAGGATTAGCTTCGCTAACCACTTAACCACAGAAATCCACTATATGATAGTCTAATTACATCCTAAGTTGACAACCTAGTCACACTTCTCAAGGATCTTAACTTAATTCTATCTTTATGCAAGCCTTTTATGGTGACTCTTGACACTTGTTTATGCAACTACCACACGTAGCTATAAGACTTGGACTCTTAAAATAGAATTATCTAAGTGAACATGTATGAATGCTTAATGCAAGTATGTGCTAAACAAACACACAAAATGTTTAACTTGATGTAGAGAATGTAAATCTAACAACCTAGTTATTAGCTAACCCCAATCTACTTCACAAGATATGCCATAAAAATGAAGTCTTTGCAATAAGGATGCAATAAAAATAAAGTCTTACACAAGTAGAACAGTAAATAAGATGAAATGTTTGTTCTTACCTATCAAGTGAACATAAGATGAAGAACCATGCTTAATGATGCTAAAGGAAGCTTTAAATGCATATGGATTTGGGGATGGAGTGTTAAAAAAAGCTTTCCTGGAGCTTCTTACACTAGAAAACTTCACTCTCACTCTAAAGATTGAAATAATTTTTTTTAGTTCTAAAACGGCTTGGTGAAGATAATGATGCATTTATAGTACCCGAAACACAACTATGTCGATTTGGTCCTGTCGCTCAAAGTGCGAGCTCCAACTGCTACTTTGTCTCGCAGTTATGAAGTCACAGAAGTTATCGGAGCACACTACGACCAACAATTGCAACTTTATCTCACACAACGTGATATCATAGAAATTACTAGAGATCACCGCGAGATACAAACGACTGAAGCAAAAGTTGAAGCAACAATCCAAACAAAGACAAATGGCCATGAGAAAACAAAAGCAAGACCTCCAAAATGACTACAACAAACTAGAGCAAGCCACTTGAATTCCTTAATGAATGGAGGAAAGGCACAACACTTTGCCATTTGAATCCCTCAAGACTCCTCGCATCCCTGCTAACCCCGGTGAACCCATAGCCGAACCATCAACATTAAACTTCAATGCTTCAAAAGAATGAGGAATCCATGCTTTGATTCTAGACCTTTTCATCTGTTTGACCTCAACACAACAGTCATTTAGATTAAGAAGAATCGAAGTAATAGGCTCTTATGACCCTCTTCCTTGGTGCTTGAACCACCAAACAACTCTAAACTTAACCATATCCACGACTTGCTCTAAGTCCAGATTTTTTCCGATGAAGACCTGTTGGTTTCGAAAGTCCCACGTTGCCCAGACCACCGCGAAGAAAGACGACCCCCAAGCTCTCCCGTGTTTAGCCTTAAGGCATAGACCTGTCCAACCACAAGACCACTCTTTCAACGTTCTAGAAGAACAACAAAGAACATCCCACCAACTCATGCAATTTATCCATGAATTCCACATCCATGGACAGTGTAAAAAGAGATGATCTACATTTTCGGTGTCCAAGTTGCATATCTTACAACACACACTCGTTAACTGACCACAACCAAAGTGTTGCATCACTTCCATAACCATAATCCTACCTTTGAGACGTTGCCAAGCCAAAATTTCCATCTTCGGATGGCATATACCTTGCCACAACAAGTCGGAGCTCATTGGAGAATCCGCCTAACTTTCTTCTAAGCACTTTCGGAAGGATCCCACCATACACATTCCATTTACGTTAAAAGACCATGCTAAAGCATCCGAAACTGAATAGTGGATATGCTTTGAATTAATTCCATTGGTCTAACTCCCAATCAAAGAGAGGTCTCCTCAAGGTAACCTTCCAAACCCACTTAGACTGAAGCCATCTCCCAAAATCCTAGAGCATAAATCCTAGGAAAAGCCCATTAAAGAGGGATGTCATCATAGAAAATTTTGGTCCAGAAGTGAGCCCTATCACCTTGACCAACTATCACCCTCATTCCATCTTTTAAGAACTTCATTGTACTAGAACCTTCTTCATACAAACTTCAGACGGCTTTCACAAAGAAATAAGGAGAAGAGCAGTTCTTCCAATCACATTGTAAGTCCATAACCGAAATTTCATAATATATATATGTATATATATAGTGGAAATGTATATATATATATATATATATATACACACACACCACTTACAGGGAAGTCAATTAGAAATAACATAAACATAATTAAATAACAAATGAAATCACCAAAATGAGTTATCATACGGGTCCACGGGGCATGTATGGGTCTGCTTAAAACCCGTGAGTCTAGATCTGAACCTGAGTCCCAAAATGTTTGGCGGGTTTGAGTCTGGGTCTAGTAGGACCCGACCCGTACTTGATCCATTGTTATCCCTAATTTGAGCCATATTTTCTTTGTTCATTTTTTTTTGCTTATATTTACATTAGATTTACATTCTTGCTCAAATTTTGTAGCTTAACTATGAGAACTCGAGTTACGATAGTTTAGATTGTCTAGATGGTTTTAAATTTAAACCAAATTTCAATATAAAATTTGTTTTTTGTTGTTTCTACCTTCATAACTTAGGTTTAATGTGTATTAATTGAACTAGGAACACTAGTTTCATGTAAATTTAATATAAGCAATATAATTGATAAAATGAAAAAAAAATGGCTATATGATAAATATAAAAATCTGTTTTTTGTGGTTTCAACGGATTCGGTTTCTTCAAACCCGTCATAACTCGGGTTTAATGTGTATTAATTGGACTAGGAACACAAGTTTCATTTAAATATAAGCAAAAAAAATTGATAAAATAAAAAAATGGCTATATAAAACTGGTTCTATATTTACATTAAACATGTGTTCTTAGCTCATTTTATACTTATGTTTTGTAATTTATCAATCAGAACTCAAGTTTTTGTAATTTTTCCGTTTTTAATGGATTCGGTTTTAAATTGAATCTGTCAAATTAAACCTTCAAATTTTTTGTGCGGTCTCAAGGATTATCCGAGCAAATTACTGATTATTAGATGTCCTTGAGATCGTACGAAAATTTTAAGTCTGGTCCTGACTAGAGAAGGACCCTAAATGCTTTTATATGTATATATATATATATATATATATATATATATATATATAGTCATTTTCTCCTCAGTGTGCACTGATATAAAATACATCAGTACATTGCATGTGGGTCATAAATTATGGATAAACACTAAAGAGTGCATACATACTAGGTCAAAGCAATTAAATCTAATGATCCACATGCAACCAACTGATAAATATTTATCAGTGCGTACTGAGGTGAAAATTATCTTATATTTTTTTTTTCCAATGAGAGCTTTTTAAAATGCACACTTTAAAAACTTTTGATGAAATTATATGTAATCGAATGTTTTTCGATGAGATTTTTTTTTTTTGCATCCTAAGAAAATTAAAATACACATTTAGTAAAATTTTGGTAATTTTTTGGATTTGGGAACTTTTTTGTTTCTTATATTTCCCTATTTTTAAATGTTTTATCTTCAAAAAAGTGAGAAAAAATTAGTTTTTGGACCTGAAATTTTTTTATTTTTTTCTATAAATGTATTTCAATGTTTTTATCATCAATACAAAAAAAAATCAAGATTCAATATATTTCATACAATTTTATCAAATGTGCGTAAAGTGTACATTGTAAAAAGTCATCATTAGAAAATTACTATATATATATATATGTAATTTCTCAGGTGTATACCCCCTGACATAAGGTTATATACATACATATTTGTCAGTCTTTGGATCAAAATCAAAGGGATGCCATGTGTTCTCTCTCCTAGCCCACCACTCACATAACATCCATTGGATTTTGATTCAAAGGTTGACAAATAAGTTTGTATATAATCTTATGTCAGGGGTATGCACCTGAGAAGCTCTCTCTCTCTCTCTCTCTATATATATATATATATATTAACTTTCAAGTGACGGATCCCTTATTTTAATTTCAGTCCACACCTTGATGAAATCATGTAATGAAAACTCAAATTTTATTTATAGATAGATTTCAATGAACATATGATCCACAAAAACATTAATATCAAAATTCATACAAATTGATGTGATTTCATCAAGGTGTGGACCGAAATTAAAGTTAAAGATCTTTCACTTGAAAGTTTATATATATATATATATAGAGAGAGAGAGAGAGAGAGAGAGAGAGAGAGAGAGAGAGAGAGAGATAAAGTTTACTTTCTTATCAAAACAAATTTCACAAATTTATACATTAAAAAAAATAAAGTAGATCAATGTTTTCTTTATTTCTTAAGTAATCAAAACAATTACAATCATGAATCGACTACTTGAAATTTCCTCTTCCTGTTGAGGTTCGATAAAAAAAAAATTACTACCCTATACTTTATTAATCACCACATGATTTCAGTGATAATATATACAACAAACCAATTCAAGTAATTATTCATCCATTCTTCTTATAATATTAATAATATTTTATTTTAATTTTCTCTCTTCATTTGGAGAAAATTGAGAGAGAGTGTGTGTAAATGATGATGATACTAATTAGTAATTAGGACCCTTAAATCTGCCGAAGCTGTCTTTACCGATATCAACTGCATCGTTACTTATTCCTGCCGGTGCAAGATCTATCACAAGCATCTCGACATTGAGGGTGGTCTTTCTTCGGCACTTGTTGATAACAAGTCGGCAGACACTTCTGCATACAAGGAGAATCCTCCGCGTTGATCATGGCAACTGGCATCACCACCAGAGCAATGATCAAAAGCATGGCAATGATTTTGGCCATCTCTATACTTCAAATTATTATTATTTTTGTATTGGATATGCGAATAATAATGTATGGGAACTATGTTTTTAGAAAGCGGTGGTTTGGTCTTATATATATACACACAACAAGAGAGTTATTTGGAGCAAAACATGGAGGATATATGGTTCAAAGTGTCTAAATGACCGACTCCAATCAATGGAAATTAATTTAAAAATAATTACAATAAATTATGACACCAATCGGTCGAATCAGGTGTTGTTGGGACTTGTCGAGATCAAACAGTATATATACGGTCTGAAGATATGTGGTCTAACAACATTGATGGGAAAGTTTCTCACACCTACTTATAAAATGCATATGGTGGGATTCGAACCTCACCATTAACATGGTAACGAGGAAGGAGAGATCCAGTACTACCACATATGCTGAGTGGTGATATGTCTCATATGTTATATGAGGTTACATACAACTGTAGAAGACATTTTCTCAACCATAAGTCTCACCACGATTTGCTCCAAGCCACTGAAGCATAGTCTTTGAGTAATTATGCAAAATTCTTTTTTTTTTTTTTTGAAATACCACATATAGTGGCGGCTTATAAAATTTGTGTTGGGTGATCTGGAGAAAAATCATTATGTGTGTGTTTTGAAACAATTTATTCAACAACAAAAAATTATATTGAAACATTCTCATAGAAACAATAAGGGAATTGCATCAATTAATTATATTAAAAAATTAAGGGAATATGATTATTAGTAGAATCAACAATGCAATTTGAGACGTTTTAAACTTAATTTAAAATTATATAACTAAATAATCTATAAATTAAATATGACAAAAACTTAATTCAAACAAATGATCAACAACTTTAGATAAAAACACCTTTACATGGGAAAGCTATATTTTGCATAATCATAGCAAAATGGGGTTATATTTTTGGAAGAGAAATTTAAACTTTAAAACTTTAAATTAGTTGAGAGATGGTTTCTACTGGACTATGTTTACGTTGCGCATATATATAGCAACAATATCTTAATAAATTTTCTAACCTAAAGTATTGATGTTTTTTTTTTCCTGAAAGAACCTGAACCTCAAGTATTTATCTTAATGAGTGATTTTGTTTATTTGATTATGTCCTTTATAATTATTTACTTGATGAACAAATTAGAAAATATAATTTTTTTTAAAAGATGGGTCTTAGAGAATGTTAGAGTTTTTAAATACTAATGTTTGGCATATTACCTTTTACCTGGTTCGAATCTCATCACGCGTATTTTACAAGTATTTGTGAAAAGTTTGTTTCTGGTTTGTAGAAGTAGATATCTGGACCGCACATTTATTGTTTAATATTGACAGATCTCGACAATCTTATTGTAATAATTGATATTGTAAAATACTTTCAAAAAAATACTAATGGCGGGCTATTTCCTAGTAGGATAATAATTTTTTGGGTGGAAATAATTTTTTGGGTGGCAATAGACTCGGGCTTTTAAATTGCATCTTCAATTTTACAAAAAAATAAGACATTCTACAAGTTTGTGCAAAATATTCTACAAGTCAGAGCGCTCTCCTGATCTCATCAAACCAGAAAACCAGTACATGTACAGATTTAGCTAGTGTACAGAATTTGCAAGTAATTAGCTAGGGAGAGATTATTAATTCTCAAATTTTTTTAGTTTTCTATTTTTAATACTCCATATTTATTGAAATCTTATGAATCTGACTTCCTCATATATAGTTATTGAATTGAAGTTGTATAGTAACATATCCCTGTACAAACACAAACCATATGCAATGAAAGTGGACGCTCTCTGGCTAGAGAACTAATAGAGAAAAGACATGCAAAGACACAATATGCTCTTTAAATATGCCCCCTCATCTAATTTATCCTCTTTTTGTTTTTTTTTTTGTTTTTTGAAAAACAAAAATCAAACCTTTTCTGAGAGAATGATCTTCAAATATATATATATATATATATATATATATATATATCAATATGTATGTCTCAATTGAGCAGAAGATAATGCAAATAAATTATGCAAAACCTACCAGATTTTGGACATCATGTGTGAGAGAGACTTAGTAACCTCCGACCACACCCATCTCTTTCTCTCCATACAGAGTTGGTAGGGAGATCAAGGCATGCATCATTTGTGATAACCCATGTTTCCAAATCTGTTGGCTGTTTATTTGTATACGTTGTCTTGTTTATTTGTGTGTTGTGTTTCTTTCAAGATCTCTTAATCTTCTTTATATATATATATATATATATATATATATATATATTCCAATGAACCAAAACAAAACCTTATTCATGCCCATATCTGTGTGCTGGCCTGCAATGTTTTTTGTTTATTACTATGGTCCTGTAAGCGAGATTTATGATTTCGAAGGTAAAATTTGTGGAATTTAAAAGTGTCTCTCTCTCTCTCTCTCTCTCTCTCTCTCTCTCTCTCTCTCTCTCTCTCTCTCTCTCTCTCTCTCTCTCTCTATATATATATATATATATGTGTGTGTTTAATTATTGTTTCTTTTGCAAGTTGAAATTTAAATTTGTGTCGTTTAACTTTAAATTTATGGAAACGGATTGACCTCTGAAATATATATGTCACGAAATCATAACTAGACTTTAATTGTAAAATAACCGTTTTGTTTGTTAGCGTTAGATTTATTAAAATGAGACCGATACATACCTATAAAATGTTTCACGGCCCACGGGTTCATAACTAAACCCTAATTGTAAAAGACTGTTTTGTTCATAATATGGATATAAAAGGCAAAAATCCTAGAGAAAACAAGTTTTGAATATAGCATTTTCTATGGATGACAACGTTTCTTTATTTATATATTTTATAAAGATATAAAGAATTTTGTACATTTCTGAAACTTTTTTGGTAGTTGAACAGCTCTTCTAATTAAACAATTTTATCTTAGAGTTGTTCACTAATTTGCCCAATTGATGCCCATATTTCAGAATATATTCTGTAGTCATCCATGTCTCCCCTACAACAATCAGGCGATTCTTTCACTTTACACATTTCATGTATTTGCATTTTGCAAAATAATTTACACAATCATAGAGAAAAATCAATGAAAATAGAATGGAAAAAAAAAACAAATAAAGTGGAAATGAATTAATTTTTTGAGCAATGAAGATCTAATTGGTTAGCCTTTCACTTCATTAAGATTAAGTTCTTCGTATCTAAACTTTAGTCATAAGTTTCAGGCACAGGATCTTTGTACTTTTGTCTCTAGCAATCTCTTCAAGTTAACTATTAACATTCAGAATTCATTACCATTAATGTCCTTGATGTCAAAAGTAGTCTAAAAGACAATAATGTAGAATTTCACCTAATAAAATTGATGAAATATGGTGTTTCTTTGTTCATCACGATCCTTAAAAGAAAATTTAAACACATATCCAACTCTTTAACATTACAAAACTAAGAGTTTGTTCTATAATTTTACAAAACAAATGTCCTGGAATCCTAACTTCAGAATTATTATTATTATAAAATATATGGAAGATTGCAACTTGTAAAGTTGCATATATATGTTTCTTGTCCCTATTACTTTTTCCAAGCAGCTTTGATCTTTTCTCAATTTTATAATATCTTATCACAAAGAATCATAAACAACTCCACAAATTACAATGTCTCTTAATAACATATAAGAGAAGGTGCATATTTATTCGTACAATTCTTGTGTATGTCAAGGTACTGCTGGTGCCAAAAAACAGTTGGTGACAAACTGTACCTATATATTGCTTCTTTGTTCTTGCATTCGAAATTCGGATATCATGCAAGCTCTATAATTACCTGCTCTTCAAGTGCCTCCAAAAAGTACAGCTAATAATATAATCAGAGAAAATATTAGATTTCCACTTGCATATAATGATATAAACATCTATATATAAACACTTGATTTTCATTTCCCATCAGTAGTACTTCTACACTATATATCTATCTCTTTCTATTCTAATGGCAATGAAGCAGAGAAGTGACAGGTTACTGAAAAAATGCTTTCACAAATGCAGAAAATTGGGTGTTAGGATTCTTGAATATGCAACCAATTGGGCGAGTATTGAGGAATTGGATATTCGGGCTTGTTTTTGTAGCAGAGAAGAAGAGTACTTCTCGATCCCCAGGGATGTTCCGAAAGGTCACGTAGCGGTATATGTAGGGGAAGAATGCAAAAGATTTGTGATCAAGCTCACCTTACTTAGGCATCCTCTCTTCAGGGCATTGCTTGATCAAGCGGAGGAGGTGTTCAAATTCGCCACAGGTTCAAAACTCCAGATTCCATGCAATGAGAACATTTTTCTCAGCATTGTTTACTTAGCCAGATCTCAAACAGAGCAAACCTACTTCTCATGATCATTAGAAGGGGAGAGTAAATAAGGATTCAAGAAGAGCATATGTAGCAAAGTTAACTGGAACCGTACAATGTGTGATTTTGTTTACAAGTATAATTGTATAAATATGTAATTGAGACTGCAACTTAATGGAGATCAACTCAAGTATTATAGAATTTGTTTAAAGTAATACTTTTATCCGATACCCCTGAACTCGGTCATGTATAAAATAATAGATTCATCTATTTTGATAATCAGTTAATCTAAAATTTTCAATACTGAAAATAAAGTTAGTACAAGTAGAATCATTATAGAAGTAAGATTAATTTCCTGCCCGTGCGAGGGAAATGAATTCTCTATATCGGGGGTATGTGCATTCATCTAATAGATTAATGGTAAATAACATATAATATGCATTTAGCCAAACCTCAAGGTCACTGAAGTTCACCCTTTGAAGTAAATATGATCTTGTGCATCAAATTGTGTAGTGAATTTTATGCCAATGAGTGGATATATTATGGCTTCTGTGATTGGTAAGTGTTTCTTGTGGTTTACATACAAGAATATATATGAAATTTGACTAGAATTCCAATCGAGATAGCTGAGAGAGAATAGAAGTAGAAAAATATGCAAACTTGCTCATTTACCCAAGGCTACTTGAATTCCATTTGCAAATTCCAAACTTGTATCCTGCAATAGTCGGATAGAAAAAACACAAACTAATGATTTCCATGCATTTTAGTAATGTCAATATTTTTTAGGGGAAGAGTATCATATCATTACACATCAACAATCATGTAGAAAATCTTCAATGCACTACTAAATGGTGCACTAGGCCATTGAAGATATGACATATAACAAAAATACAAATGTCGTGAGAAAATGTAAATGTCACATGTTACATTTTCAATGACCGAGTGTCAACCGAAGAATTTCTAGCTTCTCATGTTCATATATCAGTCAACTCCAACTGAATGGTCAAGTGAACACCTAAAATTCTTCCATTAGAGTGTGGATCAATGCAAAATGGGTTTTACACAAACAAAACATGTGATCATATTGGTGGTATATATGATTTAAACAACATAAACTTCAAAAAACACAAGTCATTTTTCACAAGCTATCTATTTATATAACATGTATAAACCCACAATCACGTAGAAAATCTTCAATGCGCTACTAAATGGTGCACTCGGCCATTGAAGATATAACATATGACAAAAATACAAATGTCGTGAGAAAATGTAAATGTCACATGTCACATTTTCAATGACCGAATGCACCACTCTTCAGTCAACCGAAGAATTTCTAGCTTCTCATGTTCATATATCAGTCAACTCCAACTAAATGGTCATGTGAACACCTAAAATTCTTCCATTGGAGTGTGGATCAATGCATAATGGGTTTTACACAAACAAAATATGTGATCATATTGGTGGCATATATGATTTAAACAACATAAACTTCAAAAAACATAAGTCATTTTTCACAAGCTATCTATTTATATAACATGTATAAACCCACAATCACGTAGAAAATCTTCAATGTACTACTAAATGGTGCACTCGGCCATTGAAGATATGACATATGACAAAAATACAAATGTCGTGAGAAAATGTAAATGTCACATGTCACATTTTCAATGACCGAATGCACCACTCTTCAGTCAACCGAAGAATTTCTAGCTTCTCATGTTCATATATCAGTCAACTCCAACTAAATGGTCATGTGAACACCTAAAATTCTTCCATTGGAGTGTGGATCAATGCATAATGGGTTTTACACAAACAAAATATGTGATCATATTGGTGGCATATATGATTTAAACAACATAAACTTCAAAAAACATAAGTCATTTTTCACAAGCTATCTATTTATATAACATGTATAAACCCACAATCACGTAGAAAATCTTCAATGTACTACTAAATGGTGCACTCGGCCATTGAAGATATGACATATGACAAAAATACAAATGTCGTGAGAAAATGTAAATGTCACATGTCACATTTTCAATGACCGAGTGCACCACTCTTCAGTCAACCGAAGAATTTCTAGCTTCTCATGTTCATATATCAGTCAACTCCAACTAAATGGTCAAGTGAACACCTAAAATTCTTCCATTAAAGTGTGGATCAATGCATAATGGGTTTTACACAAACAAAATATGTGATCATATTGGTGGTATATATGATTTAAACAACATAAACTTCAAAAAACACAAGTCATTTTTCACAAGCTATCTATTTATATAACATGTATAAACCTACAATCACGAAGAAAATCTTCAATGCACTACTAAATGGTGCACTCGGCCATTGAAGATATGATATATGACAAAAATACAAGTGTCGTGAGAAAATGTAAATGTCACATGTCACATTTTCAACGACCGAGTACACCACTCTTCAGTCACCGAAGAATTTCTAGCTTCTCATGTTCACATATCAGTCAACTCCAACTAAATGGTTAAGTGAACACCTAAAATTCTTCCATTAGAGTGTTGATCAATGCATAATGGGTTTTACACAAACAAAATATGTGATCATATTGGTGGTATATATGATTTAAACAACATAAACTTCAAAAAACACAAGTCAATTTTCACAAGCTATCTATTTATATAACATGTATAAACGTTTATCATACATTAGCCAACACTGACCGATAACCCTTCTCTCCACCGACACAATGAACCAGAATAGATCCATCACTCTTATTCACTTTTCACTACCTTAAACTACTGTACTATACAATACAAAATGCATGAGTGAGTTTTTCATCATCAATCATGGATTAGGTTAATTCGACTGTGCACTATAGCACAATACACGCTATGTTCTCGGATGTCTAAACATTAGCATATCCGTACTTTAACAGAAAGAAATATTAGGGAAGACATAAACTGTATCAAACAAAGTTCACACAATGCATATAGAACTTCATAGATGATAATCAAAATTATAAGAACCACTCCTGGTTCACCATTTCAGGAATTTAAATCAAAAAAGCATTCTTTTCATAAATAATATCGCAAATTCTCATCCATGCAGTAGATAAGTTTTACAAACAACTTCAACTTTGAAAGTAAATATACTCCTTCACCTGATATATGGGTTCAGGAGCAAATAATACAAGCCGCCCTAATCAAGTTTGAATAGAGACCACGCAAGAAAGTTAAACTCTACCGGCACTAGGAAGCATAAGATTCCAGGCCACGAGGAATTAGCTTAACTGAAATTTGGCTTTGCGGGATAAGTGCAGCCTGATCTTTGGATTATAACATTTGATGCATAGCAACCAGCTCTCACGCACTCTTCAATGGGCTTCTCTTGCACCAACTGTGACAAAAATCCCCCAACAAAAGCATCCCCTGCCACAAAAACAATATAAGTATCATAATCTGTTCGGAGAAGACTCAGATGAAGAGTAATTCCAACAGTGTTTCTTTTATCCTTGATTCTGTCACTCTAATGTGCCATGTACTGGAACAAAATACTGATACAATGGCAGGTTAGATGGAGGTGGGGTTTAAAGGCAAAGCTCGATGAACTACTACCACAATATATAGAGAGCCATATCTTAAGGTACAAGGAGTAGAGCACATATGAAAACAAGCTGTGTCCTAAATGATATATGACTCAAGTTTTTAGGCAGGGGAGCTTAGACTTGATCTAGTTCCCAAGTTAGCTGTAAGCAAAAGCACAAGAATAACTAAGCTTATCTCACTAGAAGCCAATGAACTTAAAAGTATAAAGTAATCCTAATTCCTAAAGAAACTTTACTATAAACCTGAGATGTTTGATTGTTATTACCAGGTATTTTAATTGATCATAAAAATAACAGTTTCGCGAGCAACTATTCCCACGATCAGTAAACTCTTTCAAGATCTTATCTAAGCATTACCTTCACAGTTCACAGCAAGTTAAAGGCAGCAAAATGCATGACATGAACTATCTTAATAGTATTAAATTTGCATATAACGGTGCATTTGCAAGATAAGGTTTATCAGTGGCGACACTAAAAGACTCGAAGAGAACAAGTTGAGACATACCAGCACCATTAGTATCGACCAACTTTTCCTTAGGAAGATAGATCACGGGGAACAATTTCACCTTCCCATCCTCAGCAACCACAACAGGATCAGCACCTTGGGTAATAACAGTAATTCTTTTGTGTGTTCCAGATGCCTTGGGCCACTGAGAAATCTTTACAGCAATCTCCTCAACATTCTCAGTCTGTCAACAAAAACATTACCAATCAGCTAAAATTGGGGGTGAAAATAGACGTGACTTCTCAGATTAAACAGACCAAACCTAAGAAAGTATTACCTCCCAGCCATGAACCTTTGCAAAGGTTCTAGCTTCTGTCTCATTGCCAAACACATAGTCCATGTACCTATACATAAAAGGCACATAAGTGTTGTGCAGTTGTGCTACAAACTGATATGATGAGCAAACAAGGGAGCAGAAAGCTTACGGTAGAACTTTCTCCTGTACGTCCTTGAAGAACTCACAGATAAATGGAGCAGAAAGGTTCATTGTGAAGACCTGCAGATATAAGATAAGAATGGTAAAGCTACAGAAAAGCAATAACTTTAATGTCCACAAATCTAACTACATCAGTATTACCTTGTTTTTGGCTGCTGCATGTTCAGCGACCAGTTGAATGGATTCAGGAGATACAGTAAGGAAAAACCCAGCAATGTAATAATACTTTGCCTTTTCAACTGTCCACATTGGAATTTACAGAGGGTGAGTGACGTATTAGCTAACTGTGCAAAAGCACTTTTGAACATTGAAGAAAACAAAATTAACATACCAAGGGCCCAGTTTTCTGGTCTCTTTAAGTGCTCAGTCTTGTAACAGTTTGCAGCTGAAAGATTGGCGATAAGAGACCTGTGCAAACATTTATAAGTTATTGGAGCCATGCTATCTCTCTCCATCACACGGACCTAGATCAGATTCTACAAATTTCAACTCGCACTTCCCAGAATAAAAAGTGGTACATGCCCAGCACTTGAGCAACAAAAATTGTACAAGATATACACTCTCCAAAACTGAATTACAGTTCATTAATGCCAAATACTAAAATTGGAGAAAGTTGAAAAAGAAAAATAAAAAAGCAAGTCAATCTGACAGTTGGAAATGTTATAAATTTAAGAAGAAATATTTTGTTTGTAAAATTTGAAATAGAAAAAAATATAATAATAAAACAAATTGAATAACTTGTCAAACAATGAAGCAGTAAAGTTTTTCACTCCAAATTTGACATGATACATGATTTCAGAGAAGGCAAGCTATTAATATTACCTCTCACCACCAACAACACAAACAGCACATGTCCCTGTTGGTGTAGCTTCATCCTCATAATAATGTACCTGTTAACAAATCATAATTAAATCTCCATGAAAAGAAGACAAACTGATAGTTGGAGAAACAATTTGTAGATAAACCTACATTAACGCCAGCGTGGGTACAGTTTTTCTTCATCTCCTCTCCAAACTTGTCCTTCCCAATGCAGCCCATGTAACCTGTAGCACCAGGGATTTGGAGCATCCACTGCAAGAGTTACAAAAAACTAATGAGTTGTGGATAATAAAGTGTAGCTAAAATATTAGATTTTGTCACAAACATATACAAACCTGGGCAACTTTGATTGAATTTTGTGTAGCACCTAAAAGTTACAATAGACAAAACTTGTAAGATGGCATATTACAATAAATACTAATTATATGTATCATTATTCAAAGGGTCGATATAGCATTATCACATATGGCATCATTAAGGAACCCCCCTAAAGAAATCTATAAGTTACCTACCTCCAGCAATAAATTCCACATTCGATTTGGAAGACAATTCCTCGTACCTTCATAAACCAGTCCACATTAAATCAGATCAACATTTAACAGTACAGATAATACAACAATTTGTTACTGATCACCATCTAATGAATTGAATTACATCTCAAGCGAATTCATAAAAATATAGCAGCTGCTGAAGTAACAGAAAATGCTAATTTTCCATTGAGAGCTTGATATCATTCCATTTACAATGTTATACATTCATGATGCAATGAATCTATTAGTGAGACAATTTACAAGATGTACTATGTCGTCTGAATTCTGAATATTTGATCAATGGCAAATCGGATAGATTTACAAAGGCATTATAAATAGATGCACGAAAACGAAGATAACAGAGGAAATATCAAAAGAAGCTTACATGGGCAAGTGCTTGTCTTCAGCAAGAATAGCATTGTTCAACTTGATGTCATATCTGTTCAGAAACCAAAATCATTTCAGGTGTCAACTAACAAATTTATGAGAACACAACAACTAGCTACAAGTAACAATACCCAAAATAAAATCACAAAATTCTAGATGAATTATATAATATCCCAGAAAAGCAGATCCATAATTGTCAATACTATGCAGCTACAGATCTATCATTGTCAACAAACCGATAACCAAAATCATCAGATCCATATTACGTTTCCATACATAACATGCAAAACAATAAGATTTCAACAATGAAACAAAATCCAATCTTTTTCAATCTTATCAAAAATTTCCAACAACCCAGAAGAGAAATCGATTAACAAACGAAATGGGTGGATGGACTCACTTTTGCAAGAAGTCCTCATCGACGACAGCTGAGATATCAAGAAGGGGGTTTCCCATTCCAAGAAGAATGCCCTCGAACGCCATTGAAACCGAGAAAGATTTGATTTTTCTTTTCTTTCTTTTGGCTTTGGGAGTTTGAAGAGTGCTGTGTTGAGAGAGATCTCAGTTCAGTGTTTTGTAGGTTTGGTTTGGTTGGAGTTGGTGAGATTTATATAGTGATTTGTGTGGAAGGGTAGTTTGGTAAAATGTTACTTGTTTCACCAACCACGTCCCACTGAATCACTGATTCAGTTGATGTGTGAGGCTCCAATTCGGTCGGTAGAGTTGGTTGTTTACTCTTTTACCCTCTTTGATTATGGTAGGTTTAGACGTTTTAGTTTGACCTTTTGTATTTATTTTTTCAAAATTAAAGCATTGGAGATGTGGAAAAAAGAAAGTTTTAGTTTGGTGATTGATATTATATTTATAATTTTATGAAAGGGCGAATTGCACTGGACCCCTTGAGGTTTGGGCAAGTTACATTTATTTGGAAACGTTTCTTTATTATACATTAACACCCCCAAGACTTAAATTTGACTTTAAAAATACCTAAAATGCCCCTAGTTATATTATTTTATACTTTTTTTTTACCTTTTAACCAAAAACTTTATAAACTTTAATAAAATAAAAAAATTAAATAAAATATATGATTCATTAAATAAATAAGTAGTTTAAAATAAATAAATAAATAAATAGTTTTAATAAAATTAAATGAATAAATAATTTTAAAAAATTAAATAAATAAAAACTTTAAAAAATTAAATAAATAAATATTTTTTAAAAATAATAAATAGTTTTAAAACAATAAATAAATACTTTTAAAAATTAAATAAATAAATAGTTTTAAAATTTTAAGTAAACAAATAGTTTTAAAAAATTAAATAAATAAAAAGTTTAAAATTTTAAATAAATAGATAGATTTTAAAAATTAAATAAATAAATTGTTTAAATAAATAAATGAAAACAAATTAAAAATATTAATTTTTTGAAGGATATCCATTAATAAGGACATGAAAAGTTCTAAATATCCAAGGAGTGTTGGGAATCTTGAAGCTTCTCTCACCATCATTCTTACCATTAAAGTTTGGATATTTAGAGTTTTTCTTGTCAATATTAGTGGATATCCTTAAAAAAAATTAATATTTTTAATTTTTTCATTGATTTGTTCATTTTTTTTAACGATTTATTTATTTATTTTTTTTAACTATTTATTTATTTTTTTAATTATTTATTTATTTAATGTTTTAAAATTTATTTATTTAATTAATTTTTAAAAAAAATATTTATTTTTTTTACTATTATTTATTTAATTTTTTTAAAACTATTTATTTATTTATTTATTTTTAAACTCTTTATTTATTTAATGAATCATATCTTTTATTTAATTTTTTTATTTTATTAAAATTTAAAAAGTTTTTGGTTAAAAGGTAAAAAAAAAGTATAAAATAATATAACTAGGGGCATTTTACGTATTTTAAAAGTCAAATTTAAATTTTGAGGGTGTTAGTGTATAATAAAAAAACGTTTCCAGTTAAGTGTAACTTGCCCAAATCTCAAAGATTCAGTGTAATTTTCCCTAACCTCAAGGGGTTTAGTGCAATTTACCCTTTATGAAATTCACTTCAATGAATGATTTTATTGACTTTTCACTCAAACACCTAATCCAACAAGGTTCATTAATATACGAGTCGTCATGTGTTATTTGAAATATATATATATATATATATATATATATATATATATATATATGTAGTTCTGATCAAGTCGAGTATCTTGTGTATAATTTTTTTTCTAGGATACATTCATGGATTAATCCAACGACTAAATAGACCGTCAGAATAAATAAAAAAATTCACAAAATCCAAAGAAAAATAATAAATAAAAATTAGATATTGAAATTTGAGAGAATGTTGATAAAGCAATAGAAAAAGATTTTTTTTTTTTGAAGTGCTATAGAGTATTGTTGATGGAGAGAGAAACCAAAAGAGACAGAAGAGAGACTCCAAAGATAAATAAACACTCTACAGGATGTAATATTTTTTGTGTATTTTTTATTTGATAATCTTTTTGGCCGTTGAATTGATCCGACATCCAAGAGTGTGACTAGGAAAAAATTTAATTTCCAGGATACCTGAGTAATATATATAGTTCTATACTTCTATATAGGGAAATTATTAAGTGTGAGATCCCGTATAAAAAATTCGTACGAGATCAATAATTCTCATCGGTAGGAATCAATATAAATTCATATATGTAGTTTATGATGAAAAATGTATACCTTATAAGATCACTTTGAAGGGCATGGCCTTTTCTGGTTCTCATGTGAGGCTTCACCAAAAGCAATGGTGATAACATGTGTCTACACCCCTAGTGAGGCTTTTCATGATCAAATGACTGCTAGATTTCACCGGGCCACGATTAGAGATGCACATTT
The DNA here is from genome assembly GCA_033220585.1 of Dipteronia sinensis. Taxonomy (NCBI): domain Eukaryota; kingdom Viridiplantae; phylum Streptophyta; class Magnoliopsida; order Sapindales; family Sapindaceae; genus Dipteronia; species Dipteronia sinensis. The sequence goes on along the minus strand of CM065636.1, from coordinate 11,077,998 downwards.
TCCCTCGGATCCTCAAATTCCCACGTCCCCATCCCCATTTGGAAAAAAAAAATTGGTGGAAATGGGGAATGGGGTGGGGATGGGGATGATTTTCATCCCCAAATTGAAATGGGGAAGGGGATGGGGAAAGTCCCCCCATCCCTATTATCTCATTTCCCCAAAACATATATAAATAAATATATTATGTAACACTTTATGATTTTATTAAGTATTTGTAATGCACTAATAGATTTTAGTTTGTATTTGTAATGGAATATTTTTTTTAATTTTTAATTTTTAATCAAACAGGAGAATGGGGAAACGAGGAAATGGAGAAAAATGGGGAAACAGAAAAACGGGGAACTGGGGTTGGGGATGGATATACTTCCCCCAAAATTCCCTATCCCCATTTTCCCCAAATGGGGGGGGGGGGGGGGGGGACCTATATCCATACCCATTCCCCAAATGTACATCTCTAGCCACGACCCGCCTTTAAGAGGTCCACCTTGACCCAGATTCATGGTTCGTAATTACAGTCACTCGACCTATGCTTCTCAACTCGCTTTCTGTAGTTAGCCACCATGAGCTTCACCTCCTCAAAGTGGCTGATTTTGAAGGACTCTGCTGCAACATTTCAGTTCAACGGGGTGTTATTTTGGTTTTGACTCAATTCCATTTCTAAGTGGAAGGGGTGTTTGGGATGAGAGAAAATAGGTTTGAAAAATCTTACCAAGTTTCTGAAGGAAAATTTCAAGCCTTGGGGAAATTTTGTGTTAATAACCTAAACCAAGTGTTTAAATAGAGAGTTGGGGTTCAATATTATATCCATTCGGCTTGCATGCAAGATTAAAAAACCAAAATTTGTCAAATCTGCCTAATTGAAGTTAGACTTTTTCTATCTCATTTACTTTTCTGACTTTTTCTCCACATTCTAAACTCTATGCATTTACAACACTTATTTCTCCTTCTCTGTTCAATTTTCTATATTATCTTAAACTACTTTTTAAAGTTACAAAATCTATTTTACATTTCCTATGCAAATTATGCCGGATTCTAAAATTTCATTACATGGTCGCTTTGGATATTTTGATGGATTGAATTTTAAAACAACAATGTGTGTGTACTGACCAGTCAATATCTAAAATATTGATTTGTTATGTACACGCATGCATGCTTGCACATCGGGACTGACTTGGATTGAGTCAAAGTTAGCTGTTATGAAGTGTTGTTTTGAATTGTTCAGGTCAATAAGTAGGTGCCTCTTAAAACGCACCACTGTTGCATTAGTTTAGCTTCTGTTCCACTTTTGTTGCTTTACTTGCTTTGTTAGTTCCTATTTTCCAGTTGTAGTGGACGAATGATTCGTCCAGTGAAAGGCATAAATAGCCAGACAGTAGGGGTGAACACGGTTAGGTTCAGTTCGGTTCGGTTCGGTTTTGGACAAAACCGAACTGAATCGAATATATTTCGGTTCATCCAAAATTAAACCGGTTTAAACCAAATAAGAAATGAGAACCGAACTGAACTGAACTGATTTTAATCGGTTCGGTTCGGTTCGGTTCAATTTGGTTTAGGGCCTAATGGGCTCGATAGCTTAATGAGTCTTTTTAATCTATTTTAAAATTAATGAATAGCTTAATGGGCCTAATTTTGGCCATTTGAATAGCCCAAAGCCAAAACAACATATTACCTAATATAAAAAACATATTAATACATTCCAAAATATATTAATACATAATAATAAGTTAATAACAAATCCATTCCAAAACCCAAACTCGTAAATAAAAGTTCAAAATCAGTTAATAATAGTACACTACATAATAATACCTTCCCAAATATAAATAGAACTGAGATGTTGTGTGGTTGTGTAAGAGAAAGAACACTAGAAGTGTTAGGGTTTTTTTTTCATAGTTTTATAGGGGGTTTAATCGGTTCAAACCGGTTTTCAGAAAAGCAAACCGGTTTGAACCGAAAACTTTTTTGGTTTTTAATTTTTAAACCGGTTTAAACCGAATTAATTATATGAACCGAACCGAACACCCTTTTTTCGGTTCGGTTCGGTTCGATTCGGTTTGATTCCGAACTTAGTGCCCACCCCTACCAGACAGTATGTGAATAAAGTCATCGTGAATTATAATCCCATTTATTCTCTCTATTGTTCTTGCTCCCTCTTAAACTTCTATTTCTTTCTGATAAATTACTTTACAAATTGGTATCAGAGCCAGGTTGTCCATGGATACCTGTGGAAAGTCAAATGCGGAATTCCGTAATGAAGTCAATGAAATTCTTGCCAGCCACGAATCACGCTTCGACCAAATCCTTAATGAACTGCAAGCCTTACGGTTGCAACAAAATCAGCCAACCATACCACCAACTCAACCTACTGTCGAAATTAACCCATTTGCACCAGGTGAAACATCCCAGAACCGTACAAACACACAAACCATCTCTTCTCAAACCTCATTTCCAGCAGACCGAAACCATACGCAACTCAAATTGTCATTTCCCAAATTCAATGGCGAAGACCCTCACGGATGGATATACAAATCCGAACCATACTTCGAATTTAAAGGAATTGATCCACAACAACAAGTGCAGCTAGCATCCTTCCATTTGGAGGGAATCGCGCTTCAGTGGCACAGTTGGTTTAACAAATTCAAGGGACCGCTCACCTGGAACGAGTTCACCAAGGCTGTGCTCCACCGGTTCGGACCGACAGACTACGAAGACCATTCTGAAGCACTTACCTGCCTTAAGCAAGTCTCCAGTGTTGAAGTGTATCAAGTTGAATTAGAGAAACTATCGCAACGGATAAACGATCTGCCTGAGAACTATTTAATTGGTTGTTTTATTGCAGGTCTTCGTGATGAACTACGGTTGGATGTAAAAATCAAACAACTGTGAACCTTGGCAGATGCAATTGGTGTGGCCCGACTTGTTGAAGAAAGGAACCAGTTACAGAAAAAGCTTGGCAGTTCTTTTAGGTACCAAACCACGACAACAGCACCCCGATCATCCCTACACAACTCAGCTGGCCTGTTAGGTCCACCACCACTAAAGACAGGTACAAATATTCATAACTCTACTGTTCATGTCCGCCGAATAACCAGTCAAGAAGCTTGCGAACGTCGCGAAAAAGGCCTTTACTATTATTGCGACGAAAAGTTCCTTCCGGATCATCATTGCCACTGACCCCAATTATTTATGCTCGAAGACTGTCCACAATATGATCCAATGCAGACTGATGAACTCCCTGACGAAATCACCGCTTCCAGAAATTTCTTTTCATGCGATCGCCGAAACCATCCATCCACAAACCTTTCGCGGAGTAGGAAAATTAAAAAATCAGTCTGTGATAATCCTTATTGATGGTGGGAGTACCCACAACTTCATTGATCAGTCGGTAGTCACAAGGTTTAGACTGCCGGTAACTCGGGACAAACAATTACAAGTTATGATTGCAAACAGAGATAAGGTCGACTGCGACGGTAGATACTTGGGGCTCACTCTTCTCATCCAAGACCATCCGGTTCAAGCAAACTTTTACATTCTCTTTGTGGCTACCTACCAAGCAGTTCTAGGAGTCCAATGGCTCACCACTCTCGGACCGATTGAAACGGATTATAGCAAGCTGACTATGTCCTTTCAAGTGGGTGGTAAGACATGTTCCTTCCAAGGTTTGGGAAGTCCAACACTTTTAGCCATTACTGATAAAGAACTCTATCATTTGGATGAACACACATTACTTCTTCAAATAACCTCATACACTATGTCACCAACCAACCCCGACGCACCAAGCGACCTCAAACAAATTCTCACAGAATTCCAACATATTTTCACAACCCCCACCACGTTATCACCAAAAAGAACCCATGACCACCAAATTTCCCTACAACCGAATCAACCACCAGTTAATGTAAGGCCATACCGATACCCACATAATCAAAAAACTGAAATTGAAAAGTTAGTTAAAGAATTCCTCGATTCAGGTCTCATCCGACCGAGTGGCAGCCCCTTTTCTTCACCAGTCTTGTTAGTAAAAAAAGCGGATGGTGGGTGGCGTTTTTGTGCCTACTACACGCTCTCAACAGTATCACAATTAAAGATAAGTATCCGATACCTGTCACTGATGAACTCCTTGATGAATTACATGGTGCTAAGTTTTTTTTCCAAACGCGACTTGCGTTCAAGGTACCACCAAATTCGAGTCCATGAAACTGATATTCCTAAAACTGAGTTTCGTACTCACGACGGACACTATAAATTTGTTGTTATGCCATTTGGCTTAACAAATTCTCCGTCCACCTTCTAAAGCTTGATGAACGATTAGCTATGATCCTACTTACGGAAATCGGTCCTTGTTTTTTTTTATGACATATTGGTGTATAGTCAAACCTGGACCGACCACCTTTGTCATCTTCGAATAGTGCTAAAAATTCTACAAGACAATCAACTGTTTGCCAAATTTTCTAAATGTTGTTTTGGAGTGTCACAGGTATCATATCTGGGCCATCTAATATCTTTTACAGGTGTAGCGGTTGATCATGATAAAATACGTTAAGTTGTCGAATGGCTGATTCCATCAACAACTAGAGGCGTCCATGGCTTCCTTGGTTTAGCGGGTTACTACTACAAATTTATCAAAGGTTTTGGAGGGATTGCAGCTCCTTTGAACCGATTACTTTCTAAAGAAAGGTTTTGTTGGTCACCAGAGGCAGCCGCTGCTTTCTCACAATTGAAACAGGCTTTGCCGTCAGCTCCGATGCTTCGATTACTAGATTTCACTCAACAATTTATTGTCGAATGAGATGCTTGTGGAGTAGGCATTGGTGCTATCCTGTCACAGCAAGACCAACCTATAGCTTTCTTCAGTGAAGCTCTCAAACCAATGACACTTTTATTGTCCACATATGAGAAAGAAATGCTTGCAATTGTGAAGGCAATACGGAAATGGCGACCATACCTGCTTGGAAGACCTTTTATAGTTCGCACCGATCAACAGAGTTTGAAGTTTCTCTTAGAACAACTATAACAACTCCCGCCCAGGCTCGTTGGTTACCTAAGATCTTAGGATACAACTATACCATTCAATATAAGAAGGGAAAGGAGAATCACGGCGCTGATGCTCTCTCTCGCGTTGTCGAGTTCGAATTTTTGTCTCTATCGTTACTGATTGGTGGAGTACTCTTAAACTTGAAGTGGAGACCGATTCGTTTTACAAGCAGTTATTGAATTCTATTCCACCACAACTTCAACCATAGTATTCAATTCGAGATGGAGTTTATTATAAGAATGACCGCATACTTTTGAGTCCTACTTCAAGTTTGATACTTGCTATTTTGAAGACTTTGCATGATTCGCCCAATGAGGGACATTTTGGATATCACAAGACATTGAGTCGCATTCACAGCAATTTTTACTGGCCTCATATGAGAACTATAGTTAAATAATTCATCTAGAGTTGTGATATTTGCCAAAGATGCAAGACAGATTGCTTGGCTCCAGCGGGCCTCTTATAGCCTCTTCCGATACCAGAAAAAGTATGGACTGACATCTCCATGGATTTCATGGAGGGATTGCCGCTATCTCAGGGAAGAAATGTCATTATGGTGGTTGTCGACCGCCTCTCTAAATATGCACACTTTGTCCCAATTCAACACATGTTCACTGCATCAACAGTGGCCAAAGCTTTCATTGATCAGGTGGTGCGACTACATGGAATACCCACTTCGATTGTTAGTGATCGTGACAAAGTCTTTTTAAGCTTATTTTGGAAGACCTTGTTTCAATTACATGGTACGGCTCTACGTATGAGTACAAGATATCATCCGCAGACCGATGGCCAAAATCAGACTCTAGAGCAGTATCTCCGTTGTTTTACGATTGAGCAACCAAAAAAATGGCTTGACTGGCTTTCTTGGGCTGAATACAGCTATAATACTTCAATCCATGCATCCACTCAAATCTCTCCTTTTGAAGTCCTGTACGGGGTTCCCCCACCCATTTTGCTTTCTTATATTCCAGGAACAACTAAAGTACAAGCAGTTGATGAGCTCTTACGCACTCGTGATGAGATTATGCACGATTTACGTCGCTACTTGACAGTAGCTCGTGACCGGATAAAGTCCCAAGCAGACAAACAGCGACGAGAACTTGTTTTTAATGTAGGAGATTATGTCTACCTTAAGCTACTGCCATATAGACAAAAGTCTGTGGCCTTTCGCAGTTCCATGAAGCTAGCTCCAAGGTTCTTTGGTCCTTTTAAAATCCTTGCCAGAGTTGGTCCAGTTGCTTATAGATTGGACTTACCAATCGGGACCAAGATTTACAACGTTTTCCATGTAAGTCTTCTTAAGAAACGACTAGGCCCGGCCATTGCCACTTCTCCAATAATTCCACCAATTTCGGACTACTCTGTAATACTTCCCCAACCTGAGTCTATATTGGATAGCCATGTTATTCGTAAGGGATTTTACCGTCTGAAGATTGAAATCCTAGTCAATTGGGCTGGAGCTTCTGTTGAAGATGCGACCTGGGAGAATCGTTGGCGTTTCTTAAAAACCTATCCCGACTTAGTCCTTACGGACAAGGACATTGCGTGAGGGGAGGAATGTTATGTACACGCATGCATGCTTGCACAATGGGACTGACTTGGACTGAGTCAAAGTTAGCTGTTATGAAGTATTGTTTTGAATTGTTCAGGTCAATAAGTAAGTGCCTCTTAAATCGCACCATCGTTGCATTAGTTTAGCTTCTGTTCCACTTTTGTTGCTTTACTTGCTTTGTTAGTTCCTATTTTCCAGTTGTAGTGGACGAATGATTCGTCCAGTGAAAGGCATAAATAGCCAGACAGTATGTGAATAAAGTCATTGTGAATTATAATCCCAATTATTCTCTATATTGTTCTTGCTCCCTCTTAAACTTCTATTTCTTTCTGATAAAGTAGATATGTATGTAATGTGGCCATGAATGCCATGGCATGGGTGCAAACATGATACTCTCATGCAAGTAGTGGAGGACTTGGTGAGCATTAGTATTAGTTGTTAAAATAAAGTTGGTGAATTAGTGGTCTTGTTAATGGTCTTGTTTCACGCCATCATGCAGATTATGTTGAAAGAAGTGCACCCATTATTTCCCATTATTTCCTATTTCCTTGTAATGCTTTGTAATGCGGTTTCTGTTAGTTTGTGCAACTCTTTCGAAATGTCTGGCCTATGCCACATTAGTTGATTGAGATTATGATGAATGAATATTGCTTCAAATATCCTCCTCTCTTGTTTATCTTCTATATCTATGTTGCTACTTTCTATCTCTCCTTCTAAATTCTCTATGTATTTTCCTTAATTGGAAAAATCCATAACATTTGGTATCAAAGCCAGGATCGGTTCTTATGGATACTAAATTCCGTAAAGAAGTTTACGAAATTTTGGCTCGTCATGAGTCCAAATTTGACCAATTTCAAAATACCCTCCACACCATTAGGAATGAACTTCGATCTCTGCGTGTCTTTCACATAGAGAGCTCATTTCAGAAAAACACCAATCCACCACCACCCATGCTCACCACCATTCATATCACTCTTACCAATCGGCCACCACTAGCTTTCACAACTCTTACCACACTACCACCAAAAAGATTCCAGTTCCACCCCATTCCTCCACCAACCCAAATTTTGACCACCACCCACATCACTCCACACCACACAATTAATGACCAGAAAATTGTTAAAAAAAATTGTTCAACTTCAAGTTTTACAGGTGACCATCCATGACTTGGATTGGTTCCAACACCAAATCCTGCCTAATCCCACACGTGCCGCCGCGTCTGCAGCCTTCAAGCTTCTCCACACCATCCACTGCATCTCCACGATAGCCATTGCAACACCCACCATGTTGTTTCCGGACGGAGATCGTCTCCGAACAAGATCGGAGAGACCGCTTCTAGACTCACTAGTGGCCAGTCGTACTCTGAAGACTATTGAAAACCGAAGGTGCGCCGTGGTTCCGTTGCCGGTATTCGATCCAGGAGGAAATGGATCGATTGAAGAAGTAAGAGCGATAGGTTGCAATGTGGATGGCGTTTCTCCTGGACATATCCAGAATTTTTGCCTTGAGGACAAGACACTCTAAGAAGAGTGGAATAATATATATGTAATGTGGCCATGAATGCCATGGCATGGGTGCAAACATGATACTCCCATGCAAATAGTGGAGGACTTGGTCAGCATTAGTATTAGTTGTTAAAATAAAGTGGGTGAATTAGTGGTCTTGTTAATGGTCTTGTTTCACGCCATCATGCAGATTATGTTGCAAGAAGTGCACCCATTATTTCCTATTATTTACTATTTCCTTGTAATGCTTTGTAATGCGGTTTCTGTTAGTTTGTGCAACTCTTTCGAAATGTCTAGCCTATTTATAGTCACATTAGTTGATTGAGATTATGATGAATGAATATTGCTTCAAATATCCTCCTCTCTTGTTTATCTTCTATATCTATGTTGCTACTTTCTATCTCTCCTTCTAAATTCTCTATGTATTTTCCTTAATTGGAAAAATCCATAACAATTACACCCACATCACTCCACACCACACAATTAATGACCAAAAAATTTCTTCAGTGAAGCTCTCAAACCAACAGCACTTTCATTGTCCACATATGAGAAGGAAATGCTTGCAATTGTGAGGGCAATACGAAAATGGCGACCATACCTGCTTGGAAGACCTTTTATAGTTCGCACTGATCAACATAGTTTGAAGTTACCGATGAGAGTGTAGCATATGACATTTTTTTTCTTCTACTTTGTACATTTATCTCACAAATTGGACTATGTGCTACACTTCTATTGGTGGGGTACTGACCGGTCAGTACGCAAGCATTGTTCTTTTTGAAAAGTGAATGAAGTTGTGTGTTTTTGTGGAGATTTTAATCTTTAATTATTATTTTTTTGGGAGAGAATTTATTTAATCTCTTGGGCTTTCTACACACTTTTGTGTGAGGAAGACAAATTTTAAAAGTTTCAATTTTATCTTTTTGCCAATTCAATTAAAAATATGATTCATGATCCAAAAAAAAAAATTATTTATGCTCAATCCTAGGGAAAATTAAGATGCCAAAATTTGTCAAAATTTATTTATAATAGAAGCTAGAATTTTTCTGTTTCTTATTTACTATCCTGACTTTGATTAGTTAATTATGTCAAATGGATCAATTCTGATAATCCGAATCAGAAATTTTCTGATTTATGGATCCGGATTGAATTCAGTCCGAAACAATTTGGATCTGATTTTTTTTTATTAAAAAATTCCCTTATAATCCGAAATTCGGGCTGATTCCGATATAGATCCATAAATTCAAAAAATTAGAATCAAAATTGGATTGGAAATGGATTTTTCTTTTCCATTTATAAACATATTTTGTTTTGGAGCGAATCAAATATTTAAAGTTAAATTTTGAATTTTTTTCTCCATTTCGTAATAGAAATCAATGTTAAAATCTCTAAAAAAAATCAATGCAACTACGATTTTAAATATTTTGTCATCTAAATTATTTTTCGGTATTTGTTTTGGATTAATTTTGGTATCAGGATATCAAATATTTTAGAGTTTCTTTGGATCAAATATTGTAGATTTAAATTCAGACTGGATTCGTTTTCAGATTTGGACTGGATTTTCGGAAAAAAAAATAGGATTCAATTTATCTGATCCGCATAGTATTTTTCTATATGCCATAATTACAAACCGAATTTAGGGATTTTCAAATTCAATCGGAACTTGATTATCCGATCCGATTTACATCTCTAAGATCAAGTGATGAGAGAATCTTGGTCCAACCGGCTTAAGACTACACATGGCCGTTGGATCTTAATGACTTTTGATGGCTTGGATCTATACACGTGACGACCTGAAAATCGGTGGCATCACTTGTCAAAAAGATGTAGAGGTAATTGGTGCAAGATGAAGGATTCAACCTGAAATGCCCACCCCTAAAATTGTCATTGTGTGATTTCTTTTCTTTTCGTGATCATGTGTTTAAGAAGACTAGGCTTGGTAACATATGGAGGAAATGATATGATAAGGACAAATCATTTGCTATATTAATCGAGTTGGTTTTAAGCTAATTTTTTAGATTGACTCATATTAATGTAAGTATAAAATATTTGTTTTTTGATATAACATTGTTGTTAACATCAATTTAGCCAAACCAATGAATACAATTGGAAATGTTAGAAGTCTAAGGGTGCATGTAAGCGTTTTTCATTTGCTATTTTTCGAAAAGAAAAATGAAAATGAAAACAGTGTTTTTAGTTTCAATTTCGAAATCTGAAAACACGTCTGGTAGAATATGCTGAAAACTGTATTCTGAAAATAAAAACAGTTAAAACACATTTGGTGGAATAACTAAAAATAAAAAAAATTTCTCACAAAATAAATATATAAAAATTTTGTAATATCAATTTCAATTTTTATTTTTATTTTTAAATCAACCTAGAATTAGAACAGTTATATTAAATATTTGGTAATTTAATTTTTCTATTGTAATTTGTAAACTTAAATATTCAATAGTGGGTTATGAAATTTTAATGTTGCCTTCAAAAAGAATTCATTAAATTTTATAATAATTGGGTAATGAATAAAAAATTTATTTAACTAACCCTATCATTATAATATTAAGTTTGCATTTTCACTTCAAAGATATTTAAAGCAATAATAAGATAAGATATTATATTAAAAAAGATAAAATATAAATTTATTATTAATTGTTAAAACTAAAACCTGTATATTTCAAAAAAAAAAACAAACTAAAACCTTTATAAAACTTAATTAATTATAAAATCTAAAGCATTAAACATCATGAGACCACAATTGTTTCTTTGTTGATTTTTTATTTCTCGACTTTCTTCAATGGATTATTCATTTCCAAAGAGAAAATGAAGGGAATGTGTAAAGTGAAAAGGAGAGGGGTTTTGTTGATTTTTTTTCTTCAATGGATTTTTCTTTTTTCATTTTTCCCTTCTTTTTTAAGATAAAAAAAAATCTGTTTTGACCACAAATCTGCAGGTTTTGTTGAGAATTTACAGATTTCGCACACCAAACCAAATTGAAGTCAATGATGGAATTGGTTTACTGAAGATGCTTAATATGTAGGAGGAAGAAAAAGATCTGAAGAAGACAAGGAAGTCGATCGGCGGCTCCTCTATTTTCTATCATGAAGAAGAAGAGAAGACGAGAAGAAGAAGAAGACCACCTGTGACGAGAAGAAGAAGAAGCAGAGAAGAAGACTGTGGTTTGTGGCTGTGACGAATGAAAAAACTGGAAAATAAAAAGTGATTTGTTTTTTAATTAAAAAAAAACAAGATGAAGGAAGAAAGAAGTTGAAGATGAGGAAGAAAGAGAAAAAAGAAAAAAAATTATTGTTAACTTTTTTGAAAACCAAAAACAAAAAAAAAAACAAGTATTTTATGTTTTTCAAATATTTGACTATTAATACTGATTTTGTTTTTCATTTTGTTTTTTGTTTTTTGAAAATAAAATGAAAAACAGTTAAAGAACACGAATTCGAAATCAACTGTAGAAAACAAAAACAAAAACGAACTGAAAAACAGCTACAAGATTGGGCCTAAGCTTTTGTTCGATATCATTCTCAAAAACAAAATTTTCATTTTTTAAACAAAATAAACATTAAAAACTTGTCCGGAGTATGTTTTTAAGAAATCAGTTTTTTAATTTAAAGCATTGAAAGACGTGTGCATGAAAATTAGCTCAAACACGTTTTCTTCTTTTTATTTTTGTTTTTTCATAGGTCCACCGGTTACATTATTATTATGAGCACTCTCCATTTATTTTGCTGTTTACTGTCCAAATCGATGGTATTTATGTACTAAATTGTGAAATGTTGACTAAATTACAAGGGTAATTATAGAACGTAGACAACTGTTTTACCACGTGTCACGAGGACAGCCGGCGACTGATTCAGTCGCAACTGATTTAACAATTTCTTTATTATTATTTATTTATTATAATGCATCCATTAGATTTCTTTTTTAAAGACCAAGTTAGATATATTTTTTTTGAGTTGCAGACCAATTGTATTATTGATTAATTATTTTATTTATATTTTATATATATTCATAATTTATAATGAGTAAGGCTAGACAACCTACATTTAAATAGAGGTTTAAATTGATATTGATATTGTAGTTTTTCTTCATTCAATTTTTTTTTCCTTCCCTGAAATTTGGGAGAGTTCTATATTTAGGGTATTTCTTTATGTTAACTCTTTTAGTGAACATTAGCGAACACATATTACATAGACATGACTGTGAAACTGAACCATAACCGTGGTAAAAAACCGTAATCGAAATCGGAACTGTGATTTCTGGTTCCAAAACCGGAATCAGAACCGTGGGCTTAAGGTTCCAGTCTATTTTTTTTTTGTTTTTTGCTTTCCCATTTTTTTCCTATAAATACCCCCCTCCCATTCATTTCTCCTCACCAATTCTCTCACAATTCTCTCTAATACTCTTCAATTCTCTCTCAACTATCAATTATTCAATTGTTTATATTTATTTTCTTTCAATTTAGTTTTTTAATTTCGGTTTATCTAATAAACTTCATTTACAAATTACAATTTCACATCATTATATATTTACATGTCTACTAATTGTTTTAGTTAGTAGAAAAAAAAAGAACCGCCCAGAACCGTGGAACCGGACAGGAACCGGGGGAACCGGAACCGGTGCTAGGCGGTTTCGGTTCCAGTTCCATGTCCCTTTGGAACCGGAACCGACGGTTCGGAATCGGAATCGAACCGCGGTCATGTCTACTAATATTATTATTACATGCCATTTTCTTGGCATGAAATGGTATTATTATTATTATTTACAACACCCTGAAAGCTGATGATAGTTTTGTGTTGATAGCACTGTTTTGAATCAGTAAGAAATAGACTTATATGGCACCAATTTGTTAAGCTTATATATGAAGCTATCCACAAGGTTGTCGAGTATCAGAAATTATAACTTGTTACAAAGCTCAACACATTTCCAATATTAACTTGGGACTCTTGCTCCAGTAATCACGTAAAAGGTAATTTCTGTTGGGTGTGCAACCAAAGTTTCACATTGGCTAGACATGGGGATGATCTTGGGTATATAAGTATGGAAACAACCTCCATTGGTATGAGGCCTTTTGGGAAGTGTTCCAATAGCAAATCCGTGCGGGCTTAGGCTCAAAACGGACAATATCATGCTAATGTGGAGAATGTGGGTTCCGTACTTATAACAATTTCCATATAATTTAAATATCACAAATTACTTTAATGATTGTATATTAATCATATTAATGAAAATACTTTATCCTTCACAAATTACAAGGAAAAAAACAAATGCAATGACGGTTCGATTTAAAGTATCAGAGAAGAAATTCACAAAATACTTTATTTAATTTGTTTATTTTAGTTATTTTAATTTCTCACGGTTCTCTTGTAATAAAATTGTCAACTGTATGTTAACGACCTTCAACGCTCATGGTAGTCTTAAACTATACCGAAACAAATAATCACTTTCACTTGAATAACATTACAACTGATTATTCATTCTAATTTAATGAACAAAAGCTACGGTTATAGCAAACCGGACCTTGTTCAATAAAAAACGAAACAAACAAACAGCATTTGGTTCAACACTTAACAAAAGTGTAAATTAACATGAAAAGTAAGATCATGATCTAAACATTCAAAAACAAACAAAATTTGTTAAAGTTTTAATCATTATTTTATTAAAACTAAGATATATGTGATATAATAAATTTTTACTAAATTTGTTAAAGACAACCAAGGTAACTACTATATATATTTGTTTCTAATTTAAATATTTTACTTAAATATCAATTTTGTTTTATTATAAATGGAATTACAAAAGTGTTCTTTTTATTTTGTATTTTGTTGATTATAGTCTGGACTAATCACGGCTCTCTTGCATTAAAAAATATCAAAGGCATCTCAATGCAATCTCCTAGTAGTTTTAAAACATACTCATCCAACATTCACATTAATAATTCACACGATTAACATCAAAACTAATTATTCAACAAAAGTTATAATGATACCAAACCGGACCTTAATTTAAGAAAAAACAAAACAAACAAACAACATTTGATTCAACACTTAACAAAAGTACAGATTAACATGATGAAAAGCAAGACCATGAAGATATTGAAAAACAAACAGAGGAACAAAGTAGAAATTTACTGAACAAATTCATGAAAACATTTCAAGCCCTGTGAAAATTTGTGCGTTTGTAAGACCCATTGTACAAACTTGTGAGAGAAAAACTGGGAGTTGAATATCTGACAGTGATGCAGGGGAAGGAGAAAAAATGATGAAAGGCTGGGAAATTTAAGGGAAAAAAAAGGAGCATCGCCGCTAGGAAGGAGAATATCTGTTGTTTTTGAATGTTTTCATTTTAATTCGCACTTTTGTTTAGTGTTTAACCAAATGTTGCTTATTTGTTTTGTTTTTCTTTGATTAATTATGGTCCTTTTGGTGAAGTCCATTTTGTGCAAGTAAGGCAGATTTTAAATGTTTCAATTTCATCTTTTAGCTAATTCAATTTAAAAATGATGCAGGATCCGAAAGAAAATTATTTATTATCAATCCTAGCAAACATTAAGCCATCAAATAGTTAGAAATAATTAATGGATATCTTAATTATGAATTTTGATTATTTTTAATTTCTTTATATTTTTAAGAAGGGATTGTTAATTATGACATGCACGGATGCACCTGTTGATTAGGATCCATTGCAATATTGAGTGCATGCAAGTAATTTAAATAGGTTATTCTTAGGGCGCGTCCTGTAAGTGTTTTCCATTTGCTATTTTTTTAAATTAAAAATGAAAATGGAAAATATTTTTTGTTTTAGTTTTGAAATCTTAAAACACATTGTTAGGTTTTGGCTCGTATTCTCAAGTGAACCTGATATTAACCAAACGAGACTCAACTGATGTGAAACTTCCTGGAGACGCGGGATAACTTTTAGAAGTTGGAGATGGTGTTTGACGGAGATTTGAAGACCGAAGAAGAATTGAAGAATCGGGTTCCGGAAGGAAACACAGTGGATTCCAGATGACTTGTAACTGTGTAGGGAGCGGGTGGCCAACCGTGACCGGAACCGTAGTCAATCATAAGCATGCGTGAAACAGGAAATATTTAGCGGAAAATGAAAGTAATTCTTCTGGAAGTTCTTGTGCTTATCGGAAAAGGAAAAAAAGTTTGTCTTCATGAAGAATAGGAAAATCATATACTTAAAGGAAAATGATTTCTCCTTAACAAGAAGACTTGTCATAAATAGTAAATAATATTTATGTGGAACAAGTAATTCTTACGTTTAGAAGTAGGATATCATTTTATCTTAAACTCCCTATAGCTAGTATAAATAGACCTTATAATTAAGTTATTTTGTGTGGAGTCAAAAACACCATGTAACATCATAGAGTGGTGAGATTCGGGTGAGAGACCCATGCCAATATCCGGGGAGGGATCCAAGGGAATATCAGTGGATCAAGTTAGAGATCCGTAGATGATATTCAGGGGAGACCTAGGGGATATTGGGGGTTCTTGGTGAAGATCTTGTGAGTGTTTGTGAGCCAAGAGTCATGATGTAAAGCTCGTTGTGAGCTTGGAGACTTGGTGAGGCTCAATAGTTTGGGGTTGAGGTGTGAGAGAGAATGCCGGAGTATATGGTTGTAACAATTTATCATATAGTGGAATTTTCTCTATCGTCCTGACGGCCCGTGGTTTTTTTACCCAATTTGGGTTTTCCACGTATATTTTGTGTTGTGATTAGTTTATTTTCTCTCATCTTATTTTTCTGCTATTGACGTTAATTGCTATGAGTTATGGGCAAATATTAGGCATGTCGTTTCCGCAATCATCGGTTCAAATCCCTAACACACATCTGGTAGCATATACAGAAATCAATATTCTGAAAATAAAATCACTACAAACGCGTCCGGTAGGTTAACCGAAAAATATCAAAAATTGACAATAATTTCTATCAAATAATTAGCAACTAAGTCAAAAAAGTTTTATTAAATAAACATTGCATGTAGAGAAAGAATTTAAAATATTTTAAATATAATTTAAATGAAAAATAATTAAATTCTTTCACAATGAAAAAAAAGGCATCGTCATTTCAATTGGTCCACCAAATTAAGTAATCGGATTCCTCTTTAATTCTACTCAAACATATATGCTTTCAAAGGGAAAACAAGAAATTAATAATAATAAGAGGAAATCATCAATGATTATGGGTTTTTTGATTGAAACTGCTTCAATTCTTGAATTTGGGATCTGGGTTTATTTTTTTCTTGGAAAGGAAAAAAAAACCCAAATGGCAGTTGTTACCGTTTGAGCAGATTGGCGGCTCCATCGTCAGAGGAGTTGAGATCCTTCTCCAGCGACACCGGCTGCTCCTTAGAAGAAGAGTTAAGAGAAAAAAAAATGAACAGTTACGAGGAAAAAAGTGAGTTTTTTTTAAATAATAATAATAAAAAATAAACAAAAACATGTTTAATGTGTTTTCCATGATTTTCAATTTTAACACTAGTTTTGTTTTGTTTTTTTTAAACGAAATGAAAAACGGTTAACAAACACAAATTCGAAATCATTTTTGAAAAATAAAAACAAAAACAACCCAAAAAATGGGTACCGAATAGACCCTTGGCATTTTGAGAGTTGAATGGGTACAAAGTTCTTTTCACTTTAAAACAAATTAAGAGGGTCTATAATTCTAGAGAACTATTCACCGACTCCAAGCTTCCAAGCTTCCAAGCTAGGGATGACAATATCACCTGATCCCGAACCGTATGGGTCGGGTCTGGGTCCTAATATTTGGGTTGTGGGTTGGGTCTAGGTCTTAATTAAGCTACCAACATCAGATCCATGTCTGATAAAAGAACCGGACCCGAACCCATGGACCCAAATTGTTTAAAAACATATAGCCAAAACGTCTTATATAATTGCTTAAAACCCTAATTCCTTTCTACCTATCACTTCAAGCAAATTGCATTCCACCTTTCGACTAGGGATGTCAACGGTACGAGTCAGGGATGAATCCATTACCATCTCCAATCCCAATTTATATGTGAAATACCATCCCTGGTGAATACTCGCCTTATAATAAACGGTACGAGTAAGGGGATTCCTCATTAGGGGATCATTTCCTTGCCACATACCATCATCATCCAATTAATGTATTTTTTTAATGACTTTTTAATAGAGATCATATCAAAATTATTGAATAATATAAAAATTATAATACAAAACCAGTAACAATTAGCAAACTCTAAAAAAGAGAGGGAAAATTACACTAAAAGTTGTAGCTTTATATATACTGTTTTTTTTTTTAATTTCTTCAACATAAATATATAGCATAATTTTTCAATGAGTACTTTTTACAATGTACACTTTAACCACCTTTGATGAAATTTAATGGAATATATTGAATCTTGATTTGATTTTTTGTATGGATGATAAAAACATTGAAATACATTAAAAAAAAATCGAGTCCAAAAACTAATTTTTTCCGACTTTTTTGAAGATAAAACATTTAAAAATAAGGAAATATAAGAAAAAAATAGTTCTCAAATCCAAAAAATTTCCAAATTTTTACCAAATGTGTATTTTAATTTTCTTAAGATGCATACAAAAATTTTTATCGAAAAACATTCGATTACATATAACTTCATCACATGTGCTTAAAGTGTGCATTTTAAAAAGTCATCATCGGAATATATAAATATACAGTCATTTTCCTATCAATGCGCACTGATAGAATAATATAAAGACATTGAATGTGAGACACTCATTTATAAAAGAGTTTTGAGAAGTGCATACATACCAAGTCAAAATATGTAAAATGAGTGACTCACATTCAATGTCCTTATATAATTCTATCAGTACGCACTTATGTGAAAATTATTGTATATATATATATATATATATATATATATATATATATAATGGGTGCGAGGATGGGTAGGGACGGGAATTGAAAATCCTAAAACCATACCAAAATTAAATCGGGGATCGAAAAAATTACTAAACTCATGCCACAACATAAATGGTAGGCACTAAACCCGCCTTTAACAGGACAGGTCCCCACGGATCCCCGAACCAATGGGTAATTTTGGCATCCCTACTTTCGACCACACTCCTCAATCTTTGAGAGATTGTTATGTATATATAAAATTAAAAAAGTAAAAACAAAAAACAAAAAACAGAGTAAAAAGACTTGTAATCCGCATTTCATTTCTTGTTGTAACCTTTCTTGATACAAAAGAAAGGAAGATTTAATAAAAACAAAACAAACCAGAGGTACACATGCATGCATTGGTTTTGAACACTTTCAAGTACAAATTAACATGACAGGTAAGATCATAAAAACATTTAAAACAAAAAAACAAAAACAAAAACAAAAAAACAGTATCTTATATGCTGTTACTTAACAACCTTCTAGCAGATAGGAAGAGGTGCACCATTCCACTCCTTCAAGCATTCCATCATTGGATCAATCAATTTCCCTGCACACATTGCTGTGAACACTTTGTCAAATTCTTCACCTGGTGATCTTACTTTCTCACCTGTCAGATATTCAGTTCCCAGTTCTTCTCTCACAAATTTGTACAATGGGTATGATCTGCATCCCTTGATCTTGTTTGGAATGCCCAGATTTCCGTTCTCGAATTCGATTCTGGTGTTTTCAACTTCTTTGGGCAAAAGGGTTTTGAGTTCCTGTTCAAAGTTTCCAATTTTCTGTAAACTTGGAGTGCTTGAATTCTTCTCAGCTGCTCCATTGACCAAGGCATGTTCAACCAGGACTTGTCTTAGTTTCTGCATTAATGGGTAGATTGCACTGCAAGGATCATCAATGTATGTAAAGACATATTCGCGGTCGACCACTTTGGTCAAGTCCCCTTCGCAGGATCTTGATGGGTGAAGCTCACCATTTAACCCCATAGATAGGACTCTCTTGGCCACTTGAGTGACTGTGTTCTTCACTGTGTTCTGTAAATTCTCCTCCAAATGCCTCAAGTCAATGGATTGGCAAAGAGCAACCAAGTAAGTAGAAGACATTAGCTTTAGTATCTCAACAGCTTCAGCTGTTTTTCTTGAAGAAATCAGACCCAAAGAGTTCACATCTTGGTTGTGTTGCTCTGCACTTTGTACATGGTTGGTTACAGGATTGGCAAGAAATTGGAGTTCAGAACAGTAAGACGCCATGGCGATTTCAGCACCCTTGAATCCATAATCCAAGCTTGGATTCCGTCCACCGGAAAGATTCGAAGGCAACCCATTGTTGTAAAAGTCATTGACAAGCTCAGAGAATTGAGCAAACAAGAGTTTCCCAATTGAAGCAATAGCTAGTCTAGTGTTGTCCATTGAAACACCAATTGGGGTTCCCTGGAAATTCCCTCCATGTAATACCAAGTCCCTGGAAACATCGATAAGCGGATTGTCATTCACAGAGTTGATCTCTCTTTCAATCATTTTGGTGGCTGTCCTGATCACTTCAATCTGAGGGCCTAACCATTGTGGAGATGTTCTCAAAGCATATCTGTCTACTTTAGGCTTCTGTAGAGGATCAGTTTCATGCAACTTTTGTGCTTCTTTAACATAAGCACTTCCATGCAAAATGTGTTCCATGATAGCTGCAGCTTCAATCTGGCCTGGATGGTGCTTCAATTTATGTGTCAAGTGGTCTGTAAATACAGGCTTTCCATTCATAACGTCAGCAAAAATTGCTGATAAAACTTCTGATAAGATGGCTAGTATATTTGCCTCAAAAAGTACCAATGCAGCCAAGCCAGACCCAACTGCTGTACCATTCACTAATGCTAGACCCTCTTTGGGCTGCAACTCAAAGAATCCACTATCGATGCCCGCTAAGCGGAAGGCATCCGCCGCGTCCAGGGACTGGCCATTGGGTCCAACGGCTTTTGAGTTGTGCCTGCCAATCAATAGCCCAGCAATGTAGGCCAGTGGTATCAGGTCGCCCGATGCAGTGACAGAGCCGCGGAGTGGCACGCAGGGGGTGATGTTATTGTTAAGTAACTTGGTGATGGCTTCCAGGATTTCAAACCTGATGCCTGAGTATCCTTGTAAAAGGGTGTTGATCCGCACCAACATTGCTGCTCTTGTTGCTGAGTGAGGCAATGTGTGGCTTGATTCAGTACCATTTCCAAAGACACCAGCATTCAAGAATCTGTTACACCAAAAAATTTACAAGTATATCAGTAAAGTTTGCTAAAGACAAAACATAAAAAATAAATAAATAAACCAGATAAATCCAAACAATTTGAGGTTTCCTGAAACAGAAACATTTTTTATTCTATTACTAGTAATTTATTTTTGTAAAATACAAGTAGATAGAAATTTAACTGGACATGGACCCTAATTGGATGAGTTGGCATGAAGAAGAGATGGTATGGGCCTTGAAATTTTCGGCCCATTTCTTATGGCCCACTACAGAACCTAAATTGGCAGACATTAGCTTTAATTCTTTTGTCTCAATTTTTCTTTTTAAGTAGGCCTAACTAGGTTTGTGAAGTACATGTTCCGGCTAATCAAATCCGTTGAGATTAAACATTACATGTATGATCTGAACATCTTTTTCTATAATTGGAAGAAAACTCTTCACACACATGAAACATGGTTGTAAACTGTTCGTAATGAGACTCAAATCTCTTACCACAGACGTTGAATGAGAGATACACAGCCCGCGAGCTAAAAGTGGATATGAGTGAGCCAAACTGTTTGTACTATAATATTGTTTACTAAGTCAAGTACATGTAAAGAATAATTATATCAAAACATGATTATGAAAGAATAAGAGCATCTCCAATGCAAATATGCATTTTTGAGTTTCTAATTAGTGCCACATCAGTATTTCTATTCACTATGGGTCCACTTTTAATTTTTTTTAGAGAAATGTATATTCACATCTCCAATGCAATTATCTAAAATCAAATATGTATGTATTTTATAACCAGTCATAATAAAACAATTATTACATTATCTCTCCTTTTTTATTTTACCATTAAATGAGCTTTAATATTATTGGTGGAAATAGTTAGAAATCCTAGTCAGCATTTCTATGAGAGTTTCTAGAATTAGAAACTCAACTTCATATTCTCTAACTTTTTTTTTTGCCACATCATCTTCATATTCAACTTAGATAATTGCATTGGAGAGAGTTTTTCTAACTTTTTTAGCATCTATCCTATGTGGCACTCCATTTTCTCAAAATGTATAAAAGCATCTCCAATGCTATTATGTATTTGGAGAAAATTGAATACCACATAGGATAGTTAGATAATGAGGTAGAAAAAACCTTTCCAATGCAATTATCTAACTTGATTATGGAGGTGATGTGGCAAAAAAAAAGTTAGAGAATATGGAGTTGAGTTTCTAATTCTAGAAACCCTCCTAGAAATGCTGACTAGGATTTTTAACTTTTCCCCACCAATAATATTACACCTCATTTAATGGTAAAATAAAAAAGGAGAGAGAATGAGATAAATGTTGTAAGATGATTGGTCAAAAATTGATACATATTTAATTTAAAAATAAAATAGGAAAGATAGTGAAATAAATGTTTTAAGATGATTGATCAAAATGAGATACATATTTGATTTTAGATAATTGCATTAGAGATGAGACTATGCATTTCTTAAAAAAAAATTATAAAGTGGATCCATATTAAATATATTTGCTGATGTGTCACTAGTTAGAAACCCAAAAATAAATATTTGTATTGGAGATGATCTAATAGCATTGGAGATGCTCTAATATTGATAATTTCATCGTCCCTTAAATTGTAATTTGGTGACCAACCCTATCCAAAATAGTGATTATCAATTTAAATAGGATAAAAGCTGTCCTTTTCTCCTAATTGTGAGGGCAACTTATTATTGTATTTTAAAGCCAATCAATTCTAGATTGTATTACCAATTCAACAAATCCTCCCAAAGTCAGTGTAGCGGTTTTCAAATAAGAGTTCTTACAAAGCTGTCAAAAACTCTACCGACTCCACCATGTGTTGTTGAAACATTTAAGACATATCTTTTAATAGTTTTGTTATAGGTAAATATCATCATTAAGGACACGTCATTACAGTAAGGGGCCACGTAAGTAAAGTCGAGAAAAGTCAAGTGTTAAAGGGCAGAAATTCCTCAAGGGAATTTACTCGGCAAAAAGTAAAGCAACCCGACCACAGACGAAGAAACCGGTTCGGGCATACTCGGGCATACTCGGGATCAGATAATGAAGACGAGTACTTCACAAACATATGGATAGAATCAGCAGCAAGCAACTCCACAATAAGCAACGATACGACTATCAGAGTTCAACTGAAAGGCAAACAGATTTTCCGCAGATAAAGGGCGAGGAATCCGACGCAGATTCGGACTCAGTCAAAACAGAAAACAGGATAAACTCCATAAAGAGACAGACTTCAATTAGAGCTAGGAAATCACACAAAATACGGGTATCACAACACCAAACCCTAGCACAACCATAAACCCTAGCAATAACATGTATAAATACCCTGGTAAGAAACATAATGGGGAGAGGTGAGAATTAGCAGGAGAAGTCAGAGAGAAATACTTTGTAATTGAACTTTTCATAGTGGATTTGACTTTGTTGCTCAAGCAACAACCCGTGGATTTTTCTCCAGTTAAAAGGAGTTTTTACCACGTATTTGTATCTCTTGATTTATTGTTTTCTTACGGTATTACACTTATCTGTTCTTATTTTCGCTTGATACAAGTTCGTTGATAGTGACGACGAAAAATCACCATCAACAATTGGCGCTAGAAGGAGGGGATATCAAGCAAAACTTGTGACAATGGCTGGCGAAGGAGATGGTAGCGATTCCAGGTATAGTCAAGGATTGCCAATCAATGAATTGGAGGATGATGCCACCCTTAACACTGCAGAGGTAACCTTGGCAACGGCAGATCAGTCAACTGCCCTGGCTAGCATTCAGCGTTTTCCTCCAACTAACGAAGAGATTGCGCAACGATTCCGCGCTTCCTTGCAGCAACTTATATCAGACGCTGCAAGGCAAGGGGTTGATCTCTCCACCACGGAAGGCTTGATGTCACCTCACAATCTTTCTGCTCCAAATCAGCAAGCAACGAGGTTGCGTTCCACAGTGGTGATACCAACGCTTGATGCACCCATAAAGGCAAGCCGTGATCCGATTGACAGGCCGGTGATTTTTTCTGAAAGGCCAACCAAGGGAAGCGGAGAACGTAGAGAGGATAATGACTCGGACAGAAGGTATGGTCATGACCAGACGGCTAGGGATAGAGACCGTCCAAGGAGGCGTACTCATTGGAGAGATCGATCGTCGTCCTCGGGAGAGAGTGAGCAGAATTATCATCACAAGCGCCAAAGGGGCACAGTTCGGCTGCACGGTTTAAATCGGGATCAAAGAGAATCGAATCCGGAAGAAAGATGCCAAAAACTGACTATAAGTTAGAATTTCAATGCTGTGGGGGAGCCGGAGGGAGACAGAGATATACTTATACAGAGTTTGACCCGGGAAGTGGAGAATAACCGCCGACAAATGGATGCGTTAGTCAGGCGATACGGGCGTAATGAGTTGTCAGATGATGAATCCGGGAGCCCTTTCACTAATAGGATCCTGAGGACGCCATTCCCGGAGAGGTTTAGAATGCCACATGTAGAGCAATTCAAAAAGGACACGGACCCTAAGGAACATGTCAGAAGATACAAGAGTGCCATGGCCCAGTATGTTTACAATAATGCCCTACTATGCTTAAATTTCCCTCAAACTCTTAGGGATCTGGGCTCTAGGTGGTTCGGCAGGTTACCAACGGCCAGCATAAGTAACTTCAGCGAGCTGAGTAAGGCTTTCTCAAGGCAGTTCCTCTGGAATGTGCACAGAAAGAAGTCGGTGGCCCACTTGTCTCAACTTAAGCAAGGAAAGGATGAGTCACTTAAGAAGTATTTGGGAAGATTCGGTCAAGAAGTGTCTGAGATTGGAAGTGCAAACGACGAGGCTATAATTGCAGCGTTCATCAATAACCTCCAGAATGGTCAGCTGTTATTTGACCTGAGAAGAGCCCATCTAACCAGTTACGCTGACATGATGGATATGGCTGGGGCTATGCCTTGGCAGAGGAAGAAGAAATCGCCACGGGAGGATACTTCGTGCATGGCGGACGCCAGGAAGGGTCTAAAGCCAAGGACTAAGCGAAGACGCCCGATGCGAAAGGTGATAAACAAAAGAATAAGACACGGGATAGTAGGGATGGTCGTCGGGCATATGATCCGAAGACAGATCAGCCACGGCAGAAGTTCCAAGGCAGATATACAAACTATACCCCACTGAGGAAGGATCAAGAGGAAATTCTGGCAATTCTGGAGGAGAAGAACATGTCTAAAGAACCTCCTAGGCAGTCATCCTATGCCCGGAGGGACACCACCAAGTATTGCAGGTTCCATAAGGAGAATGGACACGAAACTTCAAAGTGTTTTCAACTTAGGGATCACATAGAGACCCTCATCAGGGAAGGACACTTGAAAGATATCGTCCTGAGGAAAACCGACAAGGTAGACGGACAGAGAGATAACCGACAGGATGGTCGGGCAAGAAAACTTAGCCCCAAGAAAGCTGAGGATGAAGGAGCGATCAACACGATTTTTGGTGGACCATCAACGGGCAAAAGTAATAGGGAGAGGACCCAGGAAATTCGGGAAGCCGTGGAGGCTAGAAGAGATCTAGGTGTCAATTCTATCGAACCCGACCCAAAAAGGATCAAGGGAGGCTGGGATCCCATCATATTCACAGAGGCTGACTCACATGGAGTAGATGTAAGACCGAACGATGCACTGGTAATCAGCGCACATATTGGCCATAGGGAGGTCCATCGGATTTTGATCGACAATGGAAGCTCAGCGGATATTTTGAGTGCAGAAGTTTATGACCAGCTGAGGCTGGACAGGAAAGACCTGCAGCATTTTCCTACACCTCTTAGAGGATTTGGCGGGGTGGAGGTAAAGTCGCTCGGCACAGTAAAATTACCGGTGAAGGTTGGGAAGGCTCCTTGCCAAAAGACAGTGTTACTCAACTTTGTAGTCGTCAACACAGAAAATTGGCCGTACAACGCCCTATTGGGCCGACCGTTCTTGAATAAAGCTAAGGCGGTGACGGCGACTTATGCCTTAATGATGAAGTTCCCAACGGAGTTTGGAGTTGGAATGGTCAAAGGATCACAAGAAATGGCTCGAAGGCCAAATTTGTCAGTATACAAGGACATGGAAGTAAACCAGGTATACAATGTGACAACCAAGCTGATAACCGATGAGACTGAAGAATCAGAAGTACCGAAGAATCAGAAGTACCGAAGGATTTTGAGTTGGATCCCAGAGAGGAGCCCGAAGCTAAGAAAGATGAGCCGACCGAAGAGGTGGCATTGGACCCAGAAGATCCAGGCAGGACGGTGAAAGTCGGGGCAAATTTGAGTGAATGTATAAAAGCCCAACTTGTCCCACTACTAAGGGATTACAAGGATGTTTTTGCTTGGAGCCACGAAGATATGCCCGGGATAGATCCAAAAGTGATATCACATTGCCTCTCCATCAATCCAGAGTTCCGCCCGGTAGTGCAAAAGAGACGGCTGTTCAATCCAGAGAGGAGTGTGGCCATTAAGGATGAAGTAGGCAAGTTGCTTTCTGCAGGATCGATAAGGGAAGTCAAATACTCAGAATGGGTGGCCAATGTGGTGCTTGTTAAGAAGAAGAATAATCAGTGGAGAATGTGTGTAGACTTCACCGATTTGAATAAGGCCTGCCCGAAAGATAGCTTCCCATTACCGAGAATAGACCAACTGGTGGATGCAACAGCTGGGCACGAATTGTTGAGCTTCATGGATGCTTATTCAGGATACAATCAGATCAGAATGAATAAAGCGGATGAAGAAAAGACAGCCTTCACCACAGATCAGGATTTGTACTGCTATAAGGTGATGCCTTTCGGCTTGAAAAACGCTGGGGCAACCTACCAGAGACTGGTAAACAGGATTTTTGCCTGAAAAATCGGGAGGAACATGGAAGTTTATGTGGATGATATGTTGACCAAGAGTGTCACAGCGGAGAGGCATTCAGAAGACTTAAGGGAGACCTTCGAAGTGCTGATGAGATATAAAATGAAGCTTAACCCGAGCAAATATGTGTTCGGAGTGCCATCAGGGAGATTTCTTGGTTTTCAGGTACATCAAAGAGGGATTGAGGTGAACCCCGAGAAGATCAAAGCGTTGGAAGATATGGCTTCGCCAAGGACGCTGAGGGATGTACAGAGGCTAACGGGATGTCTTGCGGCACTTAACCGATTCATAGCAAAGTCGACAGACAAATGCGCCACATTTTTCAGAGCAATAAAGAAAGGAAAAGGCCTTGAATGGAGTGAAGAATGCGAAACTGCTTTTCAGAAATTGAAAGAGTATTTAGGGCGAGCACCCATCCTCTCAAAGCCTGTGGTCGGGGAGACGTTGTACTTGTACCTCTCAGTCACAGAGGTAGCGACAAGTTCGGTGTTGATTCGAATGGAGGAAGAAGTGTAAAAACCGGTATATTACACCAGCAAGGCGTTGCTGCCAGCAGAAACTAAATACTCACCGGCCGAAAAGGTTGCACTCGCCTTGGTCGCGGCAGCCAGAAAACTAAGGCCGTACTTCCAAGCGCATGCAATAGAGGTGTACACCGACTGCCCGCTAAAACTCATCCTGCAAAAGCCAGAACTGTCGGGAAGATTGACTAAATGGGCGGTTGAGTTAAGTGAATTTGACATCAAATATACCCCAAAAGCTGCAGTTAAGGGACAAGCGGTGTCCGATTTCATAGCAGAGTTCACCGAGCCAGATATGGAAGTGCAAAGGATGATAGAAGATGAACAAGTGAGTAAGTTCCAATGGAAGTTGCATGTGGATGGATCATCGAACACTCATGGCAGTGGGGCCGGAATAGTCATAACAACACCAGAAGGGGATGCTGTGGAATGCACCATGAGATTCGACTTCAAAGCATCTAATAACCAAGCAGAGTATGAAGCTTTGTTGGCTGGTTTGAGAGTTTGCATAGCATTGGGGGCAGATGAGTTGGCGGTATACAGCGATTCCCAGGTTGTGGTTAACCAGGTGCTGGATGAATACCAGGCGAGGGAGGAGCATATGATAGCTTACTTAGACATTGCAAAGAGCTTGCTTAAAAAGTTTAAGGCGTATAGGATCCTTCAAATCCCTCGGGAGGAGAACGAAAAAGCAGATGCTTTGTCTAAATTAGCCTCAGCCACCATGAGTATTAGGTCGAAAGCAATACCAGTGGCGCACCTGACCAAACCAAGTACGGCAGAATCTGAAGAGGTCATGGTGTCAGAAATCCGGTTAGGTCCAAATGAGTGGACGACCCAGCTTAGAGAGTATTTGGAGAGAAACATATTACCGGAGGACGTTGTGGCGGCAAAACGCGTCAGGTACAGGTCAACTCGGTACACGATTCTAAGGGGAGAACTATACAGAAGAGGGTTCTCAAAGGTGTTACAAAGATGTGTTGCCGGAGAAGAAACCTACAAGATTCTGAAAGATGTTCACAGTGGGGTGTGTGGAAACCACACTGGGGGTAAGAGCCTAGCACACAAGGTACTTTGGCAAGGTTTTTATTGGCCGACTTTATTTGCCGAAGCGCAACGATTCGCGGAAAGTTGCAAGACATGTCAAAGAATAGCAAACGACATTCGGCAACCCCCGGAGTTACTCAGAAGCTTAACTTCCCCTTAGCCTTTTGCCATGTGGGGCCTCAACCTGATTGGTCCAATGCCCACAGAAACAAGGGGAGGAGCAAAGTATGCAATTGTGGCAGTAGACTACTTTACCAAGTGGGCAGAAGCAGAGGCATTGGTGCACATCACGGAGGCGAACACCACTAGCTTCGTCAGGAAGAACATCATATATAGGTTCGGAATCCCGAGCATCATTATAACGGATAACGGAACTCAGTTCGACAACAGCAAGTTCAGGGAAATGTGCGAGGAGTACAAGATTGTAAACTACTATGCGTCACCTGCACATCCTCAAACCAATGGCCAAACTGAAGCTGTAAACAAGGTGATCAAGCACACACTGAAAGCAAAGCTGGAAGCAAAGAAAGGCAGTTGGGCAGACAAACTACCAGAGGTGTTATGGGCATACCGAACAACTATCAGGTCATCCACAGGGGAGACCCCTTTTGCACTAGCATTCGGAACAGAGGCTGTAATCCCGACGGAAACAACCTTTACGTCACCCAGGGTGTAACTATACAGCCCCGAGCACAACGTCAACATGTTGCAGCGGAACTTAGACGAGCTTGAAGAAATCAGGGACGCAGCTCAAGTGAGAAACGCAGCGTATCAGCAGAGGGCTGCAAGGTACTATAATTCCCATGTTCGTGTGCGTAGATTCCAGCTCGGAGATTTAGTGCTAAGAAGGGTGTCCCCGAACACTAAGGACAAGTCGGCAGGATCTCTCGCTGACAAATGGGAAGGCCCGTATATCATCAAGGGAGTTGCAGGGCATGGAGCCTACCTGATAGCTCACCCAGAAGGCAGCTTAGTACCCCGACCATGCAACGCTCAGTATCTCAAGATTTTCTACCCCTGACAAACTCATTCATGTTTAACGTTATTTTAGCTTTGCTTTAACTTATAGTCAAGTTAAGAGGTTTCTAACTCTTATTGTTATCTAATAAAGTCCGTTTGCTAATAAAGAGGTTATTCATTGAAGACGATGAAATCCACAATAAAGAATGTTCAAATAAAGCAAAAACAACAGTGGCCACTTCGTCCGAGAACAAGCAGACTAAATTTAGTCACCTAAAACAAACCGGTCCGAGCAAATCTCGTTCAAAAATAATCATGCGCTACTAAGCCGCGGGAGAGCGGACAAGTAGTTCTTGAAGGGCTGAGAAGCTGGAATAGCGCGCCCGCCTGGTTTAAGCAGTGCAAACGCACTTCTTAACCAAAAGGTAAAACCGAGGCACCAGGATAACTGGAAAACTGCTCGGAGCGCCGCTAGGAAGACTGGTGAGATGCGCAGTCGTGTTGGCTGATCAACATAACCACCAACGATTCGACGAAACCTTGCACAGACAAAACCGGGAGACGTCCTAGGTGACTTGTGTAAGGACCTTGACGTATGGTTGTGGTGAGCCTCGACGAAACGTTAGGGTAAAACGATCTTCACAAGATCGGAGAAATTAATTGCCAGTTAAATAAGATACTCGGCTTTAAAAGAAAAATTGCCAGTTAAATAAGATACTTGGTCCAATAAATCAACGGCCAGTTTTATGAGATACTCGGCTTAATAAACGAGTTGCCAGTTGAATAAGATACTCGGTTAACTTTGGTAGTCGCCAAGCACTTGGTTGAAATTAAGAGTTCCAAAAATTCTTAAGATCTATGAGCCGAGTATAGGTAACCGAACAAATTATGCTTCATTTGTTTTTCTTTTGTTTATACGTTTATCATGCAGGGAACTGGACAGGCACAATAGTGAATAGATTTCTTATATATGAGCGAAAGAATATACAATGGTTGTTACAAAAAACAATTGTTACAAAAAAGAAAAAGAAAATTAATCAAGAAGATGCCGGCGGTTGAGAACTACTTCCACCAATGCTCGGGTCCGGTTCCATCACGTACTCATTCAGGAGGTTGTCATCAGAAGGCCAGACAATCACATCTTCCACGGCGTCGTCATCTATCCAAGCGCCATAATCTACCCCAGGAACGGGCCCAACCTCAGAAGCCTCACCGTCGATCCCCACTTTCTCACAAGCGTGGAAAGTTGAGAAGGAATCAGCAGTGGGAACTTCCAGGTGCATGGGATGTGGCTCTTTTCCCTTACTTCTGTAATATGCTCGCCACGTCTTCATCTGGAGCTGAAGGGATTCCAGAGAAGCATCCACATGCTTTTTGACAGAGAGGTTCCAGTTGGCCCTGGCCCGATCAGTTGCTCTGTTCTTCTTCTTGAAAAATTCTCCGGCCGAGACCATTCCCCTATGAAATTCCCGGAGAAGTAAAGCATCATAGGCTGGAGATCTTTTGAAGCGATCGACCCCCTGAATCTCCAACTCCAGCCTAGCTTCCTTCGACAGGGACTTGACCGTCAAGGCTTGACGTTCCAAGTCCTGAATCCGGCGCTCGTAGGAGGACTTTGCATCTTCAGCTGTCTGCTCGGCCTGGAGTAGAGCCTCCTGAGTAGATAACAACTGGTCTTTTAAGGTTTGGGCCTCTTCAGAAGTGAAAGATGGTTTCTGTTCAGCCTCTAGTTGAAGCGCTAAGCACTGGTCCAGAAGCACCTGACCCGACCTGGCCCCTTCCTGACAAGCCAGTTCGGCCCGAGCACGGCGATCTTCACTCTCCTTCAACTGGGCTTCAAACCTCCTTATTTTCTCCGTCTGACCATCACTAGTCTGGCAGACTTCAGTCATCTCGGCTACCATCAGCAACGAGCCGATAACAAGTGACAAAAATGAAGTAGCAATAAAAGAGATAAATATGAAAGTCTTAAGAGTTACTCACATAAGAAGCGCTGTTGAAGAAATGGCAGAGCCGATCAGATAACGAACCGACCCTGAGATCGTTCCAACGATCCTCCCCTATATATGCTTGGCCCGAAGCCATAGCCTTCAACATGGCCTCGGGGGTAGGTACGCTAGACTGGGCTGAAGGGTCAGGACTGCCAAGATTAGCTTCGGGGAACCTAGCAGTAGGTACTGCCTGAGGGGAACTAAGGGGGATGCCAGGTTCGTCCCTCATCTGATCCCGTGGAGGAGAGTTCTCTATTGTTCTCTCATTCTCAGCAGCCTCTGCTACCCCCTCCTCATTCGAGGATGACTCGACGAAAGCAACTACTCGAGGAATCTTGGAGGCCGGACGGCCAGGTGAGAACGAGGCTTTTCTTTTTCTGGGTTGCCTCCCACGGGTATTCAGGTCTGCTGTGGGGTCCTCAAAATCCGGATCGGAACGCCCCATTTCAGCACCACTTCCAGACGGTGCAGTGTTCAGTTCGGTAGAAATCAGAATCTCTGGAACTGTCACGTCCGGATGCTCCCTGGCAATTTCTGCATCCGGGGAAATGGTACTCGGCTTGACTACAGCAGGCCGAGGAGATCTAGTTCCGCAAGAGAAGGTAGCTGGTTCGGAAGACTCCCCAACCTTCTCCTTCCCCTTTGTCGAAGGACCTGCTTGATTGCCTTCATCAGTTGCGTGGGCGGCCAACTCTTGATCCTGAGTTTCCTCAGGCATGTAATCCGGCAAGTCGTCTGCACCCCCCTCGGGAATGTCTTCGGAAGAACTCCCATCAGAGTCACTTTGCCTGTTGACGTTTAACTTCCCCGCATCCTGTTGACGTTTAACTTCCCTCCGGCTCGCCTCCACAATACCTTTCATTCGGCGGGCTTGGGCATCGCACACTACATCTATGTCGTACACTAAAAAAAAAAAAAAATTTTTTAGGAAGCTGAAAGCCAGATAGATAAAGCAGGTAAATAGCAAGGAAGAAATAAAGAACTTACAGCGACGCCGGCGTGCAGAAAGTTGAGGGAAGAGGCGAGCTGTTATCATCTTCTTCTAATCGAAGAGGTAAGGTCTGCCCCTCTTTTCCACGGGACGGAAGGCCGCCCGAGTCATGGTTTTGAGTTCTTCATTCGTAAAAGACGAAGTCATGTGGTTCCACTGGGGTGCGCAGAAGTACCGAGGCACCCGACGAGTCATCTCGGAGCCCTCAATGTCAAAAGAAATTGACCGTCCCCAATCTCCACCCACGAAGAACCAACTATTCTTCTAGAACTTGTTTGAGGTGGGGAAGCCCCAAACAAACCCTTTCATCTTCTCATCAGCGGTCAGCATCACCCTGTTCTTCACGATCACGTCCTTGGGGACCCAACTCTTGGGCTGAGTTGAAAGCAGGAAGTAAATCCCGGTCTTTCCCAGAGGCCTCAAAGAATAGAAGTGATTAATTTCCCGAGGAGTCGGGGGTGGTCGTCCCATCCTATGCCACATGTGCCACATGCACATCAAGATCCGATAGCTATTCGGAGTTATTTGAGTAGGGGCGAGCTGAGCTTCAGCCAAAAACCACGTAATGAAGGGTTGCAGCGGAAGCGTCACCCCGCAAGAAAGCATCGCCCCATAAATCGCCACTTGACCGGGCAAGGGGTTCCACGCAGCCCGACCGTTAGCAGGGTGTAATGAGATAGTGTCGCTGTCCAGATCAAAACGGTTCGTGTATTTAATGACTTCTTCGGGGCCGACCACATTTGGCTCAACGTCGTAAGCGCAAACTCTCTCTCGAGAGAAAACGATACGAGCCTCCCTATGCTCGTCCTCAATGTCTTTTTCGACCACCCTCTGGGGCCCGACTCGAATTTCCAGAACAAAGGAACCTTTGTTGATGTCGCGATTGCTTTGTTTCTTCCCCATTCTTTTCCACGGTCGAGAATTATCACAAGCAACAGAAGCAGAACTGGAATCGGTTTCAGGCTGATAGGATTCAGGCTGTGACGAACTGGAAGAAGCTGGTGGAACTTCACGACGCAGTCCAGACAAGTTGAGTCCGGAGATGTCAGTGTCTGTAAATCGGGGCTGATCGGGAATTGGATCACCAAGCAGCCTATGGACAGCCGTAACAGTACAAGTATCACCTTGCTCAATGGCAATCATAGCAACAGTAAAAAGACGATGTCTAGCAGAGGGATCCATGAGAACTAACCTTAAAGGATTGAAGAGACGTGAGGTACGGCAGGATCTTCGAGAAGGTCGAGAAAAGGTTTGGAAACCGAAAGAAGTAAATCTTCGCAGGACGAGATTACATTCAGGGAAACGATGGCAGAAATCTGGGAAACGATGGTAGAAATCTGGAAAACGATGGCTGAAATCTGGGAAGTAATGGTAAAAACTTGAATAGGGGTTTTCCCCTTTGAAGCAATACTTCTATATATAAGCATGCAACCGGTCCCAAGACACGAAACCCTAGAAAGGGTAGGTGAGGAGAAGCGAGAAAGATTGAGATAAGAATCATGACGTAAGCTGTACGGGCACGAACAGAAGGGTCGCGTCTCATAAATGCCACGTACCACGGCCAAACAAAAGAAGACAGGTGGCAGTAAAGAGAGGCACCGAGCCGTCGAAGAGACAGTCAGTCACCATCAAAAGATCTTCGAATAAGAAAAGAATCAAACGCGTGCAGGCGTAATTAAGACATGCCATTAACGTTTCGAAGCGAACGAGGAATTTGAAATCCGACATTGATGAAGAAGACGATAAACGAGAACAAGTCATGAAAGAGTTAAATATTTATCCCAAGTAAGCAGGATACATTCGGTTCAAATATTTAAGGGGGTATTGTTATAGGTAAAAATCATCATTAAGGACACGTCATTACAGTAAAGGGCCACGTAAGCAAAGTCGAGAAAAGTCAAGCGTTAAAGGGCAGAAATTCCCCTAGGGAATTTACTCGGCAAAGAGTAAAGCAACCCGACCACAGACGAAGAAACCGGCTCGGGCATACTCGGGCATACTCGGGATCAGATAATGAAGACGAGTACTTCACAAACATATGGATAAAATCAGCAGCAAGCAACTCCACAATAAGCAACGATACGACTATCAGAGTTCAATTGAAAGGCAAACAGATTTCCCGCAGATAAAGGGCGAGGAATCCGACGCAGATTCAGACTCAGTCAAAACAGGAAACAGGATAAACTCCATAAAGAGACAGACTTCAATTAGAACTAGAAAATCACACAAAATATGGGTATCACAACACCAAACCTTAGCACAACCATAAACCCTAGCAATAACATGTATAAATACCCTGGTAAGAAACATAATGGGGAGAGGTGAGAATTAGCAGGAGAAGTCAGAGAGAAATACTTTGAATTGAACTTTTCATAGTGGATTTGACTTTGTTGCTCAAGCAACAACCTGTGGATTTTTCTCCAGTTAAAAGGAGTTTTTACCAAGTATTTGTATCTCTTGATTTATTGTTTTCTTGCGGTATTACACTTATCTGTTCTTATTTTCGCTTGATACAAGTTCGTTGATAGTGACAATGAAAAATCACCATCAACAAGTTTAAAGTCACAATTTCATTTGACACAAAGCATTCCGTTGAATAAATGAATTGTGTTTGGATTGAATTTCTAATAACCGGTTAATCCATTTAATTCGAATGAAGACTAATGATATATATGTAATTTATAAAACTCTAAAAAGAAATTTCAATCTTATTAAAACATTTAATAGATAAAATTGAATATTTATTGTCAAAAAAAAATTTAATCATTTAATTTTTTTTTGACAGAGGATGAACTAGAATCAGAAAGCAATCCCAACAAATCCAAAGATGGGCTCAAAAAATAAATAGCACTATTTGGGGTGGGTGTTGTGCAAATATCACCACATTACTAATTCATGTTTAAAAGGCACCAATATAGGTGTCCAGACAAAAATACCCCTTCCAAGTGAGTTTTTGTCGTTTTCAAACCTAGTGAGAAAAACCAGAGAGAGAAAACATCTCTTGGAAAAGGAACCGGCGTTGGAAGATCAGTGGGTTTCCGTCTGAAAAAGACGTCGAAGTAACCGGCGGTAGGACAACAGTGTTTTTTCGGGTGTTCAGACGAGAGCATCTTCAATCGACGGTAAGTTGAGTCAGATTATGTTGTTGATTTTGTTTTTAATAAGTTCATGTTTGATGTTGGTTGTTGATTAAACTTGTAGATTAGGTTTGTTTGTTGATCTGAGAATGGTTGTGGGTTAGGTTAGGGTGTGTAAATTCGTTGAAGATCTGGGTTCCCGAGCTTTTTCAAGGTGATTCCGAGCTTTTTTCAAGTTTTTTCGAGCTTTTTTCGAGCTTTTTAAAACGTTTTCCGAGCTTTTTCTGGGTTTTTGAGCTTTTTCAAACTGGTTCTGAGCTTTTTCTGGGTATCCGAGCGTTTTAGAAATGAGTCCGAGCTTTTTTAAAATGCTCGAGCTTTTTGAAACTGTTCCCGAGCTATTTTAAAATGTGGCCGAGCTTTTTAAAACAGTTTCCGAGCATTTTGAAACAGTGTCCGAGATTTTTTAAACAGTCCGAGCTTTTTTAAACAGTGTCCGAGCTTTTTGAAACAGTTGCCGAGCTTTTTGAAACAGTGTCCCAAAAGAGCCGAGCTTTTTTACAAAGTCCCGAGCTTTTTACAAAGTCTCGAGCTTTTTTACAAAGTCCCGAGCTTTTTCACAAAGTCCCGAGCTTTTTCACAAAAGTCCCGAGCTTTTTTACAAAGTCCCGAGCCTTTTTACAAAGTCCCGAGCCTTTTTACAAAAGTCCCGAGCCTTGTTACAAAAGTCCCGAACCTTTTTACAAAAGTCCCGAGCTTTTTTACAATTTACCGAGCTTTTTTACAAAGTCCCGAGCTTTTTTACAAAATTCCCGAGCTTTTTTACAAAGTCCCGAGTTTTTTCAAAAGTCCCGAGCTTTTTTACAAAGTCCCGAGCGTTTTTACAAAGTCCCGAGCTTGTTTTCTAAAGGCTCGAGCTGTTTTACATAGTCTCGAGCTTTTTTCAAGTCTCCAAGCTTGTTTTCTAAAGGCTCGAGCCTTTTGTCCAAAGGCTCGAGCTTTTTCAAACAGGCTCCGAGCTTTTTGAAACAGTGTCCGAGCTTTTTCAAACAGGCTCCGAGCACTTTCAAAGGCTCCGAGCTTTTTATTAACAGCATCGGAGATTCAAATTTCACAGATTCAATATTCACAAAACCAGTTTCATGTTTACAAAAGGAACGTTTTTTAAAAATGAAGGATAAAAAACAGTATTTCAGACAAACATATTACCTTGTTGTGCTTACTGAAGAACGTTGAGTAGTTTTGAAATTTATTGTAAAAAGAGAAAGAGAGGAGTTACTGCTTTCAGTGTTTCAAGTGTGGAGATGGAAGTACAGAGACAATTAAAAATTGATTATTTAAGGCAATTTTGGTAGTTCACCAAAATAGGTGCCTTTTAAATATAAGTTATTAAACCGGTGACGTTGGTGCAACAGCGAGACAAAAAGGTGACATTTCTCACCATTTTCACATCCAAAGATTTGCCAGCTAAAAAGATAAAGCAAGCAGCCCTAGAATGATTAATCCAGATAGTCGATTTTCCTCCTTATACATACACCGGTCGTGTAACTGGTGTACGGGTCTCGCCATCCTCCTCCTCTCAATCTTGCCTTCTTTGTCGCAATCGGAGTCATTATCGTTTCTGTAGCTTGTTTCAAGTTCCTCCCTCAAATTTCTTTTTTTTTTAACAGTCAACAACGAAACTTTTAATACAAAAAAAAATTATTTAAAAAAAAAACTAAGATAGAGATTTCCGAGACTTATTTGAAATTAATTTAGATCTTTAATGGATCTGAATTTAAATTATTAAATTGTTTTGTTTATTTTTTTAAGTGGTCAAACAATTTAAAAATACCAAAAAGCAAATTCAAAATACTAAAAAAAAATTTTAAAAAGTAAAAAATCCTTACTTTGAACTTCATTTCAAATCACTAAATTAAAAAAAAATTATATTTAATGTAATTTCTTCCAAGATTATCATCTCAGAGATAACATATTTCCAATTTTATCATAATTTTATATTATACAAATTTATTTCTCCTAAAATAATTTCTTATAATAATCAACTCTAAAGTTGAACTTTCAATTCTTTTTATTATTTAAACCAAACCATTTCTAAATTATTATTTATCATATTTTTTGTAAAAAAAATAATTATTTATCATATCTTAATCATGAATTATATCTTATTATTATTATTACGTAAAAATGGTTTAGGATTTGTTAAATTATTTTTATTTAGTTGTTTTATCATATAAAATGAAAATACATCACAATTAATAGTAATAAGGGTATAAATGTCAAATTACTTGTTTTTAAACCATTTTATTTATATATAAAAAAAACTTGTTTAAAAAAAAACATGTCGTCCAGTATTTAGTCTTTGGGACTATTTATTTTTAGACAAAAAAAAAAAAACAAATGACTCCTTATTTAAATCTCACTTATTTTCAAGTTTCAAATGCTTATGCCCAGTAAGCCTCGAATTAACTCAATCCGAGTAGACATGACGTCGGTTCCGGTTCCGGTTCGAAATCGGCGGTTCCGGTTCCACGGTTTCGGTCCGGTTCCTCCGGTTCGGATCCGTTTTTTTTATTTATCTTTTTTTTTAAACCCAAAATTCCCAAATATTCAATCAAACCCTACAGTCCTACACCTGAAATTCCTAATCAAATCCTACACCTTAAATACCCAAATGACCCAACCCTAAATTCTCAATCCCTAATCACATCAGTTCAAAGTTTCAAACACACACAATCACCACAAACCCAAAAACCGAAATCACACAAAATCGCACAAAGTCACAAACTCAAAATCACACAAACACACCAGAAGGTCTAGAACTCAAACACAAAGAAGAAAAGAAGTCATGCTGGGACGGAGATCGAAGAGATCGAAGAGAGAGGGAGAGAGAAAGAAGAGATCGGAGATCGGAGTCGATGAAGAGGAGATCGACGACGGATGAAGATGGGATCGGCGGACCAGCGAGCAGCGACGGGATCCGCGGCTGTCGGCGACGAGAAGAAAAGAAGAAAAGAAGAAAAGAGAGAAAAAGAGAGAGAGAGAGAGAGAGAGAGAGAGAGAGAGAGAGAGAGTGAGACTGAGAAAGTGAGAAAGAAAGAGTCTGTGAGAGAGAAAAAGTGGCGTGGGTATTGGGTGGGTAATGGGTAGGTAGAGACGTAGAGTGAGATTTTATTTTTTAAAAAAATTATATAACTTTGAGGAACCGGAACCGGAACCGCCAGGTACCGGAACCTATTTTTCCGGTTCCGGTTCCGGTTTTTTTGGGACGGTTCCTGTTCGGTTCTCCTGTTTGAACCGAACCGGCGTCATGTCTAAATCCGAGACTTAATCCAAAAAAAAAAAAAATTCTTTTTCAAGTGTGTAATTCTAAGCTTAGAGATCGTTTGTTTTTTTGTCTGAAAACTGAACAGTCCTGAATTTTTTCTAAAAACTAAATATGGACTGAAATCTGAACTTGAATGACATGTTTGTTTTTTAAAAGTACAATTGTCTGAAAATAAGTAATTTACATTTATACCCATGTTAAATAATTATACATATAATATGGAATAAAAACAATCCAAAAATAATAATTATATATGAACACATATGATCATGATCTTTTTCTTCCATTACAAGCAAACTTCATTTTTACTGAGAAAAGAAAATGTTTTTTTTTTAAAATAAAATATAGGAGCAACATGAAAATTCTTGCAAAACACTCTAAAAAAAATAATATATAAATACATCATCCTAATATCATAATACAGTATTGATATTAAACACCAATATGACAAGTGATTAGAGTTTTTTTTTTTATTGTTAAAGCTATTTAAAACAAACAATATATTAAAATAAATATTTTTATACCGTACATAATTAATATGAAATTGGAAATATGTTATATATAGGGGATAGTGTCGGAAGAAAAGATTTTGGATTGCAATTAATGCAATTAAGTGATTTGCAATTAAGTGAAAAGTCATGATTTTTTACTTTTTTATTTTATTTTATTTTTGGTATTTTAAAGTTTTTTTTTGGTATTTTAAACTTGTTTGACCACTTAAATAAAACAAACAAAACAACTTAATAATTATGATTTAGACCTATTAAGTTTTAAATGGAAAAACCAAACGAACCCTTACTTGAAACTTTAATTTTTTTTACACATTATTTTTTTTATACACTATTCAATGACTCGACCATAACCGGCCATTGGAGACTTAGGGGTTGTTTGTTTTTTTCACTTAAGACTTAATGGGTCTGAATTGAACTCATTAAGTTGTTTTGTTTGTTTTTTTAAGTGGTCAAACAACTTAAAAATATCAAAAAACAACTTAAAATAAAAAGTAAGAAATCCTGACTTTTAACTTAATTCCAAATCACTGGATTACAATTAAAATATTCTATTCCAATTCTATCCTCCAAAAAAAGATATATTTCCAAATTTATATTAATTTAATATGGTATAAAAAAATTTATTTTAACATATTTCTTATTTTAAACATGTTTTAGAAAAGAAAAAAAAAACCTAAATACTTTTCATAATGAAATTTTTCAGAGATTGAACAATTGAATTTCTCTCCTGCCAAATCCCGGTAAGAACTCTTTATTTATTTATTTTTATCTAACTGTTAGTATAGTGCTCAATAAAGTTGTCTATCATATTAAGTAGATTTCGTGGCTCGAAAATGTTATAGAATTATTGTATATAAAAATTCAAGAACCTTTTTTTTATTTGGTTTCCGGTGCATATGATCCAGGAAACAAAAAAAAACAAAAAAGGTTTCATGAATTATATTTATCGGAAACGTGGACAACGTATAAAATTGAACTTGAATTTGAACTTTTTTTTTGACAATAAATTTAACTTAAACTTTGTTTGCAGAACATGCAAAATTATATTCTTTGTTTAACTTTTTATTTTGTTAAATTAAACTTTGTTTGCAAAAAAAAAAACCATACAAAATGTTATAAAGAATGGTGCATATTAAATTACTTCTTTTAATTAGTATGGGTATAAATGTACAATTACATATTTTCAGACAGTTTTATTTTCAAAAAACAAACATGTTAACAGCACATTCAGATGTGAGGAAAAAAAAAACAAACATGTCATTCAGATTCAGATTTCAGTCCCTATTCAGTCTTCAGAAAAATTCAGGACTGTTCAGTGTTCAGACAAAAAAACAAACGACCCCTTATTCAGCCAATCATTCCTCTCATTTTATTCATTATGTATTTCTCTCAGATTAAAATCCATGACCCATAAAATTTTTAATTAAAAAAAACAATGAAATTAAACACCTCTTTTTGTTTCAAATCGCGACCGGTTCTTCGAAAGTTTGAAGTGATTTTTTATCCACAGTCAAAGACAACTTCAATAGAGGACCGTCATCATCGTCATCTTTTTCCCATCGTCGTTGCTAAATCCGTTGTCATCACTGTTTTTTGGTCTTCTTGTAAAGCACCGATTTGGTTTCTCTCTCTCAACAGTTTTTCTCAACTTTCGGTAAAAGGAGTTAAAAAAAAAACTAATTTGAAGGCATTTTTGGAACATTACAGTTTTTAGTGCCATTTAAACTCGATTATCAACGTAGTTCCAAGCCAACAAAACACTCTCCATTTAGTGCCATTTAATTTTTAAACCCAATTATGTTTTATCATATAATTAATAGACATTGTGGTAGTCAAAATCTGTCATATGGCCAAGGTCTTGATCCAAATATATTAATCAGGCCCAAATCCATTATAGGGGCCCAATCCACTCATTAGATTTGACAAAGTCATCATTGACCAAGTCAGCTGGCTGTTATCATTTGATAACCAACAAACTTGAATTTCACTCAATCTCAAAATTGTCAAATCCCATAAAATCAGAACATGATCTCTGAGATTTGATCCTCCTAAAAGAAAGAAACAAACCTTCAACTGAAGGACTCTCCCTAGCTATAAATAAGAGGCTCGCTCTCCATTCGAAGGTGACAATTTTTTCACACCTTCACCTAGAAAAGGAGATAAAATATGTACTCTATGACTTGAGAAAAAGCTAGTTAGAGAAAGCCTTAAATTTCAACTCCAGCTCCCACTCATATAAAAAATGATGGGACTACAATCCCACTCACACGCCAACTCTCACTTTCTCCTCACCAATTGACTATAGACATATACACTTCAAACCAAGGATTCTACAAGTCCGACACCATCAAGTTCAAATCAAGGGCTCTACGTCCTAACAATTCGCTCAACCCAAGCGAACATAAGGCTATTCGAACGACACCACCCAGGACTCGACATTTAAGAGTCCCCAAATGGACCACCCAAACTCTGTGTTTTCTCTTGTTTTGCAGAATTGTCAGTGCCTTCCGCTCTACCAAATGCAACTGTGGATTTTTGGGGTCTACAATTTGGCGCCCACCGTGGGGTCCTGACAATTACTTTGGCAAAACTAACGTACCTGCAGGATTGTACGCCAAACGAAATGGCACGAGCATCCCCTTGACGAACGAATCAGTACGGCATCCGATCAACCAAAAAAAAATGTTTCACGATTCTACAAGGTACATCCTGCACCCTTCAAGTATTTTTGTTGTTTGATGTATGTCAAGTAATATATTCTTTGCTATGAATGAAAAAAAAAGAGTTATATCAGATTTAAGTTTAAAACGCTCTACAATGAGCTATGAACAACGCTCTATATCGAGCTACGGTTTATTTGAATAAAATTGTAAATGTTTCCCTAAGTTGAGCTACGACATTTTGGGGAATCTTATAAATCAAAGCTCTACAGTCAAACTGATATATTATTTTATTACTCTATGTCGAGCCAGAATTCTCCATGTAAAGGCTCTCCGTTGAGCTACATGTCGAGCCAAAATTCTCCATGTAAAGGCTCTTTGTCGAGCTACATTTGGTGCTCCAAGTCGAGCCAAAATTCTCCATGTAAAGGCTCTCCGTTGAGCTACATGTCGAGCCAAAATTCTCCATGTAAAGGCTCTTTGTCGAGCTACATTTGGTGCTCCAAGTCGAGCCAAAATTCTCCACGTAAAGGCTCTCCGTCAAGCTACATGTCGAGCCAAAATTGTCCATGTAATGGCTCTCCGTCGAGCTACATTTTATGCTTCTAGTCGAGCCAAAATTCTCCATGTAAAGGCTCTTTGTCGAGCTACATTTGGTGCTCCAAGTCGAGCCAAAATTCTCCATGTAAAGGCTCTCCGTCAAGCTACATGTCGAGCCAAAATTGTCCATGTAATGGCTCTCCGTCGAGCTACATTTTGTGCTTCTAGTCGAGCCAAAATTCTCCATGTAAAGGCTCTCCGTTGAGCTGCATGTCCAGCCAAAATTCTCCATGTAAAGGCTCTTTGTTGAGCTACATGTCGAGCCGAAGTTCTCCATGTAAAGGCTCTCTGTTGAGCTACATGTCGATCCCAAATTTTGCTCCAAGTCTCGCTTCATGTCGAGTCGAGCTAAAATTATGCTCCATGTCGAGTCAAAATTTTGCTCCATGTCGAGCTTAAATTTCACTCTATGTTGAGCTTTCCAAGTCTCGCTCCATGTCGAGTCGAGCCGAGCCAAAATTTTGCTCCATGTCGATCCCAAATTTCACTCGATGTCGAGTCGATCCAAATTTTCCTCTATAATGAGCTTTCCAAGTCTCGCTCTATGTCGAGTCGAGCCACAATTTTGCTCCATGTCGAGCTCAAACATCGCTCTATGATGAGCTCTCCAAGTCTCGTATCAGGTCGAGTCGAGCCAAAATTTTGCTCCATGTCGAGCCCAAATTTCGCTCTATGATGAGCTCTCCAAGTCTCGCTCAATGTCGTGTCGAGTCGAGCCAAAATTTGCTTCACGTCGAGCTCAAACTTCGTTCTGTGATGAGCTCTCCAAGTCTCGCTCCATGTCGAGTCGAGCCAAAATTTTGCTCCATGTCGACCTCAAACTTTGCCCTATGGTGAGCTTTCCAAGTCGCTCCATGTCGAGTAGAGCCAAAATTATGCTCCATGTCGAGTCAAAATTTTGCTCTTTATCGAGCAAACTTCGCTTTATGATGAGCTCTCCAAGTCTCGCTCCATGACGAGTCGAGCCAAAATTTTGCTCCATGTCGAGCCCAAATTTCGCTCTATATCGAGCTCAAACTTCACTCTATGATGAGCTCTCCAAGTCTCGCATCAGGTCGAGTCGAGCCGAAATTTTGCTCCATGTCGAGCCCAAATTTCGCTCTATGATGAGCTCTCCAAGTCTCGCTCAATGTCGAGTCGAGCCAAAATTTGCTTCATGTCGAGCTCAAACTTCGCTATACGATGAGCTCTCCAAGTCTCGCTCCATATCGAGTCGAGCCAAAATTTTGCTCCATGTCGAGCTCAAACTTTGCCCTATGGTGAGCTTTCCAAGTCGCTCCATGTCGAGTAGAGCCAAAATTATGCTCTATGTCGAGTCAAAATTTTGCTCTTTATCGAGCTCAAACTTCGCTCTATGATGAGCTCTCCAAGTCTCGCTCCATGAAGAGTCGAGCCAAAATTTTGCTCCATGTCGAGCCCAAATTTCGCTCTATATCGAGCTCAAACTTCACTCTATGATGAGCTCTCCAAGTCTCGCATCAGGTCGAGTCGAGCCGAAAGTTTGCTCCATATCGAGCCCAAATTTCGCTCTATGATGAGCTCTCCAAGTCTCGCTCAATGTCGAGTCGAGCCAAAATTTGCTTCATGTCGAGCTCAAACTTCGCTCTATGATGGGCTCTCCAAGTCTCGCTCCATGTCGAGTCGAGCCAAAATTTTGCTCCATGTCGAGCTCAAACTTTGCCATATGGTGAGCTTTCCAAGTCGCTCCATGTCGAGTAGAGCCAAAATTATGCTCCATGTTGAGTCAAAATTTTGCTCTTTATCGAGCTCAAACTTCGCTCTATGATGATCTCTCCAAGTCTCGCTCCATGACGAGTCGAGCCAAAATTTTGCTCCATGTCGAGCCCAAATTTCGCTCTATATCGAGCTCAAACTTCGATCTATGATGAGCTCTCCAAGTCTTGCTCCATGTCGAGTCGAACCAAAATTTTGCTCCATGTCGAGCCCAAATTTCGCTCCATGTCGAGCTCAAATTTTGCTCTGACAAGCTCTCCAAGTCTTGCTTAATGTCGAGTCGAGCCCAAATTTTGCTCCATGCCGAGCTCAAATTTTGCTTTATGTCGAGCTCTCCAAATTTTGCTCCACATCGAGCTTAAGTTTCGCCCTACATCGAGCGTTCTACGAAATTGCATCAAGTTACAACCCTTAGAAGAAAAAAAGATTTTCATTTTATAAGTTTCACTCTGTATCAAGCGCACTCCAAATCTTGCTCTATGTTGAGCTACAGATAATGCCTAACACCGTCGATCGACTAATGTCTTTAAAAAAAAAAATTAAAAAAAATGAACAAGTTGAAATGACTTCTTAGAAGTTCATTACGAATGAATGGGGCTACTGAATCCAACCCACGATTTTTCTATTCAACTATTATTGGTTTCTATCAACAACTGTCTTGTAGACCGTTCAACGCAAGGGTTCGATCGAAACAATCCACTCTCTAACTTGAAGACCTCAACTCAGAGAGTGGGGGGCTAACTGTGGTAGCCAAAATCTGTCATATGGCCAAGGTTTTGATCCAAATATATTAATCAGGCCCAAATCCATTATAGGGGCCCAATCCACTCATCAGATTTGACAAAGTCATCATTGACCAAGTCAGCTGGCTGTTATCATTTGATAACCAACAAACTTGAATTTCACTCAATCTCAAAACTGTCAAATCCCATA
The DNA here is from genome assembly GCA_033220585.1 of Dipteronia sinensis. Lineage (NCBI taxonomy): Eukaryota > Viridiplantae > Streptophyta > Magnoliopsida > Sapindales > Sapindaceae > Dipteronia > Dipteronia sinensis. Next base: position 11,033,530 of record CM065636.1, on the reverse strand, counting down.
AAATCAGAACATGATCTCTGGGATTTGATCCTCCTAAAAGAAAGAAACAAACCTTCAACTGAAGGACTCTCCCTAGCTATAAATAGGAGGCTCGCTCTCCATTCGAAGGTGACAATTTTTTCACACCTTTACCTAGAAAAGGAGATAAAATATGTACTCTGTGACTTGAGAAAAAGCTAGTTAGAGAAAGCCTCAAATTTCAACTCCAGCTCCCACTCATATAAAAAATGATGGGACTACAATCCCACTCACACGCCAACTCTCACTTTCTCCTCACCAATTGACTATCGACATATACACTTCAAACCAAGGATTCTACAAGTCCGACGCCATCAAGTTCAAATCAAGGGCTCTACGTCCTAACAATTCGCTCAGCCCAAGGGAACATAAGGCTATTCGAACGACACCACCCAGGACTCGACGTTTAAGAGTCCCCAAATGGACCACCCAAACTCTGTGTTTTCTCTTGTTTTGCAGAATTGTCAGTGTCTTCTGCTCTACCAAATGCAACTGTGGATTTTTGGGGTCTACAGACATCAGATATTTCTTGCCAGATAACCTATATATTAATTTAATGATTTAACATGTCGTATTCGGTTAAACAAAAAAAAAATTAACGGAGAAAATACAAGTACATATTGTCAACTCTAAACACCATCTCAAAGACATTAGACATTATGAGAGGGGCTTCAATTTCAATGCAAAGTTGTGGTGTAGTAAGAAGCATCAAAAGGAAACAGACAGATAGGTGCGTGACCAGTTCCTGCTCAGAATTATATGTGTTAGATATGTGGATCTTTCAATTGGAATTATATGTATCCCCTTATTCTTCTCTATATAGTGCTTTCAACTAATTTAATTTAATGCTCACTCAATAACCTAACAAAAATCATTATTCATTATATGCTATGCTTTCCTCTACCAATTTACCGTATATATATAGAAAATATTTCAATTTTCTTATTGGAAAAAGAAATCCAACTTTATTTAATAATTTCAATAATATTTTAACACACGTATTTTCAAAGCTCTCTACGAACGATATACACTACATGTATATATATATATATATATATATATATATATGCATGGCTCTTTCTGTAAATATATTCATTACCCGAGCATGTATTAATGTATAGTAGCATGAAATGATATATTATTATTATTTTTTTAAAGTATTATATTGTCATATAAATTTGGGATTTTTTGATACGTGGGAGGACTCGAACCTGCAATCTCGCAATGTATGTATGAGAGATTTACCATCGAATCAACCCCATCTCATCCATGATATGATATATTATGTTTGTGCTAATAATTAAATTGGATATGTATACCTTATAAGCTCTTTTTGAAGGGCACCACCTTTCTTGGTTCTTTTGTGAGAGGTTGCACCAAAACCAGTGGTGACACCATTTATGTCTATGCCTTTATTCATCTTGTCCATGATCCAATCAGTGCTAGCTTCAACACGTGCTCGAGCCCCTTCCGAGAGCTGAACCTTGACTACTGTGCCCTGGCTCGCGATCACGGTCACTTGACCTATAGTCAGGCTCTCACCACCCAGGCTCACGACTCCTCTTCTATAGTCACCCACCATACGCTTCACCTCATCAAGGTGGCTGCCTTTCAATGACTCTGCTGCCACTCCCCAGTTCAATGGGTCACTTGTGCAAAATCCTGGACCATTGCGTTTGTTTTCTTTACAGAATTCCATTTGGTGAGGTTGTTCGGGAGGAGAGAAAAATAAAATATTTGTTTACAAATTTTTTTTATAAACGTTAATGTAGTAGGATTTTTAAAGGAAAATTCTCAAGGTTAGTGAAAATTTCCTGAGTATCTTTAACCTAAAATGAGGTGTTTAAATAGAGGTGGTGTTGCCACATTGAGTGTTTGGTGGGATGGCCGATGGTTAGTTGAAAACTCCACGTGGCCGTTGGATCTTTGCGACTTTTGATGGCTACGATCTACACACGTGGAAGCTTCAAAATTGGCGGCAATCGAATTTGGCGGTTGGTGGGGATGGAGAGGAGACTTACAAGGCTACAAGCACACGTATATTTTGATCCAAAAGTTAAAAAATTGGTTTTTACATAGTGTGATGTTAGGGGTTTATAGATATATATATAATTATATGAAAATTTTCATCTTAGTGCACGTTGATAAATATTTATTAGTGCGTTGTATGTTGACTATTAGATTCAATTGCTTTGATTTAGTCTGTTTACACTTATCAGTGTTTATCCATAATCTATGGGTCACATGCAGTATATTGTATGTGGACCATAGATTATAGATAAATACTGACAAGTGTATGTAGACTGGGTCTAAATAATTGAATCTAATGGTCCACATGCAACACATTGATAAATATATATAAGTGTGTTGCATGTGGATCATTAAATTCAATTGTTTTGACCCAGTCTGTATGCACTTATCAGTGCTTATCCATGATCTATAGCCCATATGCAATGCACTGATATATTTTATATTAGTACGCATTGAAGAGAAAAGTTTCATATATATATATATATATATATATATATATATAGTTCTTTTCTCCTCAGTGCGTACTAAAAAATATATATCAGTAACTTACATGTTTATAATTATATATACAGTCCTTTTCTTCTCAGTGTGCACTGATATAACTTATATCAATGCGTTTGCATGTGGACCAGTAATTATGGAGAAGGTTTGACAAGAGCATACACTTTGAGTCAAAATATGTAAATCTAATGGTCAACATCCAGCGTACTGATAAAGTTATACTGATAAAGTTATATCAGTGCGTACTGACTTAAAATTTTTTGATTATATATATATATGAATCTTTTCTCCCCAATGCATACTGAAATATATATATATATATATATATATATATATATATATATATATATATTAGTACTTTATATGTTGATCATTAGATTCAATTGCTTTAACTCAATCTGCATACACTTGTTAGTGTTTATCAAGTTATCCATAATTTATGGCCCGCATACAATACACTTTTCAATATATTTTATATTTTTATATCAGTGCGCATTGAAGAGAAAATGACTATATATATATATATTTATATATATGTGGGATAGGATGCATTGCTTCAATAGACAACGAACCACACAATCCTACCCCTAATAACTTCACAATTTCTCTCTTATTTATTTATTATAATCTTTATTCTATAATTTCTAATTTCTCAGTTAAAAATTTTTTTTCCTAATTTTTTTATCCTATCTCCTCCTTTTTCCGTCTCTCTCAACAATTTTTTTAATAAAGAAATCTGTTGAAGGAGTCATTTTTTTTTTTTGGAAGAAATCAACACCAACCATCTCAACAAAAAAAGATTTCATATAATTTTTTATTTTGGAGTCATTTTTTTTTCATTTTCTTTGTTCTGCCTATTTTAAGCTTAGTCAATAGTTAAACTTTAAAAAAAAATATCAACATAATGAAAATAACTCAATCTTTTGACTGGAATCAATTTAAAATTCAAACGCCAATAAAATAAGAAACTATCATTTTTTGTTTGTTTGCTGGGTTCAGAACTTTCGAAGAATCTAAGATGAAGATGTGAGAGAGAGATATTTTGGGCTGTGAAGAGAAAAGACGAGAGAAAAGTGGGAGAGAGGAGAGAGAAATTGTGAAGTTATTAGACCATCATTAATGTGAAAATGGTTTCTATATGAATAATTATTGACATGACAATAATATCAAGAGACATGATTATTATGCGGTATAAATATAGATTTGATATACAATCAATTTAAAATTTTGTCTCCAATGCTTCCGTTTAAAACACATTTTGTTTTAATGACGTGTCCAATTTTATTTCCTATTTTCTTTTTTATTTTATTTCCTTGCTAAAAATAAATGAAAAATTAATGTCAATTTTAAATGTTTGTTGAGTCAACCTAAAAAGGGACTGTGCAACATGCCGTCTGAAAGTGGATGATTATGTTGGCAATGTCTATTTTTTTTTGTCACGTATGCTTGAGGTTGAATATGCACGGTCGTATAGGAGACACAATTATTAACAAAATGTTTATTTATCCTACGTGGCATTTTTTTTCCAAAAATTACGCTTGCATCGGAGATACTATTAAGTGTTGGGATTGTGTAGTTCAATGTGTATTAAATCATTGATCCTAGCCTTCCAATTCACTTTAATCAAATGGCCGAAAAAAGTTTGTAAGAAATTATGTAAAAAGTTAAGGTCATGGATTATGCCACATATATATATATATATATATATATATATATATATATTGAGTCTTTCTTAAGGGATACCTTATTTTAATTTTGGTAAGAACATTAAGAAAATCACATCAATTTTTATTAATTTTAATCTGATTTTTTTTTTTGTGGATGATAGGTTCAATGGAATATACATGTGAGTAAATTTTAAAACAATTTCAAGCACTAGCTCTATTTTTACCAATTTTGTTAAATATGAAGGCATCGGAAAAATGAGCGAAATATAAAAAATTCAAGAAAAATAGTTCTAGTACTTGAAAAATTTTCAATTCTTATTCATATGGAGATTTCAATGAACTTATCATCCACACAAAAAATTCAAATCAAAATTCATAAAAATCGATATGATTTCCACAAGGTCATTACCAAAATTAAAATAAGGGATCCCTTATAAAAGACTCACTATATATATATTGTTTTTCTCTCCTCATTATCGAACTAAACTTTTATAATTAGGATGAGACTTGTGAATCATTGATTAAGTTTAAAAAGAATTTGACTATGCTGAAGTATGTGAATCTAATAGTTGATAGTTGTGGAGCTGATATAAATAAAATCAGTTCGTCCTAAGGAGATATGACTGATATATATATATATATATATATGAAACTTTTCACCTCAGTGCACACTGATAAATATTTATCAGTGTGTTGTATGTGGACCATTAGATTCAATTGCTTTCACTCGGTCTGTATGCACTTGTCAGTATTTATCCATAATCTATGGCCCACATCCAATGTACTGATATATTTTATATCAGTGCTCACTGAGAAGAAAAAAACTGTATATATAAATTTATATAATGATTAAAAAGGTCACTCTGAAGGGTGTGACCTTTTTTTGGTTCTCATGTGACAAGCTTCACCAAAACCAGTGGTAATAACATATGTGTCTACTAGCTTTGACCTGGGCTCGAGCATCCTCCGAGAGCACCACCTTGGCCTCAGTCCCATGGTTCGCAATAGAAGTGACTTTGTTAAAGGAGAGAATCTCCATTTAATAGATTTGAAAGAAATTCAAAAAGGGAGAAAACAAAGTACAGGAATCAAAGAAGATCAACAAAGTCAAAGAGTGAGAAATCACAGCTAGAAAATCAAGGAATAAATTTATTGATTAAAGGAGGATTGTATGTAACAGCAACTTTTAGATTTGTATATAAATTTGTATAGACAAGTGATGGAATTCATTGTGCAATATTCAATAATAATTGTCAAATTCAAAATTATCAAAGGCTTCATTTTATTTTCATGATATCAGAGCCTCTCTTAGAAAAACAATAAATTGTTTTCTTCCCTTTTTTCTTTTTTGTCAGTAATGAGTTCTTCAACTATCCCTACCACTGTCAAATATCCTTACACGTCTATTCTCAATATAGGGAATTTTGTTTCCCTTAAACTTTCTCAAAATAATTATATGCTATGGAAGACACAAATCAATGGTCTTATTGAGTGCCAAGACATGAAGGGCTTCCTAGATGGGAATTACCCTAAGCCTGATGAGTTCATCACCGAAACATCTACAGAATCTGAAGGACAAGAGACAGAGAATTCTTTCTTATGCAGAAAATACATCTGCATAATAAAAAGAATTTCAAAACTATCAATGATTACATCAAAGCTTTTAAGGAGATTTGCGATGAGCTTGGAGCAATAGGCAGGCCATTGGAAGAACGACAAAAAGTCTTTGGATTACTCAAAGGCTTAGGTAACAGTTACGAATCTTTTGTTACATTTATGATGAAACCTCATATTCCCACATATAATGATGTTATCTCTTTACTCCAAAGTCATGAAAAATATGAAAACTCAGTTGTTTGTAATACTCAAAAATAATCTGGTTCGAATCTGCAAGAGAACAAAAAGTGAAAACCACAAAAAAAAACACGTTAGAAAACGGTTTTGGGAAATCGAGGCCGTGTTTCACACGGTGTCCTTAAGACAATTTCGTCGTATAACACCGTATGTGTATAGCGATTGTCTCCCAGGATACAACGATTTAACAGTGATCGTGCAGGGCACAAACACTCTCAACGAACTCAAATCTAGTATGAACTTACCAAGAACTGAAGAAGAAGAGAACAATAATAAGAGGAATTAATTTCATGATTGCTATAAATCTCTTCTGAAGAAAGACTAGGGTTTATTATAAAACCAAAGTCAAAAGGATTGTTTTGGAAATTACTTAATTCATACGTTTTTAATGAAAAGGATATTAATTAAAAAAACCAATCTCTAAGAGATTTATTTCTAATTAATCACCGATTCTATTTACTTAGTGATCAAGTAAGTATCTAGAATCCAAACAATATTTCCTTATCATTACACGTTTGATTTAGGGAAATTAAATAGAATTAATTCTTTTCATATCAATATAAACATTGACTTAGGAAAAAATAAATTCTAAGTAGTAGCAAAAGGTCGTTTGTCCTCTAACAGTCCAATCGGAGCGGCATTCGTGTACGCGGGTCGTACCCACACACAAGTCATCCAATCTGAAGGTTCGGGGTCCATGATTTACACCCCCCCTACGGGCGGGAGAGAGCCTTTATGCTACACATGTTGATAAGTAACTATCACACATTCACTTATATACTACATATAAGTGCTTTATCCAACCAATGTGGGATGCGTATTTTCCCTACACAATGGGCTCACTTTGAGACTCAATTTCTCATTCACCCATTAATTATTTTATGAGTTTGAGTATACCATTTCGAAGCTCTCACGGAGGAGAATTTAAATATACATTGAACTTCCATTTTTATGGAACCGATCATACTCAAATAATGCTCTCAAAAAGAGTTTTCATCACAAAATTTTCCAACAATCTCCCACATAAATAAAATTGACCTAGGAGACACGAGAGATGATTTTTGGTAAGTTCAAATGGTCGAAACCTGCATAGGATATGTAGGTGTTACCCTTTAAACCTTCCCTCGTAAAGGTATGCTTACTTTACTGGCTGATCAGTAGATATGATATCCTTGAACTGTTCTGCCGTTTTATGTAAACGATAGTGTGCCTCACACAGGTATCTTCCAGACATGATTTGGTTCTCATTGTTATGTTCATTTTGGCCTTGAACATGCGTTTGGTTCTGTAAGAGTCTCTGGAGAATATAGCCCTTTACTATTCTCTTTTCGAAGCGGCCCCACTTCTCTCTCACATAGGTGATTTCTTAATGAAGAGCAACCCGCATTATCCTGCTCAGAATTCTATAGCTCGGAATTTTGACGCATAAGAATCATTAAAAACATAGTTTAGCCTCTTTCCCTGCGGGCATCACTATTTCATCACAAGAATGGACTGGAGGGTAACCCCTACAGTGATCTAACTAAGTCTTACAACTTGGTTGTCCCATTGAACCTAGATCTTGGGATCTCCAGTCAACTAGGTTGGGGGTTTCCATTGTATCGACTTTTATTTCATGGGCTTTAGTCCCATTCCCCTCGATGATATCTCAACTAGTTCTCTATTTAACCATTTGGTTAGCGGATCCGCAATGTTATCTTTTGACTTTACATAGTCAATGGAGATAACTCCAGTTGAGAGTAGTTGTCTAATGGTATTATTTCTTCGACGTATATGTCTAGACTTCCTATTATACATGTTGCTATGTGCTCTTCTTATTGCTGATTTACTATCGCAGTGGATATAAATCGCTGTCACAGGCTTTGGCCATCCTGGAATATCCTCTAAGAATTGGCGAAGCCATTCAGCCTCCTCACCATACTTATCTAAGGCAATAAACTCAGATTCCATGGTGGATCTGGCTATGCATGTGTGTTTGGAGGATTTTCAGGATACATCTGCACCTCCTAGTGTGAACACATACCCAATAGTAGATTTTGAATCTTTCATATCAGATATCCAGTTTGCATCTGTGTATCCTTCTAGGACAGCAGGATATCTGGTATAATGCAGTCCATAATTACAAGTGAATAGTAGGTACCTCAGTACTCTTACTATTCCTTTCCAGTGATCGTTTCCTAGATTACTCGTGTATCTACTTAATTTACTGACTGCATTAGCTATGTCTGGTCTTGTACAGCTTGTTAAGTACATCAGACTTCCTATCACTCTAGAATATTCTAGTTGAGAGACACTCTCACCCTTATTCTTGGATAGATGTAGATTTGTATCTACTGGTGTTCTGAAAATTTCAGAATCATTTTTGTTGAATTTCTCAAGAATCATGCCAACATAGTGTGACTGACTTTGAATGAGTCCATTTGATGTCCTTGAGATTTTCATTCCCAACATTACAGCAGCCGATCCCCATATCCTTCATATCAAATCTTGATTTCAACATATCTTTGGTAGATTTGATCATCTTATAATCACTACCAACAATGAGCATGTCATCAACGTAAAGGCACACAATGACATAGCCATTTGCTGTGTCTTTGGCATAAACACATTTGTCATATTCATTGATTTTAAATCATTTGACATCATAGCATTGTCAAATTTCTCATGCCATTGTTTTGGTGTTTGCTTTAAACCGTAAAAAGACTTCACCATGTTACAGACTTTCTTTCCTTGTCCTGGAGCGGAAAAACCCTCAGGTTGTTCCATGTAGATCTCTTCATATAGATCTCCTTTTAAGAAAGCTGTTTTCACATCCATTTGATGTACTTCAAGATTTTACAAAGATGCGATTGCAAGTATTATCCTAATGGAGGTTATTCTCGTCACAGAAGAATACATATCAAAGTAATCTAGGCCTTCTCGTTGATTGTAACATTTAATTACAAGTCTGGCCTTATACTTATCAGTTGATCCATCTGCTTTCATTTTTCTCTTGAAAATCCATTTGGACCCTAGCGGTTTACATCCCGGAGGAAGATCCACTAATTCCCAAGTATGATTTTGAAGGATGGAATCAATTTCACTCTTGATAGCTTCTTTCCATAAGAGTCATTCTGAAGAGCTTACTGCTTCTTTGAAGGTTCGAGGTTCACCTTCTAACAAATATATCAGAAAATCTGGACCAAAAGATGTTTTTGTCCTAGCTTTTTTGCTACGTCTTGGTTCATCCTCGACTTCATTTTCTTGTTCTTGGTCCTCACAACTATCAGCATGTGTTCGTTTCGATGAACTTGCTTCATCATTGGATTTATATGGAAATACATGTTCAAAGAACGATGCATTTCTAGATTCCATTATCGTATTTTTGTGTATATCAGGGATGTAAGACTTATACACCAAAAATCGATAAGCACTACTGTTATGTGCATATCCAATGAAAATGCAATCAACAGTTTTCGGACCTATTTTCACCTTCTTAGGTGTAGGTACAGCCACTTTGGAAGACACCCCTACATTCGTAAGAATTTATAGGAAGGCTTTCTTCCTTTCCATAGCTCATATAGGGTCTTGTCTACTTTCTTTCAGGGTACCTTATTTAAAAGGTGATTGCTAGACAATATAGCCTCTCCCCACATGTTCTGAGGTAATCCAGAACTTAGCAACATTGCATTCATCATTTCTTTCAAGGTACGATTTTTCCGTTCAGCAACTCCATTTTGCTGAGGGGAATACGGTGCAGTGGTTTGATGTATAACTCCATGCTGTGCACAGAATTCACCATAAGGTGCCTCATACTCACCATCTCAGTCACTTCTCAGTACCTTGATTTTCTTGTTGAGTTGATTCTCAACTTCAGTTTTATAGAGAATATACCTCTTTATAGCTTCATCTTTGCTTTTCAACAAATATACATAGCAATATTTAGTGCTATCATCGATAAATGTGATGAAATATTTGTTGCCACCTCTTGTTGGATCAAATTTTAAATCACATATATCACTGTGAATTAAATCAAAGGGTTCAGATTTCCTTTCAATAGTTTGAAATGATGACCTTGTAAGTTTTGCTTCAACGCAAACTTCACACTTATGTTTGGGATCAATATTGAAAGTGAGAATATGATTTAAGTTAATTAATCTACGCAAAGTATCATAATTAACATGTCCTAGTCTACCATGCCATAAATTGGAAGACTCAAGCAAACAAAATGAAGATTGATCTTTATTGATATTTCTTTTAACAACAGATACATTATGCTTAAAAAGCCCTTCAATTACATATCCTCTACCCACATAAGTTCCCTGCTTAGTTAAGACTACTTTGTCTGATTCAAACACCATCTTAAACCCATGCTGATTGTGCAATGAACCGGACACCAAGTTCTTACGGATATCGGGTACTTACAACACATTGTTCAAGCTCAGGGTTATACCAGAGGTCATCTTGAGAACGACTTGACCATGTCCCTTAACGTCGGATGTGGCTGAGTTGCCCATGTACAACTTTTCCTCGTTCTCCACTGCTTCAAACGTATTGAACATCTCTCTGTCAGAGCATATATGGCGTGTGGCCCCAGACCCCAGTATCTAACCACAACTCCCTCGGGTTTGACTCGACCAAGTTTGCTTCTGTCACAACCGCAGAAAGATTGATCTCCAAGACCTCCTTTGAAATCCCAGCAACCACGTTTGCCTCGTGGTTCTTCTTCTTCTTTGGCAATCTGCACTCAGAAGATTTGTGACCCAGCTTGTCACAGTTGAAGCATTTCCCTTGGAATTTTGGCTTCTTGGAGACTCCTCCCTTTGGACCCAATTTGGATCCTTTCCCAGGCTTGTTCTTCTTAGATTTAGAACTTTGCCCATGTACATAAACTAAAAAAAACTATAATGTGTTTTATAGCTGAAAGTACATAAACTATAAAAAACCACAAATACAAATAAGCACTATTTCAACTTTGTCTTTCGAGGTTTTACATCATCAAACTCATCTATTATGGAATCTAAGTCAATGATATCAGCAATCTCTCTTTCTCAATAAATATGACCATACAGTCAGTAAGAAAATCGCCATCCATCTTATTGCGAAGTGGTGTTTTGACAAGCTTCATCGTTGAAAATGCTCGTTCTGTTGTAGCTGTGGATACAAGAAGAGTGAAGACTAAACAAATCAATTTATCAATCAAAGTGTAGTGCTCTGACCTTTTTGTTTCAGCTAAACATTGACATAATTCCGAAAGAGAAGCCAAAATTTGAAATTCTGGACAACCAAAAACATCCAACTTGTAATGGCTCAATTGTCTTCTCAAATCTTCAATATCATTCTTACTGAAATCTTCATAGTAGAACTTATTTGCTAGAGTGAAAATATCATCAACATTAAATGATTTAAACACGTCAATAGGGCTCAAAGCCATGCTAAGAGTAAGAAGTTCTATTGTTTGCTCCGGAAATATATTATTCAACTCAATCAATTGATAATCTATCACAACAATAAAAATACTAAAGTGATAGTAATGCTTAACTGTGATATTATCTTTCTGCTGACAAGAACGTTTTGTTCCTTCCATATGACGTGCATTCATATTAGGTATATCAATTTCATACCTTTCACAAAATGACACTACACTTTCAAGAAAAGTATCCCATTCACTCTCCCTTAACTTTTGAAGAAGCATTTTTGTAGTTGACACTAAATTCATAGCATTTAAGATATTTTCAAGATTTCAATTGCAAATCTTGACAAAGCATATCAGATATTCCTAAAACTTTGTGCAATAACAACAAGATAAACACAAATTCAAAGGATCTCAAATCTTTATACGCACTTTTAGCTTCTCCACGTATATTACTGTTCAGTCCTTTGTCAATCAAATTTTCAAGAAGAGTAGAAGTTGAACCAAACATATTAATCAATCTACCAATAGAAGTAAAATGAGAACTCCAATGGGTAGTTCCAGGTCGTTGCAAAGTACAAATTTGATTAGCCCCTGTACTAGTCTCAAGTTCCCCTAAAGCGGTCAACTCCTGAATTTCACCTTCTCGAATAGATTTCAAATCCGAGTGATGCTAAGAAGAAGCACTCACAAAGTTGACAATAGAATTCAATTTTGAAAAAAATAGCCAAATATCATGCACTTCCTTAGCTACCGCAACTAAAGCAAGTTGAAGTCTATGTGCAAAACAATGTATGTAATAGGCATATGGACAATCTTTGAGAAACAATGCTTGTAAACCATTCCACTCACCTCTCATGTTGCTTGCACCATCATATCCTTGACCTCGCAAGTTTTCAATCGATAGATCATATCGAGCAAGGACATTGCATATCTCTTTTTTAAGAGTTGAGGCATTTGTATCATTAACACTTACAACTTGAAAAAAACGTTCTCTAACAAATCCCTTATAATCAACATACCTCAAAATAATTGCCATTTGTTCTTTGTTGGATTCATCAACTACTTCATTAACAAGAATGCAAAATTTGGCATCCCTGACTTCCTCACAGATTTTAGCTCGCACTCTGTGATCGGTCTATTTCTATACATAGTTTAGGTCCCCATTTCCTATTATTTGTGCTTTGTTATTGGGTGAAATTAGGTATTTTATGTGTTTGTTGAGCACTTATAGGTCACATTCCATGAAAGAGGTGTTAGAAGTTATTTTGAAGAAAAGGAGCAAAAAGCTGAATTTTGGCCAGTGCAGATCACCTAGATTGCGGGCCCCATATCTCTCTCCTCGGTTTGAATTGTGTGTCCTACCACCTATGGATGGAAATCCCTGGAAGTCTAGTTTCCGGCGCACTTTTCGGATCACAATTCCGATATTCCTAGAAGAAGTTATGCCAAATTTAGTAACCGAAGGTCGAGCTGGAGAAGCTGACCGCGGGCCAGACCGCGATTAGTGCAATTTCCTACCTAGCGGTCTACGTAGCGGTACATATCAGTACAGCACTGCGGTGCTGACCGCGGGCGACCTGCAGAGCGACCTAGGCAGCGGTTTTGACGTACTTTTGGCGGATTTCATTCCGAATTGGTCCAGAACTGTTCCAAAACTTCCCAAATCAAATTCTAATGATTTTAGAAGATCAAAACATGTTTGGGAAACTTCCTAAACTCAAATTAGGAGACAATTATCAAGAAAAGAAATCTAATTTAGGAAAGGATTCCAGTTCCTTCTCTCATTCTACTTTCCTACTTTGTGAGTTTCCTACAACAAAGCAAATTGGGAGTTCATAAGGAATTATCACCTATAAATATCATGAGTTTCTTGAAGGGAAGAGAAACGAAGGGAGGTCCCAAGCCACTAAGGGGGCTGTCCCCCATCACTCCACCACCATACATCACCACACACTCATCCATATTTACACATAGAAGATTTGAAGACGAAGGAGAATTCATCATTGAAGATCTTAATGGGTTTTATATTTTCTTTCTCTTCTCTTTTTATTTTCAACATGTGTAACTAATCTCATAACTAGGGAATCAATGTGAACCTTTTGTGAATGCTCATATATGGATTAATTATTATTTCAACAATTAAAATTCTTGATTTATTCATTGTTCTTAATTGCTTGATCCTCATTAGTTTTAATATTTATTCACACCATAGACCAAGGGTGAATAACTATTTGGCATGATTTTAGGGTTAAGACTATCTGAGAATTAGGGTTAGAGTATAGACCAAACCTAATCTTGATTAATGCTCTTTTGAATGAATGAATTTTATCTTTAGCATAGGCCAAGCAAAGTATAAAATTTGGTTCTTATTTCTTGCACTTAGAGGGTTTCTAATCATTGTTTACACCATAGACCAAGGGTGAATAATAGTTGGGAACACGTGACTCATCCCATGACCATACGGTAATAGTCACATTAAAGACAAAGAATGAACCCTAGAATTGATTGAATCTTGTTTACAAATTAATTCCATACATTGAGTGTTCATAATTGGGGATCATTGATGACTTAGTGTTTTCTATCTTTTGATCACAATCATATTTTCTTTAATTGTTTTCTTTAGATTAATTTAATTTAGTTTTAGTTTAATCAATCAAACAAACAACATCTTTGGTTACTTTTAGTTTAATTAGAATTAAAATTAGTTTTCAATCAATAAATCTCTTTTCCTCGTGGGAACGATCCTTACTTGGCACTATACTTATCTTCATGATTCGTGCACTTGCGAGTGAGTATTTTATAACACGATTTACACCATCACTCTGTTAGCAAGAATATTCAACAACTCCTTTTGAATTCTGGGTGATGTATACTTGGCATTTTACGGAGAATTTTCTAGAACAATCCTAGCAATTTCTTGATTTACATTTGCTTGCAACTTTATCATCTTAATGAAGTTCCCACGATTGGTAGAATTGATGGATTCATCATGTCCCCGAAAAGCACATCATTGCATTGCTAACCACTTCACCGTCTCTAGTGAGGTCTTGAGTCGTAACCGATTTTTCAAAGTTTCTTGTACATAAATTGTATTCATGACTTTGTCGATATGTCGAGACGAATCTTTTAAGTTATTCCATCTTTACATGGCAAAACTATGTTGTGAATTATGTTCCCCTTCATGGTGCACAAATGGACATTTTTTCCTACAATTGATTCTTTTCCAACTTTGAAAACTATCAATCGTGAATGTGCGATGCTTTAACGGAAGATTATCAAAAAGATAGCATGGAAAACAAAATGCTCTATTTTTCGCTATTGAATATTCAAGCCACGAAAATCGTTGGAACCAAGAATGTTGAAATTGCCGAGTTTGTTTACCATCCGGAATGGGTGGATATTTATCCAATATAGGTTGGCATGGACCCATTTTGATATAAGCTTTTCGAACATCATCATGTTTGTCAGCAGGATAAACTTCTATTGGGAGGCGTAATCCAGGATCACGTTCATAATAAGGAGTATTAATATCCGATGAAGTGTCAACATTCTCAATTTCAATTATTTGAGATGAAGAAGGCAAACTTGAACCCCTATCCCCAACATTACATTGAGAACTTGATCCACTCTCACCCGATAAATGATTATCTTTTTTTTTCCAAAGTATGAAAGCATAGTTTTTCTTGGCTTTGATGTATAGTTGTTTGACATTGTAACCTAAAATTATCAACAACAAAAATTGGTTAAAGTGATACTATATAAATTATAATATAACCCTAAAAATAATAAATTGCAATCGGAAAATAAATTCATAAAAAAAAATAACAAAACACTAAATTAAAATTATGAATAACAAACTAAAAAAAACTAAGAAAAATACCTGAATCGAATGAACAAATATGAATATTTTTATAATTGAAAATTTCAAGAAACGAAGATAATTATTAATTGAGAAGAGAAAAAATTGGGATTTGAGGCATGGGAGAGGTGTGTTCCGCCTTTGAGATTCGGAAATTGGAATTGTTATTTGCGTGTGATAGACTGATATAGGATAATTGGATACTTCAATATTATGGTTTATGAATAAATAATAATAATAATTTATTGATATTTGTAGGTTTGAGTTGACCTTAAATGAAAAGGAGTATTATTGCATGTAGGAGTCTGAAAGTAGTAATATGAGAGAAGATTAGAAGAAAACTACTTTAATTAAAAGAATTAAATATTAAATATACTTACGTTTTTTGAAAAACAGCTGACACGGCTGATGGCTGCAAGTAGGAGTTCGATAGAAGACAAGAATAGCTAAACATTAATTTTTTTTTTGAACGTCCTCCCCTGTGCGACAGCAACAGGACATTGTTAAATAAAAAACGAAACAAACAAACAGCATGTGGTCCAACACTTAACAAAAGTGTAAATTAACTTGAAAAGTAAGATCATGATCTAAATATTCAAAAACAAACAAAATTTGTTAAAGTTTTAATCTTTATTTTATTAAAATTAAGATATATGTGATATAATAAATTTTTACTAAATTTGTTAAAGACAACCAAGGTAACTACTATATATATATATTTGTTTCTAATTTAAATATTTTACTTAAATATCAATTTTGTTTTATTATAAATGGAATTACAAAAGTGTTCTTTTTATTTTGTATTTTGTTTATTATAGTCTGGACTAATCACAGCTCTCTTGCATTAAAAAATATCAAAGGCATCTCAATGCAATCTCCTAGCAGTTTTAAAACATACTCATCCAACATTCACATTAATAATTCACACGATTAACATCAAAACTAATTATTCATTCGAATATGTATGGTCAACAAAAGTTATAATGATACCAAACCGGACCTTAATTAAAGAAAAAACAAAACAAACAAACAACATTTGATTCAACACTTAACAAAAGTACAGATTAACATGATGAAAAGCAAGACCATGAAGATATTGAAAAACAAACAGAGGAACAAAGTAGAAATTTACTGCACAAATTCATGAAAACATTTCAAGCCCTGTGAAAATTTGTGCGTTTGTAAGACCCATTGTACAAACTTGTGAGAGAAAAACTGGGAGTTGAATATCTGACAGTGATGCAGGGGAAGGAGAAAAAATGATGAAAGGCTGGGAAATTTAAGGGAAAAAAAAGGAGCATCGCCGCTAGGAAGGAGAATATCTGTTGTTTTTGAATGTTTTCATTTTAATTCGCACTTTTGTTTAGTGTTTAACCAAATGTTGCTTATTTGTTTTGTTTTTCTTTGATTAATTATGGTCCTTTTGGTGAAGTCCATTTTGTGCAAGTAAGGCAGATTTTAAATGTTTCAATTTCATCTTTTAGCTAATTCAATTTAAAAAATGATGCAGGATCCGAAAGAAAATTATTTATTATCAATCCTAGCAAACATTAAGCCATCAAATAGTTAGAAATAATTAATGGATATCTTAATTATGAATTTTGAGTATTTTTAATTTCTTTATATTTTTAAGAAGGGATTGTTAATTATGACATGCACGGATGCACCTGTTGATTAGGATCCATTGCAATATTGAGTGCATGCAAGTAATTTAAATAGGTTATTCTTAGGGCGCGTCCTGTAAGTGTTTTCCATTTGCTATTTTTTTAAATTAAAAATGAAAATGGAAAATATTTTTTGTTTTAGTTTTGAAATCTTAAAACACATTGTTAGGTTTTGGCTCGTATTCTCAAGTGAACCTGATATTAACCAAACGAGACTCAACTGATATGAAACTTCCTGGAGACGCGGGATAACTTTTAGAAGTTGGAGATGGTGTTTGACGGAGATTTGAAGACCGAAGAAGAATTGAAGAATCGGGTTCCGGAAGGAAACACAGTGGATTCCAGATGACTTGTAACTGTGTAGGGAGCGGGTGGCCAACCGTGACCGGAACCGTAGTCAATCATAAGCATGCGTGAAACAGGAAATATTTAGCGGAAAATGAAAGTAATTCTTCTGGAAGTTTTTGTGCTTATCGGAAAAGGAAAAAAAGTTTGTCTTCATGAAGAATAGGAAAATCATGTACTTAAAGGAAAATGATTTCTCCTTAACAAGAAGACTTGTCATAAATAGTAAATAATATTTATGTGGAACAAGTAATTCTTACGTTTAGAAGTAGGATATCATTTTATCTTAAACTCCCTATAGCTAGTATAAATAGACCTTATAATTAAGTTATTTTGTGTGGAGTCAAAAACACCATGTAACATCATAGAGTGGTGAGATTCGGGTGAGAGACCCATGCCAATATCCGGGGAGGGATCCAAGGGAATATCAGTGGATCAAGTTAGAGATCCGTAGATGATATTCAGGGGAGACCTAGGGGATATTGGGGGTTCTTGGTGAAGATCTTGTGAGTGTTTGTGAGCCAAGAGTCATGATGTAAAGCTCGTTGTGAGCTTGGAGACTTGGTGAGGCTCAATAGTTTGGGGTTGAGGTGTGAGAGAGAATGCCGGAGTATATGGTTGTAACAATTTATCATATAGTGGAATTTTCTCTGTCGTCCTGACGGCCCGTGGTTTTTTTACCCAATTTGGGTTTTCCACGTATATTTTGTGTTGTGATTAGTTTATTTTCTCTCATCTTATTTTTCTGCTATTGACGTTAATTGCTATGAGTTATGGGCAAATATTAGGCTTGTCGTTTCCGCGATCATCGGTTCAAATCCCTAACACACATCTGGTAGCATATACAGAAATCAATATTCTGAAAATAAAATCACTACAAACGCGTCCGGTAGGTTAACCGAAAAATATCAAAAATTGACAATAATTTCTATCAAATAATTAGCAACTAAGTCAAATTTTTTTTATTAAATAAACATTGCATGTAGAGAAAGAATTTAAAATATTTTAAATATAATTTAAAAGAAAAATAATTAAAATCTTTCACAATGAAAAAAAAGGCATCGTCATTTCAATTGGTCCACCAAATTAAGTAATCGGATTCCTCTTTAATTCTACTCAAACATATATGCTTTCAAAGGGAAAACAAGAAATTAATAATAATAAGAGGAAATCATCAATGATTATGGGTTTTTTTGATTGAAACTGCTTCAATTCTTGAATTTGGGATCTGGGTTTTTTTTTTCTTGGAAAGGAAAAAAAACCCAAATGGCAGTTGTTACCGTTTGAGCAGATTGGCGGCTCCATCGTCAGAGGAGTTGAGATCCTCCTCCAGCGACACCGGCTGCTCCTTAGAAGAAGAGTTACGAGAAAAAAAATGAACAGTTTCGAGGAAAAAAGTGAGTTTTTTTTAAAAATAATAATAATAATAAATAAACAAAAACATGTTTAACGTGTTTTCCATGATTTTCAATTTTAACACTGGTTTTGTTTTTTTTTTTTAAACGAAATGAAAAACGGTTAACAAACATAAATTCGAAATCGTTTTTGAAAAATAAAAACAAAAACAACCCAAAAAATGGGTACCGAATAGACCCTTAGCATTTTGAGAGTTGAATAGATACAAAGTTCTTTTCACTTTAAAACAAATTAAGAGGGTGTATAATTCTAGAGAACTATTCACCGACTCCAAGCTTCCAAGCTTCCAAGCTTCCAAGCTAGGGATGACAATATCACCTGATCCCGAACCGTATGGGTCGGGTCTGGGTCCTAATATTCGGGTTGTGGGTTGGGTCTAGGTCTTAATTAAGCTACCAACATCAAATCCATGTCTGATAAAAGAACCGGACCCGAACCCATGGACCCAAATTGTTTAAAAACATATAGCCAAAACGACTTATATAATTGCTTAAAACCCTAATTCGCTTCTAACTATCACTTCAAGCAAATTGCATTCCACCTTTCGACTAGGGATGTCAATGGTACGAGTCAGGGATGAATCCATTACCATCTCCAATCCCAATTTATATGTGAAATACCATCCCTGGTGAATACTCGTCTTATAATAAACGGTACGAGTAAGGGGATTCCTCATTAGGGGATCGTTTCCTTGCCACATACCATCATCATCCAATTAATGTATTTTTTTAATGATTTTTTAATAGAGATCATATCAAAATTATTGAATAATATAAAAATTATAATACAAAACCAGTAACAATTAGCAAACTCTAAAAAAGAGAGGGAAAATTACACTAAAAGTTGTAGCTTTATATATACTGTTTTTTTTTAAATTTCTTCAACATAAATATATAGCATAATTTTTCAATGAGTACTTTTTACAATGTACACTTTAACCACCTTTTATGAAATTTAATGAAATATATTGAATCTTGATTTGATTTTTTGTATGGATGATAAAAACATTGAAATACATTAAAAAAAAAATCGGGTACAAGAACTAATTTTTTCCTACTTTTTTGAAGATAAAACATTTAAAAATAAGGAAATATAAGGAAAAAAATAGTTCTCAAATCCAAAAAAGTTCCAAATTTTTACCAAATGTGTATTTTAATTTTCTTAAGATGCATACAAAAAATTTCATCAAAACACATTCGATTACATATAACTTCATCACATGTCCTTAAAGTGTGCATTTTAAAAAGTCATCATCGGAATATTTAAATATACACTCATTTTCTTATCAGTGCGCACTGATAGAATTATATAAAGACATTGAATGTGAGACACTCATTTATAAAAGAGTTTTGAGAAGTGCAAACATACCAAGTCAAAATATGTAAAATGAGTAACTCACATTCAATGTCCTTATATAATTCTATCAGTACGCACTTATGTGAAAATTATTGTATAAATATATATATATATATATATATATATATAGATAATGGGTGATAGGATGGGTCGGGACGGGAATTGAAAATCCTAAAACCATACCGAAATTAAATCGGGGATCGAAAAAATTACTAAACTCATGCCACAACATAAATAGTAGGCACTAAACCCGCCTCTAACAGGACAGGTCCCCACGGATCCCCGAACCAATGGGTAATTTTGACATCCCTACTTTCGACCACACTCCTCAATCTTTGAGAGATTGTTATGTATATATAAAATTAAAAAAAGTAAAAACAAAAAACAAAAAACAGAGTAAAAAGACTTGTAATCCGCATTTCATTTCTTGTTGTAACCTTTCTTGATACAAAAGAAAGGAAGATTTAATAAAAACAAAACAAACCAGAGGTACACATGCATGCATTGGTTTTGAACACTTTCAAGTACAAATTAACATGACAGGTAAGATCATAAAAACATTTAAAACAAAAAAACAAAAACAAAAACAAAAAAACAGTATCTTATATGCTGTTACTTAACAACCTTCTAGCAGATAGGAAGAGGTGCACCATTCCACTCCTTCAAGCATTCCATCATTGGATCAATCAATTTCCCTGCACACATTGCTGTGAACACTTTGTCAAATTCTTCACCTGGTGATCTTACTTTCTCACCTGTCAGATATTCAGTTCCCAGTTCTTCTCTCACAAATTTGTACAATGGGTATGATCTGCATCCCTTGATCTTGTTTGGAATGCCCAGATTTCCGTTCTCGAATTCGATTCTGGTGTTTTCAACTTCTTTGGGCAAAAGGGTTTTGAGTTCCTGTTCAAAGTTTCCAATTTTCTGTAAACTTGGAGTGCTTGAATTCTTCTCAGCTGCTCCATTGACCAAGGCATGTTCAACCAGGACTTGTCTTAGTTTCTGCATTAATGGGTAGATTGCACTGCAAGGATCATCAATGTATGTAAAGACATATTCGCGGTCGACCACTTTGGTCAAGTCCCCTTCGCAGGATCTTGATGGGTGAAGCTCACCATTTAACCCCATAGAAAGGACTCTCTTGGCCACTTGAGTGACTGTGTTCTTCACTGTGTTCTGTAAATTCTCCTCCAAATGCCTCAAGTCAATGGATTGGCAAAGAGCAACCAAGTAAGTAGAAGACATTAGCTTTAGTATCTCAACAGCTTCAGCTGTTTTTCTTGAAGAAATCAGACCCAAAGAGTTCACATCTTGGTTGTGTTGCTCTGCACTTTGTACATGGTTGGTTACAGGATTGGCAAGAAATTGGAGTTCAGAACAGTAAGACGCCATGGCGATTTCAGCACCCTTGAATCCATAATCCAAGCTTGGATTCCGTCCACCGGAAAGATTCGAAGGCAACCCATTGTTGTAAAAGTCATTGACAAGCTCAGAGAATTGAGCAAACAAGAGTTTCCCAATTGAAGCAATAGCTAGTCTAGTGTTGTCCATTGAAACACCAATTGGGGTTCCCTGGAAATTCCCTCCATGTAATACCAAGTCCCTGGAAACATCGATAAGCGGATTGTCATTCACAGAGTTGATCTCTCTTTCAATCATTTTGGTGGCTGTCCTGATCACTTCAATCTGAGGGCCTAACCATTGTGGAGATGTTCTCAAAGCATATCTGTCTACTTTAGGCTTCTGTAGAGGATCAGTTTCATGCAACTTTTGTGCTTCTTTAACATAAGCACTTCCATGCAAAATGTGTTCCATGATAGCTGCAGCTTCAATCTGGCCTGGATGGTGCTTCAATTTATGTGTCAAGTGGTCTGTAAATACAGGCTTTCCATTCATAACTTCAGCAAAAATTGCTGATAAAACTTCTGATAAGATGGCTAGTATATTTGCCTCAAAAAGTACCAATGCAGCCAAGCCAGACCCAACTGCTGTACCATTCACTAATGCTACACCCTCTTTGGGCTGCAACTCAAAGAATCCACTATCGATGCCCGCTAAGCGGAAGGAATCCGCCGCGTCCAGGGACTGGCCATTGGGTCCAACGGCTTTTGAGTTGTGCCTGCCAATCAATAGCCCAACAATGTAGGCCAGTGGTATCAGGTCGCCCGATGCAGTGACAGAGCCGCGGAGTGGCACGCAGGGGGTGATGTTATTGTTAAGTAACTTGGTGATGGCTTCCAGGATTTCAAACCTGATGCCTGAGTATCCTTGTAAAAGGGTGTTGATCCGCACCAACATTGCCGCTCTTGTTGCTGAGTGAGGCAATGTGTGGCTTGATTCAGTGCCATTTCCAAAGACACCAGCATTCAAGAATCTGTTACACCAAAAAATTTACAAGTATATCAGTAAAGTTTGCTAAAGACAAAACATAAAAAATAAATAAATAAACCAGATAAATCCAAACAATTTGAGGTTTCCTGAAACAGAAACATTTGTTATTCTATTACTAGTAATTTATTTTTGTAAAATACAAGTAGATAGAAATTTAACTGGACATGGACCCTAATTGGATGAGTTGGCATGAAGAAGAGATGGTGTGGGCCTTGAAATTTCAGGCCCATTTCTTATGGCCCACTACAGAACCTAAATTGGCAGACATTAACTTTAATTCTTTTGTCTCAATTTTTCTTTTTAAGTAGGCCTAACTAGGTTTGTGAAGTACATGTTCGGGCTAATCAAATCCGTTGAGATTAAACACTACATGTATGATCTGAATATCTTTTTCTATAATTGGAAGAAAACTCTTCACACACATGACACATGGTTGTAAACTGTTCGTAATGATACTCAAATCTCTTACCACAGACGTTGAATGAGAGATACACAGCCCGCGAGCTAAAAGTGGATATGAGTGAGCCAAACTGTTTGTAATATAATATTGTTTACTAAGTCAAGTACATGTAAAGAATAATTATATCAAAACATGATTATGAAAGAATAAGAGCATCTCCAATGCAAATATGCATTTTTGAGTTTCTAATTAGTGCCACATCAGTATTTCTATTCACTATGGGTCCACTTTTAAATTTTTTTAGAGAAATATATATTCACATCTCCAATGCAATTATCTAAAGTCAAATATGTATGTATTTTATAACCAGTCATAATAAAACAATTATTACATTATCTCTCATCTTTTATTTTACCATTAAATGAGCTTTAATATTATTGGTGGAAATAGTTAGAAATCCTAGTCAGCATTTCTATGAGAGTTTCTAGAATTAGAAACTCAACTTCATATTCTCTAACTTTTTTTTTGCCACATCATCTCCATATTCAACTTAGATAATTGCATTGGAGAGAGTTTTTCTAACTTTTTTAGCATCTATCCTATGTGGCACTCCATTTTCTCCAAATGTATAAAAGCATCTCCAATGCTATTATGTATTTGGAGAAAATTGAATACCACATAGGATAGTTAGATAATGAGGTAGAAAAAACCTTTTCAATGCAATTATCTAACTTGATTATGGAGGTGATGTGGCAAAAAAAAAGTTAAAGAATATGGAGTTGAGTTTCTAATTCTAGAAACCCTCCTAGAAATGCTGACTAGGATTTTTAACTTTTCCCCACCAATAATATTACACCTCATTTAATGGTAAAATAAAAAAGGAGAGAGAATGAGATAAATGTTGTAAGATGATTGGTCAAAAATTGATACATATTTAATTTAAAAATAAAATAGGAAAGATAGTGAAATAAATGTTTTAAGATGATTGGTCAAAATGAGATACATATTTGAGTTTAGATAATTGCATTAGAGATGAGACTATGCATTTCTTAAAAAAAAATTATAAAATGGATCCATATTAAATATATTTGCTGATGTGTCACTAGTTAGAAACCCAAAAATACATATTTGTATTGGAGATGCTCTGATAGCATTGGAGATGCTCTGGTATTGGTATTGATAATTTCGTACTCCCTTAAATTGTAATTTGGTGACCAACCCAATCCCAAATGGTGATTATCAATTTAAATAGGATAAAAGCTGTCCTTTTCTCCTAATTGTGAAGGCAACTTATTATTGTATTTTAAAGCCAATCAATTCTAGATTGTATTACCAATTCAACAAATCCTCCCAAAGTCAGTGTAGCGGTTTTCAAATAAGAGTTCTTACAAAGCTGTCAAAAACTCTACCGACTCCACCATGTGTTGTTGAAACATTTAAGACATCTTTTAATAGTTTAAAGTCACAATTTCATTTGACACAAAGCATTCCGTTGAATAAATGGATTGTGTTTGGATTGAATTTCTAATAACGGGTTAATCCATTTAATTCGAATGAAGACTAATGATATATATGTAATTTATCAAACTCTAAAAAGAAATTTCAATCTTATTAAAACATTTAATAGATAAAATTGAATATTTATCGTCAATTTTTTTTTTAATCATTTAATTTTTTTTGACAGAAGATGAACTAGAATTAGAAAGCAATCCCAACGAATCCAAAGATTTGCCAGCTAAAAAGATAAAGCAAGCAGCCCTAGAATGATTAATCCAGATAGTCGATCTTCCTCCTCGTACATACTCCGGTCGTGTAACTGGTGTATGGGTCTCGCCGTCCTCCTCCTCTCAATCTTGCCTTCTTTGTCGCAATCAGAGTCATTATCGTTCCTGTAGCTTGTTTCAAGTTCCTCCCTCAAATTTTTAATTTTTTTAACATTCAACAGCGAAACTTTTAATACAAAAAAAATTATTTAAAAAAAAACTAAGATAGAGATTTCTGAGACTTATTGGAAATTAATTTAGATCTTTAATGGATCTGAATTTAAATTATTAAATTGTTTTTTTTTTGTTAAGTGGTCAAACAACTTTAAAATAACAAAAAGCAAATTAAAAATACTAAAAAAAAAATTAAAATAAAAAGTAAGAAATTCTTACTTTGAACTTCATTGCAAATCACTAATTTTTTTTTTAAAAAATACATTTAATGTAATTTCTTCCTAGATTATCATCTCAGAGATAACATATTTCCAATTTTATCATAGTCTTATATTATACAAATTTATTTCTCCTAAACTAATTTCTTATAATAATCAACTCTAAAGTTGAACCTTCAATTCTTTTTATTATTTAAATCAAACCATTTCTAAATTATTATTTATCATATTTTTTGTATAAAAAAATAATTATTTATCATATCTTAATCATGAATTATATCTTATTATTATTACGTAAAAATGGTTTAGAATTTATTAAATTATTTTTATTTTGTTGTTGTATCATATAAAATGAAAATACATCACAATGAATAGTAATAAGGGTATAAATGTTAAATTACTTGTTTTTAAACTATTTTATTTATATAAAAAAACAAACATGTTTAAAAAATAATATGTCATTCAGTTTAGGTTTCGATCACTTTTCAGTCTTTAGGACTATTTATTTTTAGACAAAAAAAAAAAAAAAAAAACAAATGACTCCTTATTTAAATCTCACTTATTTTCAAGTTTCAAATGCTTAAGCCCAGTAAGCCTCAAATTAACTCAATCCGAGACTTAATCCAAAATAGAAAAAAAAAAAATCTTTTTCAAGTGTAATTCTAGACTTAGAGATCGTTTGTTTTTTTGTCTGAAAACTGAACAGTCCTGAATTTTTCTAAAAAGTGAATATGGACTGAAATCTGAACTTGAATGACATGTTTATTTTTTAAAAGTAAAATTGTCTGAAAATAAGTAATTTTACATTTATATTCATATTAAACAATTATACATATAATATGGAATAAAAACAATCCAAAAATAATAATTATATATGAACACATATGATCATGATTTTTTTCTTCCATTACAAACAAATTTCATTTTTACTAAGAAAAGAAAATGTTTTTTTTAAATAAAATAAAGGAGCAGCAGGAAAATTCATGCAAAACACTCTAAAAAATAATATATAAATACATCATCTTAATATCATAATAAAGTATTGATATCAAACGCCAGTATGACAAGTGAATAGGGTTTTTTATTTTATTTTTAAAGCTATTTAAAATAAACAATATATTAAAATAAATATTTTTATACCATATATAATTATGATAAAATTGGAAATATGTTATATATAGGGGATAGTGTCGGAAGAAAAGATTTTGGATTGCATTTAATACAATTCAGTGATTTGCAATTAAGTGAAAAGTCAGGATTTTTTACTTTTTTATTTTAAGTTGTTTTTTTTTTTTGGTATTTTAAAGTTGTTTTTTTTTGGTATTTTTAACTTGTTTGACCACTTAAATAAAACAAACAAAACAACTTAATAATTATAATTCAGACTCATTAAGTTTTAAGTGGAAAAATCAAACAGCTTCTTACTTGAAACTTTAATTTTTTTTACACTATTTTTTTATACACTATTCAATAACTCGACCATAACCGGCCATTGGAGACTTATTCAACCAGTCATTCTTCTCATTTTATTCATTATGTATTTCTCTCAGATTAAAATCCATGACCCATAAAAATTTTAATAAAAAAAACAATGAAATTAAACACCTCTTTTTGTTTCAAATCGCGACCGGTTCTTCGAAAGTTTGAAGTGATTTTTTATCCACAGTCGAAGACAACTTCAATAGAGGACCGTCATCATCGTCATCTTTTTCCCATCGTCGTCGCTAAATCCGTTGTCATCACTGTTTTTTGGTCTTCTTGTAAAGCACCGATTTGGTTTCTCTCAACCGTTTTTCTCAACTTTCGGTAAAAGGAATTAAAATAAGGGTAAATTACACTGAACCTCTTGAGGTTTGGACAAGTTACATTTAGATGAATAAGTTTCTTTATTATACACTAACATCCCCAAAATTTAAATTTGACTTTAAAAATACCTAAAATGCCCTTAGTTATATTATTATACACTTTATTTTTTTTACCTTTTAATCAAACACTTTATAAAATTTAATAAAATAAAAAAATTAAATAAAAGATATGATTCATTAAATAAATAAATAGTTTAAATAAATAAATAGTTTTTTAATTAAATAAATAAATATTTTGAATAAATAAACAATTTTAAAATAAATAAATAAATGAATAGTTTTAAAAAATAAAATAAATAATTAGTTTTAAAAAAATAAAAAAATAAATTTAAAATATAAATAAATAAGTGAAAAACTTAAAAACATTAAATTTTTTAAGGATATTCATTAATAGGGATAAGAAAAACTCTAAATATCTAAACTTTTACTGTAAAGATGATGGTGAGAGAAACTTTAATGTTCCCAACACTTCTTAGATATTTAGAGCTTATATTGTTCCTATTAATAGATATTCTTAACAAAATTAATTTTTTTAATTTTTTTACTCATTTTTAAAACTATTTATTTATTTGATTTTTTTAAACTT
Organism: Dipteronia sinensis; assembly: GCA_033220585.1. Lineage (NCBI taxonomy): Eukaryota > Viridiplantae > Streptophyta > Magnoliopsida > Sapindales > Sapindaceae > Dipteronia > Dipteronia sinensis. Next base: position 11,006,024 of record CM065636.1, on the reverse strand, counting down.
TTTTTATTTAATGTTTTAAATTATTTATTTACTTAATGTTTTAAAAAATATTTATATATTTAATTTTTAAAACTATTTATTTATTTAATTTTTAAAACTATTTATTTTTTTAAAACTATTTATTTATTTAATGAATTATATCTTTTATTTAATTTTTTTATTTTATCAAAGTTTATAAAGTGTTCGATTAAAAGGTAAAAAAAATAAAGTGTAAAATAATATAACTAGGGGTATTTTAGGTATTTTGAAAGTCAAATTTAAATTTTGGAGGTGTTAGTATATAATAAATAAATTTATCCATCTAAGTGTAACTTATCCAAACCTCAAGGGGTTCAGTGTAATTTGCCCTAAAAAAAACCTAATTTGAAGGCATTTTTGGAACATTACAGTTTTTAGTGCCATTTAAATTCGATTATCAACGTAGTGCCAAGCCCACAAAACACTCTCCATTATGTCTTATCATCTAATTAATAGACATCAGATATGTCTTGCCAGATAACCTATATATTTAATTTAATGATTTAACATGTCGTATTCGGTTAAACAAAAAAAAAATTAACGGAGAAAATACAAGTACATATTGTCAACACTAAACACCATCCTAAAGACAGACAGATAGGTGCGTGTGAAGCAATTTCAATGGAAAGTTGTGGTGTAGCAAGAAGCATCAAAAGGAAACAGACAGATAGGTGCGTGTGACCAGATCCTGCGCTCATAATTAATTATATGTGGTATGTGGATCTTCAATTGGAATTATATGTGGCACCTTATTCTTCTCTCTATAGTGCTTTCAACTAATTTAATTAAATACTCACTCAATAACCCAACAAAAATCAGTATTCATTATATATATATATATAATTTCAATAATATTTTAACACATATTTTCAAAGCCCTCTACGATTAATCCACTAAATGTATATATGCATGGCTCTTCCTATAAATATATTCATTACTTTTTTTTAGGGAATATATATTCATTACTTGAGCCTATATAATAGCATGATATGATATATTATGTTCGTGCTAATAAATATATTTTCCGGCCAATAAAGTTTGTATTAAATACTTTATAACCAGAAACCACTACCTAACACCTTGTAATAAAATTAGATTATGTGTAAATAATTAAGAAAAAAAAAGAAAATAATTAAATTGGATATGTATGTATACCTTATAAGCTCTTTTTGAAGGGCACCACCTTTCTTGGTTCTTTTGTGAGAGGTTGCACCAAAACCAGTGGTGACACCATATAAGTCTATGCCTTTATTCATCTTGTCCATGATCCAAGCACTGCTAGCTTCAACACGTGCTCGAGCCCCCTCCGAGAGCTGGACCTTGACTCCTGTGTCATGGCTCGCTATCGCGGTCACTTGACCTATCGTCAAGCTCTCACCACCCAGGTTCACGACTCCTCTTCTGTACTCACCTACCATACGCTTCACCTCTTCAAGGTGGCTGCCTTTCAATGACTCTGCTGCCACACCCCAGTTCAATGGGTCACTTGTGTTAAATCCTGGACCATTGCTTTTGTTTTGTTGACAGAATTCCATTTGGTGAGGTTGTTTGGGAGGAGAGGAAAAAAAATTTTGTTTACAAAAAAAAATTATTAACGTTAATGTAGTAGGATTTTTAAAGGAAAATTCTCAAGGTTAGTGAAAATTTCCTGAGTCTTAAACCTAAAAATGAGGTGTTTAAATAGAGAGGTGGTGTTGCCACATTGACTGTTTGGTGGGATGGCCGATGGTTAGTTGAAAACTGCACGTGGCCGTTGGATCTTTGCTACTTTTGATGGCTAGGATCTACACACGTGGAAGCTTCAAAATTGGCGGCAATCGAATTTGTCGGTTGGTGGGGATGGAGAGGAGACCTACAAGCACTAGACATGACGCCGGTTCCGGTTCTGCCGGTTCCGGTCCGGTTCCGGCGGTTCCACCGGTTCGGTTCCATTTTTTTTAAATAAAAAAAAAAACAATCCAAAATTCCAAACATTCAATCAAACCCAACACCTAAAATACCCAATTAAATCCTACTCCTGAAAATCTGAAATACCCAAATGACCCATCCCTAAATTTCCAATCCCTAATCACTTCATCAATTCAAACACACATGCAACTATCACAAACCCAAAATCCCTCAAAATCACACACACACACACACTGGCACACACAACCATCACAAACCGACCAAACCCAAAATCCAAAATCACACAAATCACACAATCGCACATTCGCACAAACCCAAAATCACACACACACACACACCCCACCACAAAGTCACAAACCCAAAATCCGAAGAGATCAAAGAGAGAGAGAGAGAGAGAGAGAGAGAGAGAGAGAGAGAAGAGATCGGAGATCGGAGGCGATGAAGAGGAGAACGGCTATGGATGAAGAAGAGATCGGCACACTGGCGACGGGATCGGTGGCTGTTGGCGACGAGAAGAAAAAAAGGAAAGAAAGAGAGAAAAAACGAGAGAAAGAGAGGGAGAGAGAGATCTGAGAAAGTGAGATACTGAGATTGAGAAGAGAGAAAGTGAGAAAGAAAGAAACTGTGAGAGAGAGAGAGAAAGAGAAAGAGAAAGTGGCGTGGGAAATACTGGGAATGTGGGATTGTGGGGAAAAAGGTAGGCCCGCCGCCTGTAGAGAGGTTAAAATATATATATATATATATATGTTGGAACCACCCGGTTCGAACCGGGCGGTTCCTCAAAATTTGGAACCGGAACCGTCCAGTATCGGTTCCGGTCCGGTTCCAGAACCGGAACCAGTTTTTTATATTCCGGTTCCGGTTTTTTTTTGGACGGTTCCGGTTCGGTTCGAACCCTTCGAACCGAACCGGCGTCATGTCTAACAAGCACACGTATATTTTGATCCAAAAAGTTAAAAAATTGGTTTTTACATAGTGTGATGTTAAGGGTTTATAGATATATATAATTATATGAAAATTTTCATCTTAGTGTTAATCGATAAATATTTATCGGTGCGTTATATGTTGACCATTAGATTCAATTGTTTTGATCCAGTCTGTATACACTTGTCAGTGTTTATCCATAATCTATGAGCCACATACAGTATATTGTATATGGACCATAGATTATAGATAAGTACTAACAAGTGCATGCAGACTGGGTCAAAATAATTGAATATAATGGTCCACATACAACGCACTGATAAATATATAGAGTGTATTGCATGTGGATCATTATATTCAATTGCTTTGACCCAGTCTGTATGCACTTGTCAGTGCTTATCCATAATCTATGGCCCACATGAAATGCACCGATGTATTTTATATCAGTACGCACTGAAGAGAAAAGTTTCATATATATATATATATATATATATAAACACAGTTCTTTTCTCCTCAGTGCGTACTAATAAATATATATCAGTAACTTATATGTTTATAATTATATATACAGTCATTTTCTTCTCAATGCGCACTGATATAACTTATATCAATGCGTTGCATGTAGACATGACGCCGGTTCCGGTTCTGGTTCGGAACCGGCGGTTCCGGTTCTGGAGGGACTGGAACCGAACCGGAACCGACCTTTTTTTTTTATTTTTTTTTTTATAATCATATTTCATAAAAAAAATTAGTCATGTAAAAATGTAATTGGTAAATGTATTTTATTGGGTCACCCACAAAATAAAGTTAAATAAATAAATGACATTAAAAAATAAAATAAAATAAAACAAAACCAAAAAAAATAAAATTGGCCTTGCACTTAATTTTTACCACAATTAAGTTGCCTACGTATCATCTTAAGGGTTTAGAAGAATCAAATGCCACGTAGTTCTCTTACCTTTTATTGTAGATTTGGACTTTGGAGATGGGGATTTGGCGTGGAGTCGTGGACTAATCGTTGCCATGATCATCCGTTCGACTTTCAGCCGGTTGATCATCTTTAAAGAAATCGTATGATTTCTCTTGATCGATTTCTTGTTGTCTATATTGAGCCTTCGTCCAATCTTCAACACAAGCTTGTATCTGAAGTGATTTCGGATTCATAAGGGAACGTTTTGGGTCTAAAATATTCCCACCGGCACTGAACTGTTGTTCTATCGCCACCGTAGAAACTGGTGTTGAAAGGATTTGTTTGGCTATCATAGCCAAGATTGGAAAGTACCTTTCATGCTCTTTCCAACAGTGTAGGATATCAAATTTTTTATCTTCGGTGTCTTCTATGAACCCAAAAAAGGTACTTAGATAAGATTCAAGCTCGGAATATGTGGTGGAGCTTGATAAAGAAGAACCTCGTGATTTTTTGGTTTTTTTGATAAAAGATTATACCCTAAATTAACAAATCCAGAGGATGATGATGATGATGAACGAGATACATTTTGAGTTTGTGGAACATCTATGTTCAGTGATGGACCGTAAACTTTAATATATTCATCATATAATTCATACAATAATGTCTTAACCATAGCACAATACATATCAACATCATAATCTATTTTTAAACCTTCTTCATAATAAACAGAAAGATAATCAGGCAAATTTTCTAATCTACAACGTGTATCAAAACACAAGGCAATCAAATAAATATTTGGAAACTCCTTATAATATTCTAACCATTTATCCTTCATAGTAATAACAGACTCATGTAATTGTGAGTCGGATTCACAATGAGCAAATGCACCAGCAATATTAAGACTCTCAATAATAAATAAATTAGTTGTAGGATAATAAACACCAGATAAATTGTGAGTAGCAGTATAAAAAACTTTTAACAAACCACAAACATTGCTACAAACATCCCAATGACTTTGATAAAGATTAATGTGACTAACATGATATTGAATAAAAGTAACTAATAAATCCCTATATTCATAATTTCTAGCAATCAATTTATAAGTAGAATTCCAACGTGTTGGAACATCACGAGGAAATCTAATGGCACGCCTACCATTTTGTTTACAATATGCTGCCCATGATTTCATTATAGAAGGATATTTCCACAAAAAATAGAGGGCATCTTTAATAGGTTGAATAAACTGTTCAAGAGTTTTTAATCCTTTTTGAACACATAAATTGAAAACATGGCATGCACATCTTTGATAAAAAAATTTACCACCAAGATAAGGTTTGCATAATTCAATTAATGCAGGAATAACAACGGTATTGTTAGAAGCATTATCAAAACCAATTGCAAAAATTTTGTTCTCAATTTTACACTCTTTGAAAATAATTCTAAGATGTCTAAAAATATTAGCAGCAGTGTGTTTATCATCAAAAACTCTAAATGCAAGAATTCTTTTTTGGATAGCCCATGCATTATCTATATAATGGCAAGTGACACCTATGTATGAATGCATTCGCCAATGATCACTCCATATGTCGGCACATACGGAAACACGGCCATTATATTTTTCTAAAAAATTTTCCAACATTTTCTTTCTTTTTCATAAATGTTTTCAAGTGTTTCTGTGAGCGTGGTTCTAGGAACACGACATGCAGCAGGATTTAATGCTCGTTGACAATAATTATTAAAACCAACCTTTTCACCAAAACTAAATGGTAAGTGTTCTACTGCAACCATTCTAGCTAATTCTTCTCTATTTTTTGCATCACTATATTTAAATAATTGTTGGTTAGGGGTAGCGTACCTGTGAATTTGAGCTTGTGAACTCGATTTGGCCTGTGCATCTGGATGTGAGTTCGTTATATGCTTCCGATATGTGCCATATCCTCCAGATTTGTGCCATTTAAATACCTTTTTGCAGTAATTGCAAATCACTAATGTGCTTCCATCTTCATGCGTAACTTTCTTCATATGGAGTACGAAGAGATCAGATTTGACCTGTTTCGGTAACTTTTCTTCCATATGTGGATCAAAATCAAAATCTTGATGTGGGTTGGGATCATGTCCATCACTATCAGGGTCATCAAGCTCATCACCATCATGGCCAAGATCAGACATATTTTCTGATTGGCTTGTCAAAATGGAGGTGACATTGAGATCGGGTTCGGAAATTCTAAGAGAGGGATGACAATGAGATTGAGGAAAGTTTAGGCCTAAGTCTTCAGCATAGACTTGTTGTTGTAGATACTCGTGATAGGCACGGTCGTCATGACCGAGATCATCCGTCATACGACCCTTACCTTTCATCGAAATGGAGCGTCTATGAGCATCACCACTTCCACTTGCCATTTTAAAAATTGAATTGTAAAATTCCTTGAACAAAAAATGTTAAAAAATTGATTTAAAAAATGATTAAATGGTTGGAAATAAATTTGGAAGAAAATTAGAAACTTAGTAGTTAGTAATTGCAATTTGCAAATAAAATATATTGTAAATAAAATAAATTGGATATAAAATAAATTGCAAATAAAATAAATTGGAATATAGCAAATAAAATAAATTGTAAATAAATGAAATTGGAAACTTAGTAATTGACTAATTGAAAATTAAATAAATTGGAAATAAGAAATATTGCAAATAAAATAAAATTAGAAACTTAGTAATTATAAATAAAATAAATTGGAAACTTACTAACTTAGTAATTGCAAATAATATAAATTGGAAACTTGGAGACTTGGAGTTTGAGACTTGGAGAATTGAAAGTTTAGAGAGAATTGAGAATTGAGAATTAGAGAGAATTGAGGAAATTGGGGTGAGGAAAAATGAATGGAGGGGTAGGGGTATTTATAGAAAAGAAAATGAAAAAGAAAATTAAAAAAAAAAAAAAAAACAAGTGAACCGTTGGGCCTCCAACGGTTCATTTTTTTTAAAAAAAAAAAAAATTAAAAGAGGAACCGGCCGGTTCGAACTGGAACCGAACTGCAGGTTCTGGTCCGGTTCGAACCGGCCGATTCTTCACTGAAACGAACCGGAACCGGTCGGACCGGTTCTGGAACCGGAACCGGTTTTTCCGGTTCCGGTTCGGTTCTCCGGTTCGAACCGAACCGGCGTGATGTATAGTTGCATATGGACCACTGATTATGGAGAAGGTTTGACAAGAGCATACATTTTGAGTCAAAATATGTAAATCTAATAGTCCACATCCAGCGTACTGATAAAGTTATATCAGTGCATACTGACTTGAAAATTTATGATTATATATATATATATATATATATATATATTTATGAAACTTTTCTCCACAGTGCATATTGATAAATATATATATCAATACCTTATATGTTGATCATTAGATTCAATTGCTTTGACTCAATCTGCATACACTTGTTAGTGCTTATCAAGTTATCAATAATTTATGGTCCACATACAATATACTTATCATTATATTTTATATTTTTATATCAGTGCATAGGGGTGGGCACGGTTCGGTTCGGTTCGGTTCGGTTTTGGGTAAAACCGAATTGAACCGAAAATATTTCGGTTCATCCAAAATTAAACCGGTTTAAACCGAATAAGAAATGGGAACCGAACTGAACTGAACTAATTTTAATCGGTTCGGTTCGGTTCGGTTCAATTTGGTTTTGGGCCTAATGGGCCGGATAGCATAATGAGTCTTTTTAATTTGTTTTAAAATTAATGAATAGCTTAATGAGCCTAATTTTGGCCATTTGAATAACCCAAAGCCAAAACAACATATTACATAATATAAAAAACATATTAATACATTCCAAAACATACTAATACATAATAACAAGTTAATAACAAATTCGTTCCAAAATATAAAAACATACTAATACATTCCAAAATCCGAACTCGTAAATAAAAGTTCAAAATATGTTAATAATAGTACACTACATAATAATACCTCCCCACAAATAAATAGAATTGAGATGTTGTGTGGTTGTGTAAGAGAAAGAACACTATAAAAGTTAGGGTTTTTTTTTTGTTTTTTTAGGGGGTTTAATCGGTTCAAACCGGTTTTCAGAAAAGAAAACCGGTTTGAACCGAAAACTTTTTCGGTTTTCAATTTTTAAACTGGTTTAAACCGAATTAATTATACGAACCGAACCGAACCGAACACCCTTTTTTCGGTTCGGTTCGGTTCGATTCAGTTCGGTTCTGAACTTAGTGCCCACCCCTATCAGTGCACATTAAAGAAAAAAAATGATTATATATATATATATTTATATATACGTGGGATAGGATGCATTGCGTCAATAGACAATGAACCACACAATCCTACCCCTAATAACTTCACAATTTCTCTCTCTTATTTATTTATTTATTATAATCTCTATTCTATAATTTCTAATTTCTCAGTTAAAATTTTTTTTTCCTAATTTTATTTATCCTATCTCCTCCTTTTTCCGTCTCTCTCAACAATTTTTTTAATAAAGAAATCTGTTGAAGGAGTCATTTTTTTTTTTGGAAGAAATCAACACCAACCATCTCAACAAAAAAAGATTTCATATAATTTTTTTTTTGGAGTCATTTTTTCTCATTTTCTTTGTTCTGCCTATTTTAAGCTTAGTCAATAGTTAAACTTTAAAAAATAATATCAACATAATGAAAATAACTGAATCTTTTGACTAGAATCAATTTAAAATTCAAACACCAATAAAATAAGAAACTATCATTTTTTGTTTGTTTGCTGGGTTCAGAACTTTCGAAGAATCTAAGATGAAGATGTGAGAGAAAGAGAGATTTTGGGCTGTGAAGAGAAAAGACGAGAGAAAAGTGGGAGAGAGGAGAGAGAAATTGTGAAGTTATTAGACCATCCTTAATGCGAAAATGGCTTCTATATGAATAATCGTTCACATGACAATAATATCAAGAGATATTATTTCTATGTGGTATAAATATAGATTTGATAGACAATCAATGTAAAATTTTATCTTCAATACTTCCATTTAAAACACATTTTGTTTAACGTCCAATTTTATTTCTTATTTTCTTTTTTATTTTATTTCCTTACTAAAAATAGATGAAAAATTAATGTCAATTTTAAATGTTTGTTGAGTCAATCTAAAAAAGGACTGTGCAACATGCCGTTTGAAAGTGGATGATTATGTTGACAATGTCTATTTTTTTGTCACGTATGCTTGAGGTTGAATATGCACGGTTGTATTTGAGACACAATTATTAACATAATGGCTATTTATCCTACGTGGCATCTTTTTTTTTCCACAAGTCACGTTTACATTAGAGATACTATTAAGTGTTGGGATTGTGTAGTTCAATGTGTATTAAATCATTGATCCTAGCCTTCCAATTCACTTTAATCAAATGGCCGAAAAAAGTTTGTAAGAAATTATGTAAAAAGTTGAGGTCATGGATTATGCCCCATATATATTTATATATATATATATATATATTGATTCTTTCTTGAGGGATACCTTATTTTAATTTTGGTAAGGACATTAAGAAAATCATGTCAATTTTTATGAATTTTAATCTGATTTTTTTGTGTGTGGATGATAGGTTCAATGGAATATACATGTGAGTAAATTTTAAAACAATTTCAAGCACTAGCACTATTTTTACCAATTTTGTTAAATATGAAGGCATCGGAAAAATGGGCGAAATATAAAAAATTCAAGAAAAATAGTTCTAGTACTTGAAAAATTCCCAATTCTTATTCATGTGGAGATTTCAATGAACTTATCATCCAAAAAAAAAATTAAAATCAAAATTCATAAAAATCGATATGATTTCCATAAGGTCATTACCAAAATTAAAATAAGAGATTCCTCATAAAAAACTCACTATATATATATAGTTTTTCTCTCCTCATTACCGAACTAAACTTTTATAATTATGACGAGACTTGTGAATCATTGATTAAGTTTAAAAAGAATTTGACTATGCTGAAGTATGTGAATCTAATAGTTGATAGTTGTGGAGCTGATATAAATAAAATCAGTTCGTCCTAAGGAGATAAGACTGGTATATATATATATATATATATATATATATATATATAAAACTTTTCACCCCAGTGTACACTGATAAATATTTATCAGTGCGTTGCATATGGACCATTAGATTCAATTGCTTTGACTCGGTCTATATGCACTTGTCAGTACATATCCATAATCTATGGCTCACATGCAATGTACTGATATATTTTATATCAGTGCTCACTGAGAAGAAAAAGACTGTATATATAAATTTATATAATGATTAAAAAGGTCACTCTGAAGGGTGTGACCTTTTTTTGGTTCTCATGTGACAAGCTTCACCAAAACCAGTGGTAATAACATATGTGTCTACTAGCTTTGACCTTGGCTCGAGCATCCTCCGAGAGCACCACCTTGGCCACAGTCTCATGGTTCGCAATAGAAGTGACTTTGTTAAAGGAGAGAATCTCCATTTAATAGATTTGAAAGAAATTCAAAAAGGGAGAAAACAAAGTACAGGAATCAAGGAAGATCAACAAAGTCAAAGAGTGAGAAATCACAGCTAGAAAATCAAGGAATAAATTTATTGATTATAGGAGGATTGTATGTAACAGTAACTTTTAGATTTGTATATAAATTTGTATAGACAAGTGATGGAATTCATTGTGCAATATTCAGTAATATTCGTCATATTCAAAATTATCAAAGGCTTCATTTTATTTTCATGATATCAGAGCCTCTCTTAGAAAAACAATAAATTGTTTTCTTCCCTTTTTTCTTTTTTGTCAGTAATGAGTTCTTCAACTATCCCTACCACTGTCAAATATCCTTACACGTCTACTCTCAATATAGGGAATTTTGTTTCCCTTAAACTTTCTCAAAATAATTATATGCTATGGAAGACACAAATCAATGGTCTTATTGAGTGCCAAGACATAAAGGGCTTCCCAGATGGGAATTACCCTAAGCCTGATGAGTTCATCTCCGAAACATCTACAGAATCTGAAGGATCTGCAGCAAAACAAGTGATGAACCCAGAATATATCTCTTGAAGGAGATCTAATAGACTCCTTCGTGGCTGGATTGTTGGAACATTATCAAAAGAGGTTTCTTGGACTTGCAGTTGGGCTTGAAACATCAACAAATGCTTGGAGATCTCTTGCTGAACACTTTGCTAGAAGCACTAAAGACAGAGAATTCTTTCTTATGCAGAAAATACATTTGCATAAAAAAAAGCATTTCAAGACTATCAATGATTACATCGAAGCTTTTAAGGAGATTTGCGATGAGCTTGGAGCAATAGGCAGGCCATTGGAAGAACGACAAAAAAGTCTTTGGATTACTCAAAGGCTTAGGTAACAATTACGAATCTTTTGTTACATTTATGATGAAACCTCATATTCCCACATATAATGATGTTATCTCTTTACCCCAAAGTCATTAAAAATATGAAAACTCAATTGTTTGTAATACTCAAAAATAATTTGGTTCGAATCTGCAAGAGAACAGAAAGTGAAAACCACAAAACAACACGTTAGAAAACTGTTTTGGGAAATCGAGGTCCTTGTTTCACACGGTGTCCTTAAGACAATTTTGACGTATAACACCGTATGTGTATATCGATTGTTTCCCAAGATACAACGATTTAACAGTGATCGTGCATGGCACAAATACTCTCAGCGAACTCAAATCTAGTATGAACTTACCAAGAACTGAAGAAGAAGAGAACAATAATAAGAGGAATTAATTTCGTGATTGCTATAAATCTCTTCTGAAGAAAGACTAGGGTTTATTATAAAACCGAAGTCAAAAGGATTGTTTTGGAAATTACTTAATTCATACGTTTTTAATAATAAAGATATTAATTAAAAAACCAATCTCCAAGAGATTTATTTCTAATTAATCACCGATTCTATTTACTTAGTGATCAAGTAAGTATCTAGAATCCAAACAATATTTCCTTATCATTACACGTTTGATCTAGGGAAATTAAATTGAATTAGTTCTTTCCATATCAATATAAACATTGACTTAGGAAAAAATAAATTCTAAGAAGTAGCAAAAGGTCGTTTGTCCTATGACAGTCCAATCAGAGCGGCATTAGTGTACACGGGGCGCACCCACACACAAGTCATCTAATCTGAAGGTTCGGGGTCCATGATTTGCACCCCCCCTGCGCGTGAGAGAGAGTCTTTATGCTACACATGTTGATAAGTAACTATCACACATTCACTTATATACTACATATAAGTGTTTTACCCAACCAATGTGGGAAGCTTATTTTCCCTACACAATGGGCTCACTTTGAGACTTAATTTCTCATTCACTCATTAATTATTTTGTGAGTTTGAGTATACCATTTCGAAGCTCTCATGGAGGAGAATTCAAATATACCTTGAACTTCCATTTTTATAGAACTCAAATAATGCTCTCAAAAAGAGTTTTCATAACAAAATTTTCCAACAATCCCCCACATGAATGAAATTGACCTAGGAGACACGAGAGATGACTTTTGGTAAGTTCAAATGGTCGAAACCTGCATAGGATAGGTATGTGTTACCCTTTTAACCTTTCCTCGTAAAGGTATGCTTACTTTACTAGCTGATCAGTAGATATGATATCCTTGAACTGTTCTGCCGTTTTATGTAAACGATAGCTTACCTCACACAGGTATCTTCCAGACTCGATTTGGTTCTCATTGTTATGTTCGTTTTGGCCATGAACATGCGCCTGGTTTTGTGAGAGTCTCTGGAGAATATAGCCCTTTACTATTCTCTTTTCGAAGCGGCCCCACTTCTCTCTCACATAAGTGATTTCTTAATGAAGAGCAACCCGCATTACTCTGCTCAGATTTCTATAGCTCGGAATTCTATCGCATAAGAATCATTAAAAACATAGTTTAGCCTTTTTCCCTACGGGCATCAATGTTTCATCACATGAATGGACTGGAGGGTAACCCCCACAGTGATCTAACTAAGTCTTACAACTTGGTTATCCTATTGAACCTAGATCTTGGGATCTCCAGTCAACTAGGTTGGGGGATTCCATTGTATCGACTTTTATTTCATGGGCTTTAGTCTCATTCCCCTCGATGATATCTCAACTAGTTCTCTATTTAACCCTTTGGTTAGTGGATCCGCAATGTTATCTTTTGACTTTACATAGTCAACGGAGATAACTCCAGTTGCGAGTAGTTGTCTAATGGTATTATGTCTTCGACGTATATGTCTAGACTTCCCATTATACATATTGCTATGTGCTCTTCCTATTGCTGATTTACTATCGCAGTGGATGCTAATCGCTGTCATAGTCTTTGGCCATCTTGGAATATCCTCTAAGAATTGGCGAAGCCATTCAACCTCTTCACCACACTTATCTAAGGCAATAAACTCAGATTCCATGGTGGATCTGGCTATGCATGTCTGTTTGGAGGATTTCCAGGATACAGCTGCACCTCCTAGTGTGAACACATACCCACAAGTAGATTTTGAATCTTTCATATCAGATATCCAGTTTGCATATGTGTATCCTTCTAGGACAGCAGGATATCTGGTATAATGTTGTCCATAATTACAAGTGAATCGTAAGTAACTCAGTACTCTTACTATTCCTTTCCAGTGATCATTTTCTGGATTGCTCATGTATCTACTTAATTTGCTAACTGCATTAGCTATGTCTGGTCTTGTATAGCTTGTTAAGTACATCAGACTTCCTATCACTCTAGAATATTTTAGTTGAGAGACACTCTCACCTTTATTCTTGGATTGATTTAGATTTGTATCTATTGGTGTTCTGGAAATTTCAGAATCATTTTTGTTGAATTTCTCAAGAATCATGTCAACATAGTGTGACTGACTTAGAATGAGTCCGTTTGATGTCCTTGAGATTTTCATTCCCAACATTACAGCAACCGGTCCCCATATCCTTCATATCAAATCTTGATTTCAACATATCCTTGGTAGATTTGATCATCTTATAATCACTACCAATAATGAGCATGTCATCAACGTAAAGGCACACAATGACATAGCCATTTGTTGTGTCTTTGGCATAAACACATTTGTCACATTCATTGATTTTAAATTCATTTGACATCATAACATTGTCAAATTTCTCATGCTATTGTTTTAGTGCTTGCTTTAAAGCGTATAAAGACTTCACCAAGTTACAAACTTTCTTTCCTTGTCCTGGAGCGGAAAAACCCTCATGTTGTTCCATGTAGATCTCTTCATCTAAATCTCCTTTTAAGAAAGCTGTTTTCACATCCATTTGATGTACTTTAAGATTTCACAAAGCTGCGATTGCAAGTATCATCCTAATGGAGGTTATTCTCGTCACAGAAGAATACATATCAAAGTAATATAGGCCTCTTCTCATTGATTGTAACCTTTAATTACAAGTCTAGCCTTATACTTATCAATTGATCCATCTGCTTTCATTTTTCTCTTGAAAATCCATTTGGACCCTAGCGGTTTACATCCCGGAGGAAGATCCACTAATTCCCAAGTATGATTTTGAAGGATGGAGTCAATTTCACTCTTGATAGCATCTTTCCACAAGAGTCCTTCTGAAGAGCTTACTGCTTCTTTGAAGGTTCGAGGTTCACCTTTTAGCAAATATGTCATAAAATCTGGACCAAAAGATGTTTTTGTCCTAGCGCTTTTGCTACGTCTTGGTTTATCCTCGACTTCATTTTCCTGTTCTTGGTCCTCACAACTATCGGCATATGTTCGTTTCGACGAACTTGCTTCATCATTGGATTTACATGGAAATACATGTTCAAAGAATGATGCTTTCTTCCTTTCCATAGCTCATATGGGGTCTTGTCTACTTTCTTTCAGGGTACCTTATTTAAAAGGTAATTGCTAGACAATATAGCTTCACCCCACATGTTCTGAGGCAATCCAGAACTTAGCAACATTGCATTCATCATTTCTTTCAAGGTACGATTTTTCCGTTCAGCAACTCCGTTTTGCTTAGGGGAATACAGTGCAGTGGTTTGATGTATGATTCCATGTTGTGCACATAATTCACCATAAGGTGCCTCATATTCACCACCTCGGTCACTTCTCAGTACCTTGATTTTCTTGTTGAGTTGATTCTCAAATTCAGTTTTATAGAGAATATACTTCTTTATAGCTTCATCCTTGCTTTTCAACAAATATAAATAGCAATATTTAATGCTATCATCGATAAATGTGATGAAATATTTGTTGCCACCTCTTGTTGGAGAAAATTTTAAATCACATATATCTCTGTGAATTAAATCAAGGGGTTCAGATTTCCTTTCATTAGTTTGAAATGATGACCTTGTAAGTTTTGCTTCAACGCAAACTTCACACTTATGTTTGGGATCAATATTGAAAGTGAGAAAATGATTTAAGTTAATTAATATACGCAAAGTATCATAATTAACATGTCCTAGTCTACCATGCCATAAATTGGAAGACTCAAGCAAATAAACTGAAGATTGATCTTTATTGATATTTCTTTTAACAACAGATACATTAAGCTTAAAAAGCCATTCAGTTACATATCCCCTACCCACAAAAGTTCCCTGCTTAGTTAAGACTACTTTGTCTGATTCAAACACCATCTTGAACCCATGCTGATTGAGCAATGAACCGGACACCAAGTTCTTACGGATATCGGGTACATACAACACATTGTTCAAGCTCAGGGTTATACTAGAGGTCATCTTGAGAACGACTTGACCATGTCCTTTAACGTCGGATGTGGCTGAGTTGCCCATGTACAACCTTTCCTCGTTCTCCACTGCTTCAAACATATTGAACACCCCCTGTTAGAGCATATATGGCGTGTTGCCCCAGACCCCAGTATCTAACCACCACTCCCTCGGGTTTGACCCGACCAAGTTTGCTTCTGTCACAACCGTAGAAAGATTGATCTCTGAGACCTCCTTTGAAATCCCAGCAACCACGTTTGCCTCGTGGTTCTTCTTCTTCTTTGGCAATCTGCACTCAGAAGATTTATGACCTAGCTTGTCACAGTTGAAGCACTTCCCTTGGAATTTTGGCTTCTTGGAGACTCCTCCCTTTGGACCCAATTTGGATCCTTTCCCAGACTTGTTCTTCTTAGATTTAGAACTTTCCCCATGTTCCACGACATTAGTCTTTGCTTCAGGCAGACTAACATCTTTCTTGTCATACTTCCCGTGATCTTCTTCAATACGAAGTTTAACGATGAGATCCATAATCTTCATCTCCTTTCGCTTATGCTTGAGATAGTTCTTGAACTCCTTCCATGAAAGAGGTAACTTCTAAATAATGGCAGCCACCTAGAAGGTTTCACTCAGGACCATCCCTTCAGCATGAATTTCATGCAGAATCACCTGAAGTTCTTGGACATGACTAATGACTATCTTGGAGTCTCCCATCTTGTAATCAAGGAACCGGTCCACAACAAACTTTTTGGATCCAGCATCCTCAATTTTGTATTTCCGGTCTAATGACTCCCACAGTTCTTTGGTTGTTTTCTTAGAAGTATATACGCTATACAATGAATCTGACAGCCCGTTCAGTATATAGTTTGGCATAGAAAATCCGAATGGTTCCATGCATCTATAACATTCCATACATGAACATCTCGGTCTTCACCACTATTGAGTTTAGGAGCTTCTTCAGTAAAGAACCTGGCTGTCAAATAAAACAGTAACTTTTGCTGCCAACGCTTGAAGTTCGGTCCACTGAACTTATCAGGCTTCTCCATGTGATTCATCGGTAAAGGAATTGATTTCATATAGGGATTCACCATCGGAACATTCCCTTGACTCACATACTCGCCAATCACAGGATCTGGCATGTTCCTCACTAATGAACTGATGGCCAGAGTCGTTGTGGCCACACTTGGCAACACAATCGGCACTTCACCCACAAACAAAGAATTCACAACTGTAGTGGGTAATCCCACACTCGGATTTGAAGTCTCTAGTGGAATACTCGAGTTCACGTGTGACTTATCCGTCATAGTATCTGAAACAAAACACAAGTGTTTTAGAATAACGAAATCAGTACTGATATCGAATATCGAATATCAAATAAGTTAATTAAAATTGATTCCAGATTTCACAATAGAAATCACAATCAGTGTCTGGTATTACAGACCCGATTACCCAGTCGAAATCACGATTGATTTCCAAATCAGTGTCTAATAAATAGACCCGATTTTCCAAAAGAAAATATTTATTTATTTGAAATCAATGTCTAGAATACAGACCCAATTTCCACAGTTCTTATTTTAATTAAAACCAAAACCGTATTGTTAATTTAAACCAAGTTTTTCACAATCCGTCACTAGATCAGAAACTAGAAAGTTTGTAGAAGGAAACGATTTGATTAGAAAAAAATTATCTTAAGATTGTTGTTTGTAATACTCAAAAACAATCTGGTTCGAATCTGCAAGAGAATAGAAAGTGAAAACCACAAAACAACACGTTAGAAAACAGTTTTGGGAAATCGAGGCATGTGTTTCACACGGTGTCCTTAAGACAATTTCATCGTATAACACCTTATGTATATAATGATTGCCTACCAGGATACAACAATTTAATAGTGATCGTGCAGAGCACAAACACTCTCAGCGAACTCAAATCTAGTATGAACTTACCAAGAACTGAAGAAAAAGAGAGCAATAATAAGAGGAATTAATTTCGTGATTGCTATAAATCTCTTCTGAAGAAAGACTAGGGTTTATTATAAAACCGAAGTCAAAAGGATTGTTTTGGAAATTACTTAATTCATACGTTTTTAATAAAAAAGATATTAATTAAAAAACCAATCTCCAAGAGATTTATTTCTAATTAATCACCGATTCTATTTACTTGGTGATCAAGTAAGTATCTAGAATCCAAACAATATTTCCTTATCATTACACATTTGATTTAGGAAAATTAAATTGAATTAATTCTTTCCATATCAATATAAACATTGACTTAGGAAAAAATAAATTCTAAGAAGTAGCAAAAGGTCGTTTGTCCTATGACGGTCCAATCTGAGCGGCATTAGTGTACGTGGGTCGCACCCACACACAAGTCATCCAATCCGAAGGTTCGAGTTCTATGATTTGCACCCCCCCTGCACATGAGAGAGAACCTTTATGCTACACATGTTGATAAGTAACTATCACACATTCACTTATATACTATATATAAGTGTCTTACTCAACCAATGTGGGAAGCTTATTTTCCCCACACAATGGGCTCACCCATTAATTATTTTGTGAATTTGAGTATACCATTTCGAAGCTCTCATGGAGGAGAATTTGAATATACATTGAACTTCCATTTTTATGGAACTGATCATACTCAAATAATGCTCTCAAAAAGAGTTTTCATCACAAAATTTTCCAACAAACTCTTCATAATGAAACTGTTGCTACTAATGAACATTCTGCATTTGTTGCTCAAACTAAGAATAGTGGCAAGCATTACAAAAATCATAAGCATGGAAGACAAAATTTCTTCAATTCAAAAGGGAGAAGATTTTCACAGACGAGACCTAAATCTTCAGGTTCACCACAAGCAAACAAGAAAAATCCGAATGAGAAAAACGATGACATTAACTGTGAAATATGTGGAAAATCTCGCCACACTGCTCTTAATTGTTGGCATCGATTCAGTAAAGGCTATCAACCAAAAGATGCAGCACAAGCCCTTGCTGCCATGTCAATTTCAGACAGTCAAAATGAAGGGTGGTTTCCTGATACTGGAGCAACTCAACACACGACTTCTGATAATGGTAAGTTAATTGATTACAAACCATATTTCGGTTCAGATAAAATTATTGTAGGGAATGGACAAAATTTGAATATCACACACACTGGTAACACCTTTTTACATATTGGAATTTTTTTTGTCAAATTAGAAAATGTTTTAGTTGTTCCTGACATAAAAAAGAATCTGATCTCTATGAGTCAGATAACTTCTGATTTACCATATTTATTTGAATTTACTGGAAATGGATTTGTGATAAAGAACAGGGAAACGAGCATGATGATAGCAAATGGGAATATAAATGGTGGTCTTTACAGCTTGGAATAAAATCAGAAGATGGTGATGTATTCCACAAGATTTCGAGCAATGAATGATGCATTTGGCATCAAAGGCTCGGACATCCACATATGAAGATAGTTAACTATTTGAGGAACAATAAATTTATTTCTGTTAGTGAACAAATTGGGAAAGATTTTCTCTGTGAAAGTTGTCAATTAGACAAATCTTGCAGGCTTTCTTTTTTGAATGTTGATGACTATTGTTTAGAACCAATTTCTTAGATTCATTGTGACTTATGGGGTCCAACCCCAGTTGGATCTGTTCAAAAGTTTAAGTTTTATGTTATTTTTGTTGATGAATGCACTCGGTTTACATGGCTTTTTCCTTTGAGAAAAAAAGATCTAATTTTTTAAATTGTTTTATTACATTTCATAAATTCTTGAAAAATCAGTTTGATAAAATATAAAAAAAATTCAATTGGATGGAGGAGGAGAATTTGAAGATAGAGACTTTCATGAGTATCTAGCTGAACATGGCATTAAACTTCAAAAGTCATGCCCCAGCGCTCCCCAACAGAACGGAATAGTGGAGAGAAAGCACAAAAACATCACTGAATTGGGGTTGACAATGTTGTTTCATGCTGGAGTGCCTAAACGGTTTTGGGTTGAGGCTTTCTCAACTACAACCTGGTTGATTAATAGGCTGCCTATAACTGTTTTGGCCATGAAAAGTCCAATGGAAAAATTGCAAGGTAAGAAACTTGATTACTCCTCATTAAGAGTTTTGGTTTAAGGTGTTTTCCATATTTGAGAAGAATAACATAAAACAAGTTTGATCCTAAAACTTTACCATGTGTATTTTTTGGGTATAGTGAATTTTATAAAGGATATAGGTGTTTTCATCCTCCTACTGGAAAAGTGTACATTTCAAGGAATGTTGTTTTTGATGAAAAGACACTCTCATTCAAACAACTAGGTAAACTGTACAGTAGCTGTGATGAAAACACACACTTGATCAGCTTCAATGAGTGGACTACATGTTCTTAAGATACAAAATCAGCACTTATTAATAATATTCAAACTTTTCCACAAGCTAGTTTTGAAGATTCAAATGTGAACGGAAGAGAACAAAGTGATTTTGTAACATTTGCAATGACTCAAGTCAATCAGCTTGCAGCTCCTCAACCTGATCCACAAGAAGAAACTGCAGTTGATCAAGTGATTTTCACTTCAACTCAAACATAAACTACACTTGGATCTGATAGACAGGTAGGTTCAAACATACAGAATTTTGTTGAAACTACTCATAAAGAAACATCAGATGGACATGTAGAGTCAAGCACTCAGGCCTTGCATGAAGAATCTTCTGATCAAGTAACCACTGTAAGTATCCAAACCCCTATACATTCTATGACTACTAGATCAAAGGTAGGTATTTCAAAACCCAACAGCAAATATAATTCTTTAGAATATGCTTTACTTAGTTCTAACATACCTGTTGAACCTAAGGGCATTAAAGATACTTTAAAACATCTATGTTGGACTCAAGCAATGCAAGAAGAAATTTCTGCTTTGCATCATAATAAAACTTGGTCAGTAGTCCCTTGAACCAATGATATGAACATCATTGGCTGCAAGTGCGTATACAAGACCAAACTTAAAGCAAATGATACTCTTGAACGACTTAAAGCCAGATTAGTTGTCAAAGGCTTTAATCAAATACCTGGAATTAATTTTTTGAAAACATTCTAGCCGGTTGTAAAGCCGGCAACCATTAAAATTGTATTATCTATTGTCTTGTCTCATAAACGGGACATTAGGCAACTAGATGTAAAAAATGTTTTCTTGCATGGATACCTAGATAAACCGGTCTTTATGGAACAACCATACAGATTCATTGACCATACCAAGCCAACACATGTGTGCCAATTACATAAAACTTTGTATGGTTTAAAGCAAGCTCTAAGAGTTTGGTTTGACAGGTTTATGATAGGTCCATTTTTATGCTTTGCATACCCCCTCATTTCCTACATGTTTGCTCTCGTTTTCCATGTAAAGACCATATTTTAACGGTCCAAATTGTCTGTGCAGGTCCTTTTTGTTATAAGGATGCCGTGATATGTATTCAGGGGAATTTTGGAGCGAAACGAAGAATTCATTAGGTGACAGTTAAATTGGTGTACCGCGGAAACATAGGCAAATGTTCCAAAGTCAATTTTTTCTGCCCCCAAAGTCCTGGTTTGGTAGGTGACCGCACCAAAATACGCGCTCGCAATAATACGAGGCTGTGGTGTAGTACAATAATAAATAAGATTCGTTCCCACAGGGAATGAGGAATTGAATATCACAATTGACTGATTTAACCACTATTCAGACAAGCAAATCATTGGCATTTCAAGATTACGAAATTAAACCTAACTACACAATAATCACTAAGTAATAAATGGAAACTGAAATAAGCAAGCAACACAGTTGAAGTAAAACGTATGAGAATGAGGCTAAGGCTTCGACTCCACCTTTCCACTTCTCATCAACTCAGACACATCATTTGGATAAATTATGCAAGTGTATATATAGATTCGTATGCCCGAAAATTGTCTCTAACCTCTGTCAAGTGAATAAAGACAACATTTATATGCACCAACAACCTATTTCTACATGGTTATCGGATCTACATACAAATTCATTAAGAGCTATGGCATACAATAGAATCCTACAAGCTAGCATCACATATTTCTATCTTACTAGACTTGTATCGGGCATTTCATCGAGCACGTGGTGTGCTTCACCTTTCGGTTCTTCACACAACCACCAAAACATCATCTAAGTGGTAGCTAAGCACCTGGAAGCATTAAGCATAAGAGATACACATACATAACACAATGCAATGGAATTAATGTGATGATCTTCATTGATGAATCATGGATAAGGTTTCATCTAGGCTTTAGCCAAGATGAAGTTAGTTCATATTACAATCAATGGCTACAAAATATATATAAATCAAACAAGCCATCTCAAATACAGTACAATAAATAAGGAGGTAAAGGTTTATAGTAAACAAATGTGAAGAACTTCTCCTTAATGGCTTGAAGTACTTGCTTTGATCTCCCCCTTGATGCTCCTCTATAATATTCCAAGAATAGGTATTGATGGTGGAAAATGAGGTTTGGATGATGGATGTAAGGTTTGATGTAGTAGTTTGTGTTTATGGAAGGTGAAATGTGTTCTTGGAATGTTATGGGAAGGGTTTCTTGTTTTTGTGCTGGAAAGAAGATCCAAATAAGAGACAAAAAAGAGGGAATTATATAGGAGAAAACCAATAATTGAGGGGCAAAAGGGTCCAAAAACTTTTCTTTGGCCAAAAGGCGACATGTGAGGCAACATGTGAGACGACATGGGAAAGTCGCCTCCCATGTCGCCACTTCTCCTGGACAAGCCCACAGTGCATCTGGCGACATCATAGGCGATATGGGGAAGTCACCTCCCATGTCGCCACTTCTTTTGGATCAATTTCCCAGTGTAACATGCGACATCACAGGCGACATGGGGAAGTCGCCTCCCATGTCGCCTCTCCTCGACCATTTCCTCACAGTGCATCTGGCGACCTTCTAGGCGACATGAGGAAGTCGCCTCCCATGTCGCCACTTCTTCTGGAGCAATTCTTCAAACAGACAGTGTGAGAGGCGACATCGTAGGCGACATCGTAGGCGACATGGGGAAGTCGCTTCCCATATTGCCTCTTTTTATGTTAGTCCAAAATCAGGCCTTCACACATATACAACAACTTTGCGTCGTTTGGCTCCTTAATCAGACAAAAACATACCGGGAGCTCAAAACTAAATGACACCCTGCGAAATACGAGAAATAAATTAAATATAGGGTTAAGCTCGGAAAATAAACGAAAAACATGGGAAAATATTGGGTCACGCCCAGATGAAATATGACATATCAAATACCCTCAAACTTGGATTTTGCTCGTCCCGAGCAAAACCAAAACTAAAATAAACTGCGATGGGCCTAAGAAATTTAGTTACAATTGAGGTCACAACGCAAACTTAAACCAAAATTAAAATTCTGCCAAGCGAACAAAAGAATGAGATGCGACGTTAGGCGAACTAAGGCATAGACATGTGCATGCTAAGGCCATCGAGTGAAAGCTAGAGACATAGAGGCCAAGATGCTACAACACTAAGGATTGCAATTCCAGACAACATAGCAAACTTGGCTTCGAAAGTATCGAACACAAAAGTCCTGTGATAGCATTTCGCCTTGACTCTAAGCCTCTCAAGATTTCTCTCATTTTATCACTCAGAACCTAGGCTCACTCACCAAACATATGCGGGATGAAGTTTATGTACAAAAAATACACGCATAAGGAAAATTTTTAAGAACGCTCATGATTTCATGCAAACGGACCTCAAGAATGGAATCAAACATTAAGAACACCCTTGTTTACAATTAGACTCCTCCTAAGGATCAATTAGGACTTCTTTTTAAGCTCAAGCACGGTTTTGGATAAGGAGGTGATGGAGGGACTGGGTGGATACATAATTATAGGCTGGCTAATGATCATGCTAGATTCTTCTAGTTGGTACACTTGTAATCCCTCATTTAGCGTCTAGGCATTTTAAAACAATTATTAAACACTTGTACAATTTGTAGTTGCTTACATTTGGGCAACAATTTCAACAATGAACTATGAAGGCTTTTATACATTTTATAATTTGGCACATATAACTTTGGTGCAGCCTACATCTTTAGTACAAAAATACAAAACGAGCCTCAGTACACGCTACTTGCAACCATTTCGGCACAATCTTCTTGGGCTTCAATTTTTGTTTATTCTTCATGTATTCTAGCCATGATCATTGCTTTAGGATGGCTAAGTTTTTGTGTTAAATGTGGTGTTGAAGTAACATCGGTTGATATGGTGATTTTGCTAAGTGTGTGGGTCAATTTATTTTGGACATTAATGCATTCACACACAAGTTTAAGAGACGTGTTTGGGTCATTTTAGTGACTACACTCATTGCCTACATCATCTCTAAAGGAATGAGTCTAACACGCAAACAAGGGAAACACGAGAGCATTTTAAAAGACGTTCTTTAATGCTCAATATAGTGAAAGGAGGCCTTTTTAAAAGCCTAATATCTACATGATGAGTACAAGAGTCAACTACAAAAAACACTCTCTACGAACGCACTTTTGGCTCTGAAACTAACACGGGTAGCCTCCACTAATGATTTAAACATCTCAGGCGCGCTACCCTTTTCAGCCAAGAAAAGTAAGGTCTGGTAAGGTGTGTGCAAGCCATGTGGTGCAGCTTTGCCCAATACCACCCCAGCCTAGACTCAAGAAAGCAAAAGCATGCTACAGTTTATACCACAACACAACCCAAAAGCATCTTAACCACCAAAATTAAATGCTCAACAATTTTGGCCTCAATAGCAGAAATCTCAAAAATTTTATCTAGGAAATTCAATTTAAAAACAACTATACACAGTTCAATGACCGTAAGCAAACCGTACCCCCAAACTTAAATCAAACATTGTCCCCAATGTTTGTACAATTGAAAATTTCGGACAACAAATGCTTAAAGCAAAGGGGAACGACAATAAAACTTTCGCAAAATTCGGTCCAAAAGCAAACCTAAACTAGGCACAAACAATTCCGCACACCTAGTTCTAATCAAAAATTTAGGTTATGCAAAATAGAAGGGAGAAAGTAATAAAGCATAAGCAAGCTATAAAGTAAATAAATCCACAAAAGTTACCAACTAAAAAAAATCCGAAACTAAAAACTAAAAACCAATGTAACAATTCTAAAATCCGACTACTACAATGTAACATTCATAAACTGAGATAGACAAATGCACGAAAAATATAAATAGAACAGCAAACTATGAGTCCTGCTCAGGCTGAGATGGATCGACACCACCCTGATGAGACAGCCCGCCTGGCCCGGATGTGCTCTGCTCACGGCGAACAAATGGTATGTTGACGCCAGCCTCGCTGAGTCCCCGAATGACTGTACTCATCTGAGTCCTCATCGACTGCAATGCCTGCCGGTTCTCCACTTGGTTAGCATCCATCTGAATCTTCATGCCCTGAACTGCCTGCATAACCTGCCGTAGTGTTGGCTCTGGATCATCTGTCTTAACATCCGGGTCGTTCTCTGAATCCTGCCCGTCGTAATCCATATCAGCCTCCTCACCCGTGTCCAACTCAAAGTCATCATATAGTGCCCCTCCATCTATCAAAACACCACCTCTTTTTCTTGCAATCGCATTGTACACCTTTTTGCCACAGTTGGAAGTTGAAGAGCGTATCGACCATCCGCCATTCTGCACATCAACACCAGCCTCTGCATAGAAATGCGTGATCAAGCATGGAAAAGGGAGTGCACCCCTAGTAGAGAGGCTTGCATTATAAAGCTCCTTCACAATGATCTGCCAGATGTCCATTAGGATCTCATTTCGTGCACAAAATACATATCGGGCCAGCTCATAGTGGACCACGGTACTATGCGAGCTCGGGGCCAGGGAGAAGCTGAAAAACAAGTACCAAAAGGCTGCGTCAATCTTTAGCTGTGAGTATAACAGTGGGACCTAATTAGGATTCCACATAGAACTCCCGGATGTTCTCAAATCAGCTGCCAAATTCCCATTGTGCGAAGTGAAGCTCTCATGTCCTGGCAATCCCTCAACAAGAGAAGGGATGCCAAGCGTGCCATACCATGCGTTGATCCTCGCCGCAGTGATAACAACCTCACGGCCCTGAACCATAACAAGGTGCCCCGCTGAAAACCATGTCGGCACCATAGCAGCATAAAACTCGTATACAAGCTCCTAAGAATAGTTATTCGGCGTCCACACAAATCCATTCCAACCTATGGTTTGGACAGTGTGGGGGACAAAAGTTGAAGCTAGGACGTCTAAATCAATCCCCCGCTCCGGGCGAATCCTCCTCTTAGAAAACCTTCACAATCTGATTGGAAAATTGGGATTCGGAGCGACCAGAGCAACATCCGTCATGGCGTCATCCCGGCCGGACCTAGAACTCTGACCTCTGCCCGATTTCTTACCCCTGGCAGAACCCTGCCCAACAGTCTTGGAGCGCTTTCTCTGCATTGTCACACGAGAAAACAAACACTTGATTGAAGACCCACACTTGAGAGCAAAAAAAATTGAGTTTGTGAAGTGATTTATGGCAATGGGCTCACGAATTCGTTTATAACCAGAATTTCTAGCAAATGCGACATAATAGGCGA
The DNA here is from genome assembly GCA_033220585.1 of Dipteronia sinensis. NCBI lineage: Eukaryota > Viridiplantae > Streptophyta > Magnoliopsida > Sapindales > Sapindaceae > Dipteronia > Dipteronia sinensis. Next base: position 10,979,975 of record CM065636.1, on the reverse strand, counting down.
CATCATAGGCGACATCATGTCGCCTGAATTGGAAGTCGCCTCTCATGAAATGGTGCCATTTGGATAAGTGAACTTACCTTGAGGCGACATGGGGAAGTCGCCTCCCATGTCGCCTAACACACTGCCAAGAAATTACTTGGCGAAGACGACATTAGTGGCGACATGGGGAAATCACCTCCCATGTTGCCTAACACACTGCCAAGAGTTCAACCAGGTAGAGGCGACTTTAGTGGCGACATGGGGAAGTCGCCTCCCATGTCGCCTAACACACTGCCAGGATTTTTTCAAACCTGGTTCAAAAATTCCAAAACTTGCTTTCCATACCTGCAAACATCAAAAACTTGCAAAATAATATCAAAACCCCTAAATCTAGAACTAGAAAACATCAAAAATGAAAGTTAAACTTTGCAAACCGAAATACACTATTTAAATCAAAATTGTGGTACCTCCCTCTCGATCTAGTGAGATTCCACGAAGTGAACCTTGATAGCAGGCTCGTCACACGCCCCCTCCCAATAGATCTTCAACCTCTGGCGATTTACCTTGAAGCGCACTTTGGCTTCATTTTCAATTTCGACTGTTCCATAGGGGAAAACTTCTGTCACTTTGAAAGGTCCCGTCCACCTACTCTTTAGCTTTCCAGGAAACAACCGGAGTCAAGAATTGAAAAGGAGCACCAGCTGTCCAAGTTGGATGTCTTTCTTTACTATGAGCTTATCATGCCATCTCTTGGTTCTTTCCTTGTAAATCCGGGAGTTTTCATACGCATCCATCCGAAACTCATCCAATTCATTAATTTGCAGCAGTCTTTTCTCTCCAGCTGCTCGGAAGTCATAATTCAAGACTTTCACCGCCCAATATGGTCTATGCTCTAACTCCACCGGAAGGTGGCATGCCTTCCCATACACAAGGCGAAAAGGTGACATGCCGATCGATGTCTTGTAAGCTATTCTGTAGGCCCATAGAGCGTCATCAAGCCTCGAGGACCAGTCTTTTCTCCTGCTCCCAACCGTCTTCTCTAAAATGTTTTTTAGCTCCCGGTTGGAGACTTCCGCTTGGCCATGGGCTTGGGGGTGGTATGGTGTAGTAATTTTGTGCCTGACACCATATTTTTTTAACAAAGCTTGAAAAAGCTTATTACAAAAATGTGACCCCCTGTCACTAATAATCGCCCTTGGTGTGCCAAATCTGGAGAAATGTTCTTCATCAAGAACTTTTTGACTACCTTACTATCATTTGTTGGAGAAGCAATAGCTTCCACCCATTTTGACACGTAGTCAACTGCCACCAAGATGTACTAATTTTCGAAAGAGCTTGGGAACGGGCCTATGAAATCAATGCCCCACACGTCAAATAGCTCTATCTCCATTTTGTTAACCATGGGCATCTCATCCCGCTTTCCAATGTTCCCGGTTCTTTGGCACCTATCACATGCTACCACATAACTTCTCGAATCTCTGAAAAGTGTTGGCCAAAAGAACCCCGATTGAAGCACCTTCCTAGCAGTCCGGTTTGCCCCAAAATGCCCTATATATTCTTTCGAATGGCAGTGCATGAGGATGTCCCTCATCTCTTCCTCGAGAACACATCTTCTTACTACACCATCACTATAAACCCGGAAAAGAAGTGGTTCATCCAAAAAGTACGACTTGACATCATAGAGGAATTTCCTCTTTTGATGGAAGTTCAGCCCCACCGGCATGACGTCGCTTGCTAGGATGTTCACAAAATCGGCAAACCACGGAACAATCAACTCTTGCACTACCAACAGTTGCTCATCCGAAAAATGCTCATTGATCGGATTTGTGACTTCAAGTTCTTCTTCCCTCTCTAATCTAGACAAATGGTCCGCCACCAAGTTTTCTGATACCTTTTTATCTCGAATCTCTAAATCGAATTCTTGGAGCAAAAGCACCCATCTAAGCAACCGCGGCTTAGAATCCGTCTTTGCCATCAAATACTTAATCGCCGCATGATCTATGTAAACTACCACCTTTGAACCCACAAGGTAAGATTGGAACTTGTCAAAAGCGAAAACAATAGCTAATAGTTCATTTTCTGTTGTGGCATAGATCACCTGGGCCTCATTTAGAGTTTGACTCGCATAGTAGATCATATGGAGTCGTTTCTCCTTTCTTTGTCCCAAAACAGCCCCCACAGCGAAGTCACTCGCATCACACATCAATTCAAAGGGGCTCTCCCAATCCGGAGCTGTCATGATAGGAGCGGACGTCAATTCCTTTTTCAATGTTTCAAAGGCTTGAAGACATTGCTCATTAAACTTGAAAGGTGTGTCATTCATCAACAAGGCACAAAAGGGTTTGGTGATCTTGGAGAAATCCTTGATAAAGCGCCGGTAGAATCCGGCATGGCCTAGAAAGCTTCGAATGCCTCTAACTGAAATAGGTGGAGGTAGCTTCTCAATCACTTCCACCTTAGCTCTATCTACCTCTATTCCTTAATTGGAGATGCGGTGTCCAAGCACGATGCCCTCCTTCACCATAAAGTGGCATTTCTCCCAATTGAGCACTAGGTTTGTCTTTTCACACCTCTTGAGAACTAACCCTAAATTCTTCAAACAATGATCAAAGAAGGATCCAAACACTGAGAAGTCATCTATAAAGACTTCAATGAATTGTTCAACCATATCAGAAAAGATTGACATCATACACCACTGAAAAGTGGTCGGTGCATTACATAACCCAAACGGCATTCTTCGATAAGCAAAAGTACCTTAGGGGCAAGTGAATGTCGTATTTTCCTGATCTTCAGGATCTATTTGAATCTGGTTGTACCCCGAATAGCCATCTAGAAAACAGTAATATTCATGCCCTGCTAGCCTCTCAAGCATTTGATCAATAAAGGCAGTGGGAAATGATCTTTTCTTGTTGCATTATTCAGTTTTCTGTAGTCGATGCACACTCGCCACCCCGTGACGGTTCTTGTAGGAATCAACTCATTGTTTGCATTAGGGACCACCGTGATCCCTCCCTTCTTTGGTACAACTTGCACCGGACTAATCCAAGGACTATCCGATATAGGGTAAATGATTCCAGCATCTAGCAACTTCAATACCTCTGCTCTCACAACCTCTTTCATGTTGGGATTCAATCTCCTTTAATGCTCTATTGAAGGCTTGTAGTCATCCTCCATTAAAATTTTGTGCATACATAATGTTGGACTAATACCTTTTATGTCTGAAATTGACCATCTGATTCCCCGTTTGTGATCTCTTAAGATCCTTAGCAGCTTTTCCTCTTCTAGTTTGGACAATGACGCTGATATGATCACCGGCAAAGACAACGATTCGCCCAAGAAAGCATACCTCAAGTGTGATGGTAGTTGTTTAAGTTCCAATTCTGACGGATTCTCAATAGATGGAGGGGGTTTGGGCTTTCCCAACCCAATTTTTTCAAAGTGTACTCTCCCATAAGCATTCCTTGTTGGTAAGGAATTGAGTTGCTTGGCATATTCTTCAACTTCCGGACTATCATCTTCGTCCATCACACCATGCATTATGCATGCCTCCAGTGATTCCTTGGGACTCCCTCTCATCATAAATTCTTCCACAAGAGAGTCAATCATGTCAACTCTAGAACACTCATCTGACACCATTGGTCTTTTCATATCTTTGGACATATCGAAGACCACCCTTTCGTCCCTCACTCTAAAAGTCATCTTCTCATCTTTGACATCGATCAAAGCACCTGCGGTCTTCAAAAATGGCATTCCCAAGAGCAAAGGCACCTCTTGATCTTCCTCCATCTCAAGCACCACAAAATCAACTGGAAATTAGAGATTATCCACCTTCACTAGCACATCCTCCATTACTCCTCTTGGGTACTTCACAGATCGGTCGGCCAATTGCAAAGTTACATTGCTTGGCTTAACTTTCCCTACACCTAACCTCTCAAATACCGAGTACGACATGATGTTTATGCTAGCACCTGAGTCAATCAAAACTTACCCAAACTCCCTGTCACCAATAGAGCATGGAATTGCAAATTTATCCGGATCTTGCAACTTTAGTGGGAGCTTGTTTTGGAGGATGGCACTACATTCTTCATTAAGTGGCATCATCTCGAAGTCTTCGAGTTTCTTTTTGTTTGCTAAGAGCTCCTTCAAGAACTTTACATATTTGGGCATTTAAGCTAATGCCTCGGCAAAGGGAATGTTGATATGCAACTTTTTGAAGACTTCCAAAAACTTTGCAAATTGATGAGAGTCATTGTGCTTCCTAAGTCTTTGTGGGTAGGGAATTGGTGGCACATATGCTTTTACTACGGGCGGTGTTGGTAAATCACTATCATTCTTCTTCTCAACAACAATGTCTTCTTCAATCTTCTCTTTCTCCCTCTTCTTCCTTTTCTTCTTCCTCGGTCCCTATCTCACCATTATCGGTTTCAACTTCCTTAGTCTTGCCAAAGTTCTCCTGTAGTTCAACTTTCTTCCCACTTCTCAATGAATATGCCTTGCATTGTTCTTTTGGGTTTATGATGGTATCACTAGGCAAGGTCCCTTGTTGTCTTTCTTGGACACCCCTCGCTAGCTGGCCAACTTGGACCTCAAGGTTTTGAATGGCAGCTTGGTTATGTTGAGCTATTTGATCCATTTTTGAATCAAGCTTCCTCAATGTTGCATCTTGAGTATCCATGAGGTTATCTATCTTCACAAGGAATTTGGAGAGCAGATCTTCTAGAGCCGGTTTCCGTTCCGCTTGGTTGTTGGCATTTTGGTTCTGAAAACCAGGATTTTGTCGATTGTATGCTTGAGGTTGCTGCTGATTTTTGAAACCGAAGGGCTGTCTTTGTTAGGGTTGATTGTCTTTCCAAGAAAAGTTTGGATGGTTCCTCCATCTCGGGTTGTATGTGTTGTCAATGGCCATTTCTTCCACTAGCTCAAAGGCCGCATCCGTAGTTTTCTTCAGTAATGAGCCTCCTGCTGCCGCATCTACCAAGTTTCTTGTTGATTCCAACATTCCTTGGTAGAAAGATTGCAAAACTTGCCACTTTGCCAGTCTATTGTGTGGACATTTTCGAATGAGTTCCTTGAATCTCTCCCAAGCATCGGAGAGATTCTCATTTTCAAATTGGGCAAAATTGGTGATTTCATTCCGAAGAGGTGCAGCTTTCCCCGGTGGAAAATACTTGTTCAAGAACTGCTGAGCCACTTGGTCGAAGGTCGCAAGAGAATCTGGCGGTAATGACTGTAACCATGCCTTCGCCCTATCCTTCAGGGAGAAAGGAAACAACTATAGCTTGATGAAGTTTTCTGAAACTCCATTATACCGGAAGGTATCACATATCTCATTGAAGCTCTGAAGATGGGAGTTTGGATCTTCCTAGGGCAACCCGTAGAACTAATCGTAGCAGCAATCATCGAAATAAGTGCCGACTTAATTTCAAAGCTGTTTGCTGCTGCTGCTGTTGGTCTTCTAATGGCGGATATGGTCTAATCCACCCTAGGCATAAAATAATCATGCAGAGTCCTCCCATCTACCTCGACAGCACCATCTTGTTCTTGATTTGGTACTTGAACTAGTGGTGGTGCTTGATTTAGATTTTCCATAGCTCTATCTTGTCTTCAATTCCGGCGATTCCTCCTTGCTGTTCCTCAATATCCCGATCGAATTGCAAGTTCTGTGGACTGTTACTCCTTGTACGTCGGTGCATACAAGAGCAACCGCCTATAGTCAAAAGAAAACAATACACAAAGTAAAAGGTCTAAATTAGCAATAAACCAACTAGTAGTGATATCAATATACACTCACTTCCTAACAGCGGCGCCAAAAATTGACCTCTCCAAAATACGCGCTCGCAATAATACGAGGCTGTGGTGTAGTACAATAATAAATAAGATTCGTTCCCACAGGGAATGAGGAATTGAATATCACAATTGACTGATTTAACCGATATTCAGACAAGCAAATCATTGGCATTTCAAGATTACGAAATTAAACCTAACTACACAATAATCACTAAGTAATAAATGGAAACTGAAATAAGCAAGCAACACAGTTGAAGTAAAACGTATGAGAATGAGGCTAAGGCTTCGACTCCACCTTTCCACTTCTCATCAACTCAGACACATCATTTGGATAAATTATGCAAGTGTATATATAGATTCGTATGCCCGGAAATTGTCTCTAACCTCTGTCAAGTGAATAAAGACAACATTTATATGCACCAATAACCTATTTCTATATGGTTATCCGATCTACATACAAATTCATTAAGAGCTATGGCATACAATAGAATCCTACAAGCTAGCATCGCATATTTCTATCTTACTAGACTTGTATCGGGCATTTCATCGAGCACGTGGTGTGCTTCACCTTTCGGTTCTTCACACAACCACCAAAACATCATCTAAGTGGTAGCTAAGCACCTAGAAGCATTAAGCATAAGAAATACACATACATAACACAATGCAATGGAATTAATATGATGATCTTCATTGATGAATCATGGATAAGGTTTCATTTAGGCTTTAGCCAAGATGAAGTTAGTTCATATTACAATCAATGGCTACAAAATATATATAAATCAAACAAGCCATCTCAAATACAATACAATAAATAAGGAGGTAAAGGTTTAGAGTAAACAAATGTGAAGAACTCCTCCTTGATGGCTTGAAGTACCTGCTTTGATCTCCCCCTTGATGCTCCTCTATAATATTCCAAGAATAGGTATTGATGGTGGAAAATAAGGTTTGGATGATGGATGTAAGGTTTGATGTAGTAGTTTGTGTTCATGGAAGGTGAAATGTGTTCTTGGAATGTTATGGGAAGGGTTTCTTGTTTTTGTGCTGGGAAGAAGATCCAAATAAGAGATAAAGAAGAGAGAGTTATATAGGAGAAAACCAATAATTGAGGGGCAAAAGGGTCCAAAAACCTTTCTTTGGCCAAAAGGCGACATGTGAGTCTGAAAATACAGCTCAAACGTGTGTCTACAACCTATAAAGGGGGGGGGGGGTGAATGGGTTGTTAATCGATTATTACCAACTTTTTCGATTAGTCAATATTAAACATATAACCCAATTAAACAAACATACAAAATCAAGTGTAAAGTGCGGAATAATAAATAACACTTGATTTTTACGTGGAAACCCTTCAACAAGGGAAAAATCACGGGATATCCTTCTAGCCACACACGATCACAGAAATCGACTATATGAGTAAAACGTTACACCCTCAAGTGATACTCGGACTCTCACTCTAGATAACCTCAGGCTATGGACACTACCACTCGCCACTCTTGGTTTAATCCCTAGTGATATCCACTGATACACTACTCTTGGCGTGAGCACCTCCTACTCTACCTACAGGCCTTTTACAGTGGCTCTTGACCGATGCTTGTCAACCACAACTTGGTTGCAAGACTTCAATGCTTGTGCAACTTCACCCCGAAGCCATAAGACTTTGACTCAATGAAGAGAATTATGTGTCTATGTGAATAATCAATGAATGCTCAACACAAAATATGTTAGACCAAACATACAATGCTTAACTAGATGTAGATAATGCAATACAACATCCTAGTTATCAAATAATGCCTACATGCCCATACAAAAGGACTCAATTAGATGCAAAAGGATTCTAGCAACCTAATTGTCAAACAAGTCCATCCAACAGAAGTTGTCACAATAAATAACAAGGGCAATCAATATGCAATCAACAAATGCAATCAATAAGGCATAAACAACAATGTCTAAATGCAAAACATAAAGACTTAGCTAGAAGGGCAATGTGGTCCCAAATTCTAGCTATCAATAAGAAACTCAATTAGTTGTGTAGAGAATTTCCAACAAACTAATTGTCAATTAAATCCACATGAACATTCAATAGAGCTTGACTAGATAAATAAACATTAATCTATCAACCTAATCATTAACCAATATCACAAGAATGTTCTAGGGTTAGCAATTTAGGGAAAATCAACCTAATCATGTAAGTTATCACAAACAAACCCAATCATGCAATTTAAACTCATAAATATATGCAATAAAGTGAGTCAAGGTATTTAATCAAACAATAAATACCTAATCTAGAGTAAGAAGAACAATAAATGATATTCAAAGAAGTTCTTGCTTACTTAGTCATGAAACAATGAAGACCCATGCTCAAATGATGTTGAATGATGCAATATGGAGATGGGTTTTGGGTTTGGAGAGTCAAAGATGCTTTCTTGAAGCTTTCTCTCTCTAGAAGCTCTAACCTCTCTCTAAAAATGATTTTCTGAGCTCTTGGTCGGCCAAGAAGAGAAGAGGGTGAATATATATGAAACCATAGTTAAAACTACATCGTTTTGAACATGGGAAACAGAATCCCGTCAAAACCGCTTGCTAGACCGCGGCTCAAGTAAGTGTCCAGACCGCGGTACATACAGCAGTGCACCGTCTGGACAACACCACGGTTGGGACCGCTGAGCGTGCAAGTGCACAGGTCGCGGTCCACGTCGCGCATGACGCACTAGAGAATACCGCTCTGTGCGCCGCGGTGCAAGCAGAGCCTGCAGAGCGGTCTAGGCCGCGCTAAAGGGAAAAATCTCTTTTTAACACTCAAGAAAAATATCTATCTTACAAGAATGTTGTGCAAGTGTGAAGTGAGTGAGATGCACACAATAAAGCACAATTAACATGTCAAACATGTTTATCAAATGAGATACAATGCAAGCTAGTGAGTGTTTTTGAAAAGGATGCACACTTATATAAACAATAAAGAACAGAAATGCAAGATAAACAAAACATGCATGAAGTGTGTGTGTGCACCTAAACTCTTCAAGAGACAAAGTCAAGTGAATATACCTTTTGCTCTTGAAGTCATGGAGATGCTTGGAAGTTTGCCAACATGGACCTAAGCTACCCATTACACAATCATCCCCAATGTGGTGTGGTTTGTCATGAAATAAGCCAATCATAAAATCGAGGTCCTTATAGAGGCAGCATGTGAGGCGACATGGGAAAGTTGCCTCTCATGTCGCCACTTCTCCTGGACAACCCACAGTGCATCTGGCGACATCATAGGCGACATGGGGAAGTCGCCTCCCATATTGCCTCTCCTCGACCATTTCCTCACAATGCATCTGGCGACCTTCTAGGCGACATGGAGAAGTCGCCTCTCATGTCGCCACTTCTTCTGGATCAATTTCCCAGTGTAACAGGCGACATCACAGGCGACATGGGGAAGTCGCCTCCCATGTCGCCTCTCATCGACCATGTCCTCACAGTGCATCTGGCGACCTTCTAGGCGACATGGGGAAGTCGCCTCCTATGTTGTCATTTCTTCTGGAGCAATTCTTCATAACAGACAGTGTGAGAGGCGACTTCGTAGGCGACATGGGGAAGTCGTCTCCCATGTCGCCTCTTCTTCTGGTAGTCCAAAATCAGGCCTTCACACATATACAACAACTTTGCTTCGTTTCGCTCCTTAATCGGATAAAAACATACCGGGAGCTCAAAACTAAATGACACCATGCGAAATACGAGAAATAAATTAAATATAGGGTTAAAGCTCAAAAAATAAGCGAAAAATATGGGAAAATATTGGGTCACGCCCAGATGAAATATGACATATCAGTAGAGTTGTGTCTCATAGTCTCTTGATGAGAGTTGAAAGGGGATCTCTTTTTATATTATTAATGTCTTACCCCTACATCTAGCTTGGGTATGGAGGTATGGAGGTATGGAGGCAAAAGAGAGAGAAGGGATTTTAGTTTGATTTTTGATGGGAATGTCTCATGCTTAATTAATGTGCTTGTCCTTTGCCTCTTGAGTGAATTGTTAGGGCAAATAGAAAGGCATCCACCGTAGGTCTCTCTCTCTCATTCTCATTCTACACATTCTTATTTTTCTCTTGAATTTTCTCTACACATTCTTATACAAGAACACTCTCTAAGAAAAGAAAAGAAGAACACTCCTCTCTCTCCCAGCAAAAACTTGAGCTCTCTCTCTTGATTTTGGAGGATCATCAAGCCATCTTGGAGTAGCTAGGAGTTGGATTCTGTGAAGAAGAAAGACATTAGAGCTAAGCACTTGCAAGGAGGAGATCTTCAATTAGTTTATTTCTTAAAATCTATCTTAACTCTTCTTGTATTTGGCATGGCTTGTACTAATTTGATATCTGGTATGGTTTTCACGTGTAATATGAGCTAAACTCATTTGTGCTAGAGTAAGATGAAACCGAACCCTTAATCCATATAAAATGACTCCTTGAATTTCTCTACATGTGCTTGTGTAATTATATGAATATTTTGCATGCTGAATGCTTTTATCGTGATTGGCCATCACTATGAATGATCGCTTAATAGGCAAAATGTTCACTATATATGACTAGAAAGTGAGAGTATAACTAGACTAGCATTTAGGATTCATGTGTGTGTTCCATAGTGTTTAATGAATTTACCAATATTTTGTATGTGGATGAGATTTCTAAAACATCGAGAGAGATTAGAAATCAATATAGGGAACACGAATCTATAACTTATATTTGCACAATTGAGAGTTTAAGTGAGTTTAGTGTCTAATTTGAAGGGTGAGGTGGATTAGAAGTCTAGCACAATTTCATCATACTATCACATTTGTTCCTTGTTGTGATTTGTGTCTTTAATTGTTTTAGAGTTATTTAATTTAGTGTTAACATATGGAAACTTTCAATTTCGATTGTCCAAATAGTTTGCAAAATCGACGTAATCCTGCAATCAAATCCTTAGTCCCTGTGGGAATGATCTCTAATTTGTCATTGTACTACATTTCAACCTCGTACTATTGTGAGAGTCATAACGCGTAGTTTGGACCGGTCAGTTTAGTATGTTCTCATTAAAATATGGTTTTATATGTAGCAGTGCTGATTCATCTCTGTTTGTTTTTTAAGAAAAACAAGGAACTCTTCTTCTACTTATGTATGTGGATGACCTTATTCTTACAGGAAGTAATCCTAAATTTATAGATCAATTTATTTGCTCACTTGGAAAAGAATTTGCTATGAAGGATTTAGGCTATATTCATTATTTTCTAGGCATTGAGGTAACACAATTTGCTCATGGCTTAATATTACATCAACGTAAGTATGCGGCTTAATATTACACCAACGCAAGTATGCTGCTAATTTAATCTATCGAGCCAAAATGCACACAAGTAAACCACTTTCTACACCTATGGTTCCACACACTAATCATGACACCGATAATACCTTGTTTCATGATTCAACTTTCTATAGGAGTATTGTTGGTGGCCTACAGTACTTAACATTTACTCGGCCATACATTTCATTTAGTGTTAATTTTGTCTGCCAACATATGCATCAACCAACTAATTTTCATTTTCAGCTTGTTTAGCATATACTCAAGTATGTTCAAGGAACCTTGAATTATGGGATTCTATTGTTTTCGTAACCTATTACCAATTTATATGCTTTTGCAGATCCATACTGGGGGGCTGCACTTTCACAAGGAGATCAACTACCGGTGTTTGCATCTTCCTAGGACCAAATAACATCTCTTGGTCTGCCAAGAAACAACCAACCGTTGCTAGGTCTAGTACGGAAGCGGAATATCGAGCCTTAGCATTAGCAACTGCAGAACTTACATGGATCACATACCTCCTTAAAGATATTGGCTTTCCTTTCAACCAGCCGCCCACACTCTTCAGTGACAATATTTTCGCTTTACACTTGACTATAAATCCCGTATTTCACGCTCACATGGAACATCCAGAAATTGATTATCATTTTGTGCGAGAAAAGGTTGCTTAATGACTATTTATAACACGGTTTGTTAGTTCAAAAGACCAAGTAGCAGATATTTTTACAAAACCCCTGTCAAGAACACCATTTCAAGAGTTATGTACCAAACTTGGACTATGGACTCTTTCCCTGCCAGGTTTGAGGGGGAATGTTAAAGAGGAGAATCTTCATTTAATAGATTTGAAAGAAATTCAAAAAGGGAGAAATCAAAGTACTGGAATCAAGGAAGATCAACAAAGTCAAAGAGTGAGAAATCACAACTAGAAAATCAGGAATAAATTTCTTGATTATAGGAGGATTGCATGTAATGGTAATTTTTTGATTTGTATATAAATTTGTATGGACTAGTGATGGAATTCATTGAGCAATATTCAATAATATTAGTCATTTTCAAAATTATCAAAGGCTTCATTTTATTTTCAGATCTATGGTCAAGGCTGTCTCGCCACTCAGCTTCACTACTCCCCTTATGTAGCCACCCACCATGCGCTTCACCTCCTCAAGGTGGCTGCTTTTCATTTTCAAGCTCTCTGCCGCCACATTCCAGTTCAATGGGTCACTGATTTTGCTTTGACTATATTCCATTTTTCAGTGGACTGGAAGGGTATTGTGTTTGGGAGGAGAGAACAAAAAATAAGTTGAAAAAATCTCACAAAGTCTCAAAAGGAAATTCGTAGTCTCCTTGAAATGTGAGAGCAAGTAACGTGAAAATTGAAAACCATGTGTTTAAATAGACAGTTAGGGTGCTGACAGTCTGACACGTTGATGTTGTATCTAGTGTTGGCGAATTGCCTGGAAAAAAAACCCTAAACCAAAACCCGGAGTCAGATTCATTAGACCACAATTTTTACAAATTACATTAATTAAAAATATTATTAAAACCATTAAGCAGAAAAGTAAAGATATTAACGCCCCTTTAAAACTGTATACCCTTTAAAACTTTATATACACTTTAAAGTAGTAAATTTTTTAAAACGATGTCCATATTGTCATCCATGAAACTAATTAGTTCATCCAAATTTTATTACAAAATTTAATTATAAAAATATCCTAATAGAAATTTATTACTAAAGACAAATTACTTTAATTGAAAAATAAACCAAATACTATGTACACTAAGGGGTCGTTTATTTTTTTCACTTAAAACTTAATGGGTCTGAATTGAACTCATTAAGTTGTTTTGTTTGTTTTTTCAAGTGGTCAAACAACTTAAAAATATCAAAAAACAAATTAAAATAAAAAGTAAGAAATCTTGACTTTTAACTTAATTCCAAATCACTGGATTACAATTAAAATATTATCTTCCAAGTCTATTCTCCGAAAAAAGATATATTTCCAAATTTATCTTAATTTACTATGGTGTAAAAAAATTTCTTTTAACATATTTCTTATTTTAAACATGTTTTAGAAAAAAAAAACTCTAATTACTTCTCATAATGAAAATTTTCAAGGATTGAACAATTGAATTTCTCTTCTGCCAAATCCCGGTAAAAACTCTTTATTTATTTATTTTTATCTAACTATTTGTATAATACTCAATAAATTTGTCTATTATATTAAGTAGATTTCGTGGCTCGAAAAGTTATAGAATTATTATATATAAAAAATTCAATAACCTTTCTTTTATTTGGTTTCCGGTGCATATGATCCAAGAAACCAAAAAAAAACAAAAATGGTTTCAGGAATTATATTCACCGGAAACGTGGACAACATATAAAATTGAACTTGAACTTGAACTTTTTTTTTGACAATAAATTTAACTTAAACTTTGTTTGCAGAATATGCAAAATTATATTCTTTGATTGATTTTTTATTTTGTTAAATTGAACTTTGTTTGTAAAAAAAAACATACAAAATGTTATAAAGAATGGTGCATGTTAAATTATCTGTTTTAATTAGTATGGGTATAAATGTAAAATTACTTATTTTCAGACAGTTTTATTTTTAAAAAACAAACATGTTGACAGTATATTCAGATGTGAGGAAAAAAAAAACAAACATATCATTTAGATTCAGATTTCAGTCCTTATTCAGTATTCAAAAAAATTCATGACTGTTCAGTGTTCAGACAAAAAAAAAACAAACGACCCCTAATTAATTACACTCATATGTCATATATATATATATATATATATATATATATATATATATATATATATATATTTGAAAATAATTACATTCATATCTTCAACTATATCTCTTTATTAAAAAAATAATTATGATAAACCCTAACTTATGATAAACCCTAATTTTTATGATAAACCCTTATTAAACTCTAATTTTATTTCAAGTATCAAATTTTTCCATCATCACATGATTATCATATAACAAAGTAATGGAAAAAAAAATTCCAAAGGACTTTGATCATACATATGTAAGTATTTCTTTACTTTTTTTGTCTTTCATTTATGTATAGTTATGAACTCTATCATAAACAAAAAAAAAATTTACAGATAGCCGTAAATATCAATGAGAATTCTATATTGAAAATTTCTTGACCCCACATCTTCCTTGTCATAAGGCTTCTACATGCGATACATTTCTAAAAGTAAATTAGATCATCGTTAAAAAATGATTTGATTCCAAAAATAATATGATTTTTTTTATAAATTGGGTGTGTTAATAATTTAAGAGGGTTTATAAATAAAATGTATTAAAATAAATATATTCATTTCAATATGGACATTATTGACATTATGATGAGTGTTTATAATATTATTTATTTTTAAATTTTAGACATGGGTGTACTTATAAAAATTGATGTACTAATTAGTTTTATGAGTGGTAATATCCGCACCCTTTTGAAAATTCCAATATTACCTTTATTTCAAATTATAAAAATAATTTCAAATACATCTCATATGTCAGAACAATATTTAATATTTTGAGAATTTAAAAAAAATTATAAATATTAATATTTAATATTTGAATGCATTTATAACTTTTGGATTAAAGGTGTGTTGAAGATGACTTTTCAAGTAGAGCTTTTGGAGTAATCGTTTACAAGTATAGTTTCTATTGAGTAGAGTTGTTAACAAAAAACCGTATATTGTTTGATATTCACTTAAAAAACGCTTTTAGTTAATAGATTGTTTGTCAAAATATCTTTAAAAGAGATTTTGTTGTTAAAAATTATAAAAATAGACACTAGCAAAGTATTTGTAATATAAAAGTATATAGTAAAATATTTAAAGTTTATGGAGGGTAGTTGAAACCATTTACCTCAGTTTAAAAAAACTAAAAAATAGCTTATTGGGAGCTTCTCCCAAAAGACATAAAATAACTTTTTTAATTTTATTTTTAAAAAAAACTTTTTCAATTTTACCAAACAACCAAAAAAAACCATCAAAACAACTTCTAATATTAAAAAAAGGGTTTTAGCCCCTACAAAATCCATATCAAACACACACTAAAATGAAAACAAAGATCGTGTTCTTTTCTTTCCCCAAAAAAATGAAAAGATTGAAGTATCTCGAACTAATATGGGCAGCAACCTTCAACCTCAATTTTTTTTTTTTGAACTTTCCTTATTTTATTTTAAGTATTTTTAATCTGTTTTTATTCTAATAGTTACATAATATATTTAATTTTAAATAATCACTATTTACTTTTTAAGTAATAAATATTTGGGTGGTTCTATTGCCATCTACAAAATATCTCCATCTCATCTCTACCGGTAGATATTACATTTTGTAAAAAAAAAATGTTTAATATTTTAAATTTTTATTTAATAAAAAATATGACTCGGTTGATAATTATTGATAATTATTTAGGATGAATTATTAATAATTTTTGAAAATTTTCGGTTAACCTATCATACGCATTTTTAATGTTTTTATTTTCAGAATACTCTCCGTAAGTCACTCTCCCAAGTCCCAATACACTCTCTCGAGTTCTGTAAATAACATAAAAAAACAATTCATTAATAATGGATCTGAAATTTATTTCCAAAAAGTAATGTATTGGGAGAGTAATTCTAGCATTTCCAAAACATTTCAAACTCTGTGAAAATTTCTGTCAGTGTTGCAAGACCCATTGTACAAACTTGTGAGTTGAATATCTGACAGTGATGCAGGGGAAGGAGAAAAAATGATGAAAGGCTGGGAAATTTGCGAAAAAAACATTAAAAAACAAACAAATTAATTTGCACTTTTGTTCAAGTGTTGAACCAAATGTTGTGTGTTTGTTTTGTTTGACTACGATTAATTATGGTCCTTTTGGTGAAGTCCATTTTTGTGCAAGTAAGGCAGATTTAAATGTTTCAATTGTGAAGGCAAGTGCTATAAATCGTGAATATTCTGCTCAAGCTTGTGTTGCTGTTCAGAGAAGCACAAACCCAGTTATGATGCAAGCCTCGGTCACCTACTCACCTTAGCACAATCTAGAAACATTGATAATGTTTGCTGTTACTCTCAGAAATGTAATCATCAAAAGAGATGTATGATGTTAATCATGATTATGATCATGGATCTAATCATGATCACAAGTGTAGCTTGATAAGAAGCAATGTTAGTTTAGGCAGTTTGTAGAATTAAGAGAGTCAGGTTCATTAGTTAGGATATCTTAATTATGAATTTTTGAGTATTATTTTTAATTTCTTCACATTTTTAAGAAGGGATTGTTAATTATGGTATGCACCTATTGATTAGGATCCATTGCACTGGGTTCATGAAAGTAATTTACACGGGTTATTCTTAGCATTTTGGTTGAAAGAATACAAAGTTCTTTTCACTTTAAAACAAATTGAGAGGGTCCATAATTCTGGAGAACTATTCTCCGGCTCCAAGCCTCCAAGCTAGGGATGACAATTTCATCCGAACCCGCGAGTATATTCTTCCCTTCACTTCAAGCAAATTATGATTGATCCACCTTTCGACCTCACTCCTCAATCTTTGAGAGATTGTTATGTATATATAAAATAAAATAGCAAAAAGAAAAAAAGAAAAAAACAGAGTAAAAAGACTTGTAATATGCATTTCATTTCTTGTTGTAACCTTTCTTGATACAAAAGAAAGAAGATTTAATAAAAAAAAACAAACCAGAGGTACACATACATCATTTGGTTTTAACACTTTCAAGTACAAATTAACATGACAAGTAAGATCATAAAAACATTTAAAAAATAGAACAAAAAAAAAATACAGTATTTTATATGCTGTTACTTAACAACCTTCTAGCAGATAGGTAGAGGAGCACCATTCCACTCCTTCAAGCATTCCATCATTGGATCAATCAATTTCCCAGCACACATTGCTGTGAACACTTTTTCAAATTCTTCACCTGGTGATCTAACTTTCTCACCTGTCAGATATTCAGTTCCCAGTTCTTCTCTCACAAATTTGTACAATGGGTATGATCTGCACCCCTTGATCCTGTTTGGAATGCCAAGATTTCCGTTCTCAAATTCTCTTCTGGTGTTTTCAACTTCTTTGGGCAAAAGGGTTTTGAGTTCCTGTTCAAAGTTTCCGATTTTCTGGAAAATTGAAGTACTTGAATTCTTCTCAGCTTCTCCATTGACCAAGGCATGTTCAACCAGGACTTGTCTTAGTTTCTGCATTAATGGGTAGGTTGCACTGCAGGGATCATCAATGTATGTAAAAATATATTCGCGGTCCACCACTTTGATCAAGTCCTTTTCACTGAATCTTGATGGATGAAGCTCACCATTGAATCCCATGGTTAGGACCCTCTTTGCCACTTGAGTGACTGTGTTCTTCACTGTGCTCTTTAAATTCTCCTCCAAATGCCTCAAGTCAATGGATTGGCAAAGAGCAACCAAGTAAGTAGAAGACATGAGTTTTAGTATCTCAACAGCTTCAGCTGTTTTTCTTGAAGAAATCAGACCCAAAGAATTCACATCTTGGTTGTGTTGCTCTGCACTTTGTACATGGTTGGTTACAGGATTGGCAAGAAATTGGAGTTCAGAACAGTAAGATGCCATGGCGATTTCAGCACCCTTGAATCCGTAATCCAAGCTTGGATTACGACCACCGGAAAGATTCGAAGGCAACCCATTGTTGTAAAAGTCATTGACAAGCTCAGAGAATTGAGCAAACAAGAGTTTCCCAATTGAAGCAATAGCTAGTCTAGTGTTGTCCATTGAAACACCAATTGGGGTTCCCTGGAAATTCCCTCCATGTAATGCCAAGTCCCTGGAAACATCGATAAGCGGATTGTCGTTCACAGAGTTGATCTCTCTTTCAATCATTTTGGTGGCTGTCCTGATCACTTCAATCTGAGGGCCTAACCACTGTGGAGATGTTCTCAAAGCATATCTGTCTTGTTTTGGCTTCTGTAGAGGATCAGTTTCATGCAACTTTTGTGCTTCTTTAACATAAGCACTTCCATCCAAGATGTGTTCCATGATAGCTGCAGCTTCAATCTGACCTGGATGGTGCTTCAATTTGTGTGTCAAGTGGTCTGTAAATTCAGGCTTTCCATTCATAACCTCAGCAAAAATTGCTGATAAAACTTCTGATAAGATGGATAGTATATTTGCCTCAAAAAGTACCATTGAAGCCAAACCAGACCCAACTGCTGTACCATTCACTAATGCTAGACCCTCTTTGGGCTGCAACTCAAAGAATCCATTACCTATGCCTGCTAGGCTGAAGGCTTCCGCCGGTGACAGGACCTGACCATTAGGTCCAACGGCCTTTGAATTGGGCCTGCCTGTCAACAGCCCAGCAATGTAGGAGAGTGGGACCAGATCCCCTGATGCAGTGATCGTGCCACGGAGTGGCAGGCATGGTGTGATGTTAATGTTCAGGAACTTGGTGATGGCTTCCAGGATTTCAAACCTGATGCCTGAGTATCCTTGTAAAAGGGTGTTGATCCTCACCAACATTGCTGCTCTTGTTGCTGAGTGAGGCAATGTGTGGCTTGATTCAGTGCCATTTCCAAAGACTCCAGCATTCAAGAATCTGTTACACCAAAAAATTTACAAGTATATCAGTAAAGTTTGCTAAAGACAAAACATTAAAAAAAAAGTCAGATAAAAAAGGTTTCCTAAATCAGAAACATTTTTTATTCTATTACTGCCTCACTGGTAATTATATTTGTTTAAGACAAAACTGGACATGGACCCTAATTGGATGACTTGATATGCGGAAGAGATGGTGTGGGCCTTCAAATTTCAGGCCCATTCCTTATGGCCCACCACAAAACCTAAATTGGCAGACTTTAATTTTAATTCATCTGTCTCAATTTTTCTTTTTAAGTGGGCCTAACAACACATCTTCTCACCCAGTTAATTAAATTCCTCACCACAAACAAACGTGGAACGAGTGATACAAATGACTCGAACTAAAAGTGGTTGTGAGTGAGGCTAACTACTTGTTTGTAATATAATACTGTTTACTAGACAATAAGTCAAAGTACATGTAAAGAATAATTATATCAAAACATGTTTGAGAAAGAATAATATTGATAGTTTCGTACACCCTTTAATTATGATTTGGTAACCAACCAAACCCAAATGGTGATTATCGATTTAAAAGGGACAAAAGCTGTCCTTTTCTCCTAATTTTGAGGGCTACTTATTATTGTATTACCAATTCCACAAGTCCTCCCAAAACCGGCGTAGCTTTTCAACACAGAGTTCTTATACAGCTGTCAAAGATTCTACAGACTCGAACATGTGTTGTTCAACTATCATATCACTGTTTACGATATCATTTTATAGTTTAAACTTAATGTCACAATTCATTTGACACAGTCCACTGTGTTAAGTAAATGGATAGTGTTTTGGGTTAAATCTCTTCTAATCAGATAATTCATTAATGCTAATGTTAATTTATAAATAATTTAATAAAATTATGTTTTATCACATCAGATATGACTTATAAATTAATATGTCTTGCCGGATAAACTATAATTTAATGGGTTATATTTTGATTTGTAACTTATGATACAATAAATTTAACAT
This sequence comes from Dipteronia sinensis, assembly GCA_033220585.1. Lineage (NCBI taxonomy): Eukaryota > Viridiplantae > Streptophyta > Magnoliopsida > Sapindales > Sapindaceae > Dipteronia > Dipteronia sinensis. The sequence continues at coordinate 10,960,308 of CM065636.1, read as the reverse complement.
ATCGTATTCGGGATGAACAAAAGATTAAGGAGAAAATACAAACACATATTGTCAACTCTAAACACCAAGACATTATGAGAGCGGCTTCAATTTCAATGCAAAGTTGCGGTGGTGCATGAAGCATCAAAAGGAAAAACAGACAGATAGGTGCGTGTGACCAGATCCTGCGCTCATAATTAATTATATGTGGTATGTGGATCTTCAATTGGAATTATATGTGGCACCTTATTCTTCTCTCTGTAGTGCTTTCAACTAATTTAATTAAATACTCATTCAATAACCCAACAAAAATAAGTATTCATTATATATATATATATAATTTCAATAATATTTTAACACATATTTTCAAAGCCCTCTACGATTAATCCACTCAATGTATATATGCATGGCTCTTCCTATAAATATATTCATTACTTTTTTTTTAGGGAATATATATTCATTACTCGAGCCTATATAATAGCATGATATGATATATTATGTACGTGTTAATAACTATATTTTCCGGCCAATAAAATTTGTATTAAATGCTTTATAACCAGAAACCACCACCTAACACCTTGTAATAAAATTAGATTATGTGTAAATAATTAAGAAAAAAAAAGAAAATAATTAAATTGGATATGTATACCTTATAAGCTCTTTTTGAAGGGCACCACCTTTCTTGGTTCTTTTGTGAGAGGTTGCACCAAAACCAGTGGTGACACCATATAAGTCTATGCCTTTATTCATCTTGTCCATGATCCAAGCACTGCTAGCTTCAACACGTGCTCGAGCCCCCTCCGAGAGCTGGACCTTGACTCCTGTGTCATGGCTCGCTATCGCGGTCACTTGACCTATCGTCAAGCTCTCACCACCCAGGTTCACGACTCCTCTTCTGTACTCACCCACCATACGCTTCACCTCTTCAAGGTGGCTGCCTTTCAATGACTCTGCTGCCACACCCCAGTTCAATGGGTCACTTGTGTTAAATCCTGGACCATTGCTTTTGTTTTGTTGACAGAATTCCATTTGGTGAGGTTGTTTGGGAGGAGAGGAAAAAAAATTTTGTTTACAAAAAAAAATTATTAACGTTAATGTAGTAGGATTTTTAAAGGAAAATTCTCAAGGTTAGTGAAAATTTCCTGAGTCTTAAACCTAAAAATGAGGTGTTTAAATAGAGAGGTGGTGTTGCCACATTGAGTGTTTGGTGGGTTGGCCGACGGGTTAGTTGAAAACTGCTAGTGGCCGTTGGATCTTTGTGACTTTTGATGGCTAGGATCTACACACGTGGAGACTTCAAAATCGGTGGCATCGTTTTTGGGGGTTGGTGAGGTGGTGAGGAGAGCCACCAAAGCACAACGTCATTACTATTTCTCTCAACTAGGATTTGTTTGGAGAAAGGGGATTTGAAAGTACCAAATTGCCCTTTATTCAATGCTATCAATCGAGGGCATTTACTTTTAGATTTTTTATACTAAATTTGAGTTCTTTGTGGGATCTGTGTATGTACTTAGATAGATTACGATGTTTAATATTTATGAAAACTTTTAGTTAAAAAATGAATTTGGATTCTCCTCATAATCTGACTTTATTTGTTACTTTATTTTCTTCTCTCTTATTTGTTCTTGAAAAAATAGTTCAACCAAAAATTACAGTTTATGAATTTGGATTCTTTCATAATCTAACATGATTTGTTACTCTGTTCTCAAACTAAAAATACTCTTGGAAAAAAAAATCATACCAGGAGAGGATAAAAACTTTACATGCAAAAAAAAATAAAAATAATAAATGATGAGAAAATGTATTAAAATCATACCTTTTTATATTGTATTACATTGTCAATGGAAATTTGTGTTAAAGAAGATATCAATTAGATTTGTATATATATATATATATATTTTTAATTAGTAGTATTGAAAAAAGAAATGTTAAACCAACACAAAACTTAACCAAATGATCAAAATTTAAGGTAAATATGAGAATAAATTGTAAATTCCAACATACTTTTAAATTGAACTCATAAAAGATATACAATGATTATTCAAAGTTTAAATTCAATTTTATGTCTGAATATCCAATTCTATTGAAAATAAAATTGAGGGTTTCTCATGAATGAAAAAAAAAAAGAAATTTAAAAAATTAAACATAATTTATTAGGTTATACAATTGACCAATGTACATATATTCCAAGATTATTTAATTCCAATAACAGACTATTTCTTCGTCTTTTACTCATCGCCTATATAAGACTTGCCATTACATTAACATTTGTGAGTTTTAAAACACAAAGATTTTGTTTTTTGGTCTTTAGTTAATAAAAAAACAATTGACATAGATGCTTGATACAGTATATGGTTTTGTAATTAATTTTGTGAGTTGGTTGATAAGTCATGTTCATGACTCGAAATAATCTACTAATTGCTATAATAACGCGTGATTTTTCTTTATTGAATGAGTGGAATTGAGTTTATTATAAGTTTACTAATTAAACAAATTAACATAAAGGATGCATCATGTGTTATATACGATCACCATGCAATTCGAACTTGAAACATTATTATAGATAATGAGCTTTTTCTACTGTCAAATTATATTAAGAAATAAAAAATAGGGTACGGATATTGCCAACCATAAATATGATAAACACAATTACATATATATATATAAGTATATCCATATCTAAAATTTAAAATTAAATTATTACTATAAACATCCATCTTAATATCAATAGTATCCTTATTTAAATGAATATATTCATTTTAATACAATTTGTTTATAAACTCTTTTAAGTTATTAACACACATAATTTCACAAATGATATGTACTGTTATTTTTAAAAAAATTACTTCTCACTTTTTTGTATAGAGTTCATAAAAACAATAGGTACTTTTAATTTTAATTAAACTAATTTGTCCTTATTGATAAATTTATATTATGATATTTTTATAATTAAATTTTTTAATTGATGTGATTATCATATCTAGGGTGTTAATATCGACATCCTACAAAATATCTCCTCTATTATCTTTATATCAGTAACATTGATGACTGACAAAGTAGTTGATGTTGGTATATCGATAAATCTCTCAGACTTCACATTTATCAAATGATTCAAATCGTAAGTTCAAATCATATTTTCGTTCTGGATTCCAGTAAGTATCTCTAGCATCATGATCAGCACCTACACACAGGATCACCGAGCACATTTAGATGGTGCTGACCAATACACAAGATCACCAAGCATATATAGATGCTTTATTGTTGAGGTGTGCCGCCGGCTCCATTGTTGATTTCTGATTTGATTATTGGTCTTGTCAGAAATCTGAATCAGAATGTCACGACATAATGTCATAGAAAATATTTGGACATTGACCGGTCAGTACTCAAGTATACCTATCTATCAATGGGGTGTGGAAAAAAGTTATGTGGCAACATTTCATTGACGTATAGTTACTTGGGTGCTGACCGATCAGCACCCAAACATTATCCTTATGTTATATAGCTCATATGTTCGCTCCAACAATTTCCAAGAAAAATACAGCTTCTTAATCGATTTCTTTAATTTCCGTTCATACATATATATATAAATATATATATATATATATATATATACACACATTATCTATAAATTTATTTGAGATATTACCGGATTAAAGGAATATCATTAGTATATATTATAGGATTGAATGAACATCATTTACTATAATTTTTAAGAGAGTTTCTCCTTACAATCTACAAATAATCCGTATACACTCCGATTTTAACCAATTTTCTTTAATTTCCATTCATACATATATATATATATATATATATATATATATGTACACACACACTATCTACAAATTTATTTGAGATATTATCGGATTGAAGGAACATCATTTAATATATATTATAGGATTGAATGAACATCATTTACTATAATTTTTAAGAGAGCTTCTTCTTACAATCTACAAATTATCTATTTACACTCCATTTTTTTATTAATGACAATTTTAACCCGAAAGAAAATTACTAAACACGACAAAATATTCTAAAGACATTTTAAACTAATTAAATTATTAAAAAAATCTCTCTCATAAATCATTAGATTAAATATTACGTATTAAACTCTCTCTCCTAAATATGTTATTACCATATTAAACAATATCTCCTAATTATTCTCTCTCACCATTTTTCAAAAAAAAAACTAATGAATAGTTTGGTTTTTTACTAGCTGTAATATATATATATATATATATATATATATATATATATACACAAAAACTATCATTTTCTTCTCAGTGCCCACTGATATAACTTATATCAGTGCGTTGCATGTGGACCACTGATTATGGAGAAGTTTTGACAAGTGCATACACTCTGAGTCAAAATATGTAAATCTAATGATCCACATCCAATGTCTTGATAAAGTTATATCAGTGTGTACTGACTTGAAAATTTATGTATATATAAAAGTCAATACAAATACTTGTTTTTTTTTTTATAAAAAAAACTGGATATATGAAAACTTGATTTGTTGCAACTAGATTCGATTCAGAATTTCTAAGACTAATGAAAGAACTAAAGTTCTCTATGCAATCACATACCTACAAAAGTAATAAAAAGTATTTTCATATTTAGATTTTTTTTTTGAAAAACATGCATGTTTTTCGAGTTTTTTTATATTATACATGTATACGGTTCCTAATGTTAGGTTTTGGCTCGTATTCTCAAGCGAACCCGATATTAACCAAACGAGACTCAACTGATGTGAAACTTCCTGGAGACGTGGGATAACGTTTGGAAGTTGGAGATGGTGTTTGAGGGAGATTTGAAGACCGAAGAAGAACTGAAGAATCGGATTCCGAAAGGAAACGCGGTGCATTCCAGGTGACTTGTAACGGTTTAGGAAGCGGGTGTGCAACCGTGACCCGAATCGTAGTCAATCTTAGGCATGCGTGGAAAAGGGAAATCTTCAGCGAAAAAGGAAAGTAATTCTTTTGGGAAGTTCTTGTGCTTGAAGGAAAAAGAATACTTTTTACAAGAAGACTTGTCTTAAATAGAAAATAGTATTTATGTGGAACAAGTAATTCTTGTATATTTAGGAGTAGGATTTCCTTTTCTCTTAAACTCCCTATAACTAGTATAAATAGATCTTGTAATTAGGTTATTTTGTGTGGAGTCAAGAAACACCATGTAATATTAGAGAGTAGTGAGATCCGGGTGAGAGACCCAAGGGAATATCCGGGGAGGGATCCAAGGGAATATCAGTGGATCAAGTATGAGATCCGTGGGTGATATTCAGGGGAGACCTAGAGGATATTGAGGGGTTCTTAGTGAGGATCTTGTGAGCGTTTGTGAGCTGAGAGTCATGATGTAAAGTTCGTTGTGAGCTTGGGGACTTGGTGAGGCTCAATGGTTTGGGGTTGAGGTGTGAGAGAGAATCTTTTAGTATATGGTTGTAACAATTTATCATATAGTGGAACTTTCTCTGTCGTCCTGACGGCCCATGGTTTTTTATCTGATTTGGGTTTTCCACGTATATTTTGTGTTGTGATTGGTTTATTTATTTCATCTTATTTTTTTTGCTATTGACGTTAACTGCTATGAGTTATGGGTGAATATTAGGCATGACGCTTCCGCGATCATCGATTCAAATCTTTAACACCTAAAAATCAAGTTTTTTTGTAAGTTTTTTTTCCTAAACTATTAGTCTTGCTTGAGAAAGAATAGAGATAGAAAATTAGTGATATATATTGGAGGAGAGAGAGAGAAAGAGTTATTAAAATGGAAATTAAAAATTTATGAGATAATGTTTAATATGTAATATTTAATCTAAGGATAATCTTGGACTAAAAGACAGTGTCTTTAGAATTTTTTTTAAAATTTAAATTTTAAGGATGGAGTGTCTTTAGAAAAGAAGTGTAAAATGAAAAAATTAGATTTTCAAAAGAGATATATTATCATTGACAGTTTTAGCCTTAAGGTTAGCATAGTAATGAATCTCAATCTAGGTAATTAAACGTGCTAGACTATATTAAATGTTTTTTTTTCTTGTCTTTCTAATTTAGTTTTTTTTTCTTTTTAACTTTTAAATATATAATAACCTGACTGCAATTTTTACCAATCCCACAGATGTTATTGTGTCAATATCTTTATTTAAACCACAAGGTTGTATATAATATAACTTAAATAAGGCATCATTTTCTAATTAAATATTTATTTTAATATATATATCATGATGATATTAGTATATTGACATGTGTGATCAATTTTTTTTTCCTTTCTTTGAATTTTAATTATATTTCCTATTGACATTCATTGTTCATATATATCTTTTTTACTAACAAAAATATTTTATAAAAATATCTACAAAAATGTTTTTAAATTGTTATTTTTGAATGAAAACAATACTTTTGTTCATTTTCAGCTAATTACCATTAAATATACTTAAAAAAAGCATTTTGTCTTTCAACCACTTAAAAACCTTTTTACTCGCAACTCAAAAAAAAAAAATCCTTTTTTGTCAATTTTATTAGAACATAAAAATTTGATATATTAAATTAAATTTGTCAAATTATATATTACATGTGTCAAGTTTATCATTTTTCTTTGGGATTTTGATTTAAACTTTTTTGCCATCCATCAACTGAATACAAAATTTGAGATCCTACCAACCCCATATATATATTTCTACTTAATTGGTATGTAAGTGTGGTTGGTAGGATGTTATGTAAGTGTGTTTTGTGGACTCCTCCACCCACCCTCACCTTTATTTCCCATTTCTTACTCATTATTATTCTATAACAAAGAAAACCATGTTTTTCTTACTCACACAAATTATCCATTTTGCTTATTTCTTTAGATATTTGTTGTTCATTTCATGATATTTATTTGCACAAATTATTAAGTTTTATTGATATTTCAAAATTCGTTAGGTAGTAATTTTAAAAATTTTGTATTGTAAGATCAAAATGAATAGATGTATTTGTATATATTTATGATATATAAAAAATAAATCAGGTGATATTTGGATGGGTTGATTTTTTTGGATTGTATAACATTATTCTTTAACGTTTAATTATACAACCGGTGATAGTTGATAGTCTTACAACCCAAACATTAGCTTATTGGGTTGTGACCATATCACCATAGTATATACATAATTCATTCTTTTTTTATTACGTTTTCAATGTTGCATTTATTACATATTCTTTAATTTCACTTACGAGTTTTATTATTTCTGACGCTCTCCCTCTCACATGTGAACTCAGGTTAAATGGACAAAGTAAAAAAATTTTGTTTGGTGCCAACATAGTAAAAAACAATATTAAGAGGGGTCAAAGTAAAGGTTTTAAAATTTAGAGAGGGATGCTAGATACACTCTCTCAACCCATTCTCTCAACCCACTCTCTCCTCTTATGTTGATACATGTTCATCTTTTATTTTTTACCATAAAAATTATAACCATAATAAATGAATTGTTTTTTCATCTTATTTACCACTCAAACCAAACATTCTCTTCCCATATTACCCTCATCTTTTTACCAAATATAATTTGTCATCTTTTATCTAATTTTTTTAAAAATCCTTTTGACCTTTTAAAGGAAAATAAAAACGTTTTAAACGAAAAAGGATTTTTTTTACTCAAAACCATTATTTATACTCTTTTAAAATATGTATAATTTATACTGTCACTTATTTCATTCAATATTTATTATAATATGGAAAAAGTGATTGTAATATATATATATATATATATATATATATATATATATAATATTATATATATTTTAGTCTCAAATATCATTTGTACTTTTTAAATATATATATATATATATATATATTAAAGGAGTATAAATGATATTTAGGAGTAAAAAAAAGAGAGTTAAACTTGTAGTAAAAAAAACTAAGATATATTTTTTTTATAAAAAAAAAAAGTCAAAATGGTTTTTAGAAATAATTAGATGAAAGATATTACAAATTATATTTTGTAAAAAGAAAGGGCAATTTGGAAAGAGATTGGTTGGTCTTAATTGAAAAAACAATACATTCATTATGCTCCAATTTTTATGTTAAAAAGTAAAAAAGTTGACATGGGTCAACATAAGAAGAGAGAGTGGATTGAGAGAGTGGGTTAGGAGAATGGATTTAGCATCTCTCTAAATTTAATATTAAATATATAAATTTATAAAGAGATTTTTTATTATTGATTTTGGGAAGGCGCTCTTAAATTCACTACTACCAGGTTAGCTATATGTGCCACTCGTTTTTATTTTTATTTTTATTTTAGTTATCCTTTGAATAACTATAAAAAAAAAAACTTTACAAAACTAAAGATCAGATTATTGGATTGAATAACATTATAATTTGGCTTTGATGTGCCACTCATTTTTATTTTTATTTTTATTTTAGTTATCCTTTGAATGACTAATAAAAATAAAACTTTTTACAAAACTAAAGATCAGACTATTGGATTGTAATGTCACAAAACTAAAGATTAGACTATTGAATTGTAATGACACATTGCAATCCGTATATATACGGTGGAACCCTTCTAAATTAATATTCTTGGGATTCACCCTTAAGTATTAATTGAGAGGGGTTATTAATTTGAAGGGTTTTACCTTATAAAATGTTATTTTGTCTTAGTAAACGTGTGTAAATCGATTTTTTTGTTTATGAAAGGTTCCTTTTCGGGATTCCTTATTTAGTCGGTTTCTTCTTTAAGGAAAGTTCATTTTTTTTCAAGATTCATAATCACAGTTGCACTGTCCATGGCAAATCGAAAAGTTTTGCTTCTCCTTGACAATTGCATTGCCCGTGTACCACTTATAGAGCTACATAATCACATCCAACTCAAGAACACTACAGTGCATTATCTGCCACCAAATTTGAAGAAGAAATGTGTTACACTCTAACTGAAGAGGATATTATCAATGATATCACAAGGTAGAATAATGATGGTGTGGTTGAGATAGATGATGACGACGATGATAGTCATGATCGAGGTAGTTAAAATCTCTACAAGTAAGGTTGTTGAAATGCAAAATTTAATTGAAACAGTTTGGCTACAATAAGAAGGTGATCACAATAACTTTTTGAGGGCAATTCAAAAGATGAAGTATGAAGTCAAAAATAACAAACATAATGCAGTGCAAACTAACATCTTGAAGTACTTTTCTAGTTTTTGAATAATATGTAATATATTTTGTACTTTTACAAAATTATTAATTTATGCAACAGTAGGGACCGAAATTTTACACTAGGTTTCAAAAAAAAATTATTAATTATACAAATTATTAATTATTACGATAGAGGGGTTTATTAATTTTTTTATACTAGGCCAGAGTCCGGACCAAGATTTGTTATTAATTTCGATAAGATATTAATTTATAAAAGATTAATTTATAGGGGTTCTACTATATATATTCCTTTTCTCCTCAGTGCACACTAATATAAAAAACATCAGTGTATTGCACATGTGTCATAGATTATGGATAAACACAGACAAGTGCATGCAGATTGGGTCAAAACAATTGAATCTAATGGTCAACATACAAGACATTGATATATATATATATATATATATATATATATATAACACCTCTACCAGGTCTATTTATGTCTATTTTTTTAAAAAAATTGATTTAATTAAATAAAATTAAATGTTTTTATTAATTTTTTTGATTTATTTCCAAAACTACCATGTTTGATTATTTTTCAAACTTAATACACCACATCTCTGATATCTCTATCTCTGATCTCTGTACATGTCTCTCCCGTCTTTCTTTCATCTCCATTGAACGATTTATTTTTTCTTCTTATATATTTATAAAAAAAAAAAATAATATGGTTGCTTCAACACAACGACATCTTAATATCATTCTAAAGAACAATTCTTCCATATGTTTGATATCTTTCTCAGATTCTTGAACGTGTTTTTTTTTTGGAAAAGGAATGTGGGGTTTTAATAGATTTACTGAAGATTTTTTTTTTCTAAAATTGTATGTTTCTTTAAGTAATTTTGTTAAAAAAAGAATAATAATTAATTAAAAAGGTGGGATATAAATAGACAGGTACGGTTATGTCAATAGCACCACTCATATATATTCTCATAAACATAAAAAAATACAACAATTATAAAAAATATAACAGTTGTCAACATTGGATTTGTCAAGCCGAAAGCAATTTTTATTCTTTTTAAAGAGCGGAGAGCAATTTTTGAAAATGTTAAAAGAATCTTTAAAATATCAAAAAAAAATAAAATTACAAGTACAATATGGGATGACTATCTATTTAAATGAATATATATATATATATATATATATATATATGGTTATTCTTATCCATCCACGATTTAAATAATTGGACTATTGTCTTGATAAATTTGTCCCAAATATGACTATGACCACGTGTATGTTCATCAAGCTGGATGTGAAGGACCATCCATCCTTAATTTGGCTTTGGGGTTCCCACAAAAAGTATTCTAATTAATAATTATCATTAATTATAGTCTTGATTATTAATATTAATCCTTCAAACATATATATGATTTGGTCGCAATATATTAATTAAGGGTCCGGATATTGACACCCATAAAACTTATTAGTACACTCATTTTTATAAGTCCACCGATATCTAAAATTTTAAAAATAAATATTACTATAAACACACATTCTAATATCAATAGTACCCTCATTGAAATAAATATATTCATTTTAATACATATTATTTATAAACACTCTTAAATTATTTTCAAACCCAATTTATAAAAAAAAAATCATATTATTTTTGGAATCAAATCATCTTTTAATAATATTCAAATTTACTTTTAGAAATATCTCGAATGTAGAAGCCTTATAAAAGAGAATATATGGAACCATATATGTGGTCAAAAGATTTTCAATATAAAATTCTCTTATTTATATAGCTATCTTAAAGAAATACTTATAGATATCTACGGTTATCTTAAAAAAAAAAAAACTTGTTGATATCTATAGATATCATTAAAAAAAAATTTTGTTTATCCATAGAGTTCATAATTATACATAAAAGAACAAAACCAATATGATAATTATGTGATGATGAGAAAGTTTGATACCTTAAACAAAATTAGAGTTTAATCAGGGTTTATCATAAAAATTAGAGTTTATCATATTTCATATGTTAGGGTTTATCATAAGTTTTTTTTAAGGTATGTTTTTTTAATAAAGAAATATAGTTGAAGGTATAAATATAATTAATGAGTGTATATATTATTTTGTTTATTTTTAATTAAAGTAATTTGTCTTTATTGGTAAATTTATATTGGGATATTTTTATAATTAAATTTTTTAATAAATATATGTTTTCAATATTGACACCCATTAATTAATTTTATTGGCACCCATTAATTAATTTAAAATCTTGACCAAGCAATCTCCTTCTAAGAAACAAAAAGTTGTCCCACGGAAGCTGACTTTTTCCAAGGCTACAATGAATTTGGAGCTATATATATTATCCAAGATGGTTCATCAAATCATTATCTAAAACACCCACCAAGAAAACAGAGAGTATATAATATCTATACGAAAAACAAATCAAATAAAAAACAATTTTGGAGGTTGGTAAGTTTAGGCAAGTCAGAGTCACCACCAACCACCATTTTTTTTTCTTTGCTTTTAGGTGGGTGAAGCTACTAAAGAAATTCAGTCTCTATTATATTATAAGTCACACACACACACACATATATATATATATATATATATATATATATATAGTTTTGCTTTGTAAATTGCAACTCCTTATCTAGTTTTGAAATTTCAATTTTAATAGAATTTGAATTTTTCATTCTCAATCGCTTAGTTAGACAGATGTATCCTACGATTAAAGTATTTATATGTTCGTATGTCGATCTACTTCTACCAAAACAATATATACAAGACACAAAATTCAAAGATTTATAGATGTCTTGCCTTTGGTACAAGAATTCAACTAATTAGACTATTCTCTCAAGTCATCAAAAAAAATTAGTTTTAAAGTTAACAAAATTTTTGGAATTCAATTTAGCAATGTGCAATTCATTTATATATATTTTTTATAAAAAAAAAACAAACTTTAAACTAGTTTTTAACACTGTTTTAGAACAATTATGTTCGAAAAACGTTTTCATAAATATTTCTTCTATTTTTTTTTCCAACCAAATGAGGGAGTTGTTTTTATAGTTTATCTCATAATCCTTAAACAAACATATTTTATAATTACTAATTCTTTAGTAATTTGTTTTCATTATTAATACATCCAAATATCACAAATGAAATAAAATATTTTCGTGCCATCGAGGTTGGTAATTTAGAAAAATACAAGAAAATTTTCTATGCATGATTGATTATTATTTCTTAGGCAGTTCCCAAGTTGAACAATGTGGCCCTAGCCAACTAAAAAAATTTCAAATCATCAATCATTTTCTCTCTCTCGAGAGCCCAAAAAAGCTTATATATATAAAGAAAAGCTTTTTTTTTTTACTTGTCACGGATGAAATTTTTTTTTGGACCATGAAAATTGATTTCCTAGTATTTTCCTGGGTTGAATGTGGTCCGAATCAACCTATAAAAAAAATTATAAACCAATTTCTAGAGAGAGAGCAGAGATGTGTGAACAAGGCAACCAACAGAAGTTGAAGAAATTAAAGAAACCCGGACTTTTAGACATTATACAATATCCATTGAAGAATGCATGTCATTATTACTATTACTTTTTCTTCTTTTCTTTTTTAATTTATTTTTTGAAAATTTTTTATTTTTATTTTTTGTGTTTGAGTTGTGTTTGGTGTTGAAGTATTTTCACCAACCCACTTGGGTCAAATGATCATGCAAATGCAAACCCTCAAATCATATCTATTAATTATATTACACAATTTGTTGGACTTGCTTTTTCATTTCTTGGTCTTCACTTTCCATTTTCATAAAAAAAATATATATAAGTATATATAAATTGGCCTGAATTTATCTCAACCAGAAGTGGTTCTGTGGAATTGTTTCACCTAATACAAATGATTAGGGACATGTATCTGACAAAGTACACATACTTGCTTGCATCACTTATTTAATTTAAATTAATTAATTATTATGACTCTCTTAAACTTTAGTTAGTTATGAATGTAAAGCCAATGGTGTACAACAAAAATTAATTATTTGTAAAAGATAATATTGGGGGGTCGTGGGTGCATCAACAACACTAACATGAACACAACAATATTAAATTATTAATTATATATTCTCTTCAAAATTTTAACCCCAAGTGTTACACACACATATCGATCCATATTCTCTCCCATCAAACTCAAGACAATCTCATATATATGTTACACCCTTACAGAGTCGAATTACGTATCAAAGAAACATGTGAGATTTGGTAAATATATATATATATATATATATATCTTAATAATTACCCCAATTAAGTGGTAATAAGAAGGGATAAGAATAACTAAAATAGAAAAAATCAAAAGATTGTTTGTTTATGCAAGAGCCGAGAGAGGCAATTGTTTGATTGGCAAGAGAGGACAAGAGAAAATGTGATACATAGCCGTTTGTTGAGTTTTATATATATTTTGAACTTTCTTTGGAGTCGATTCATCGAGTGTTTCCTTATTTTGAAACTTGCACTACTCTTTTGGACGTACCGCCTACAACCTTGAATTGTATATTATATAACATCATTTTCAAATCACCAAAAAAAAAAAAAATCTCTTCATAAATTTAGGAATTGAACATTATCATTTTTTCTTCTTCTTTTTTCGAAACTAGAATTCATTAAGAAAAGATAACTACAAATTAAGGAGATCTTACCGAAAAATTTGAAAACAGAATTGGAAGAGACTAATTCCATATATATATATATATATATATATATATATATATATATAGTAATTTTCTTCTCGGTGCGCACTGATATAATTTATATCAGTGGGTTGCATGTTGACTATTGATTATGAAGAAGTTTTGACAAATGCATACACTTTGAGTCAAAGTATATAAATCTAATGGTTCACATTCAACGTATTGATAAAGTTATATCAGTGTGTATTGATTTAAAAATTTATGTAAATATATATATATATATATATATTTATTTATTTATATCGGAAACTAGATAAAGCAAAATTAGTCAAACCATAGCGTTTTGATTACCCTGATGCATGCCTATAAACAAAATGAAAATCTAAGACACGGAAATGATAATTGAAACTTTTTTTTGAAAAAAAAAATTGAAGGAACTTATGTTACAAAAGAGATCTAAACATGATTGCTAAGGTGTCAAATTACACAACTCAAATACTATTATGTGATTATTGACTTTTTATATATAATATACGGTTTAAGTTTTTGGATTGAGTCGTTACTTCTTAGGTATCAGACGCAAGGTTTAATTCCGGCCGCTAACACCATGCATCCCCCTACATATATATATATATATATATATATATATATATATATATATATTCTCATTTTTCTCAATGACCCAAAACTATAATATGTTGAGATATATATTTTTCTTAAAGTAAGGAAAAAAAAAATTCTTGAAAACCATATATACAGTACATGGTTTGATATGGATCAACAAAAACAACAAAGATGGATGAGAGACCGGTGAGCAAAAATTTTGGTAAACATGTGATCAAGTACTAGAAACCTAAACTATTCAAAAAATGAAAAAAAAAGAAAAAAAGAAAAAAAGAAAATAAAAAGGTACTAAAAACTAGATATCTCATGGCCATAAATGGTAGGCAAACATGCAGCACTGGACTGTTAGGAAATACCAATTAATTGTATCTAACTTTGCAGTTTGCAACATACAAATTAATTATCTATTTCATCATCATCATGCATGAATCAATCAATCACAAATAAATTAAAAAACCTCCATTATTCTGAATGTGACTTTAACCTATTATATATATTTTTAGAGATTCAACAGCTAATGCATTATTATTTTTTTGACAGTCATTTAACAAAAATATTATATATATATATATATATATTAATACATTCATGCATTGAATTTTGTATTTTGAAAATATTAATATGATCAATACAATATATATATATATATGTATATGTTTTTTTGTTATATTTATGTTCATGTTAATACAATAATCTTATATAAGTATACTTACTTAATTGATTTCTTATTTTGTGATTTTTTGTCGAAATAGAGACAAATTAAATAATAACTTTACAAAATTTTATTTACTTTATCGAACAATGCATTGTATATGTAAAAGAAAAAAATGGGCCGAATCAAGTCCATGTATAACTAACTTCACCGAATTATTTTATTTTATTTAACAGTTGATTCCAAACACAAAGCTTGGTCAAATTTTTTTTTTTTTTAAAAAAAATGCTTGGTCAAAATTTTGATAAATCCAAAAGTTTCCTTATCAACTAGAAGACGTATAATATAAGGTTAAATACAAGTAACAAAAGTACAATATTGAAACGTCTTATTTTAATTTTAAGGTTTTAGTGCGGTCAAGTTGATGACAATATAAAATGTGTATATTAAGGCATATATGTCCACAGTTCAAATATTTATATAAGTTTTAATTATTAAAAATGAGTTTTGGATATGATAATTAGGAAAACATGAATACATGATAGACCAAAAATAAAGATCGAAATGACGAGTGATACCCTATAATCAGAAGACATTTATATATACAACCCGAATATTAAAGCATCTCTACGGTAAGAATGTTTTGTGAAAAAAAAAATACAATATAGGGTAAATATATACTATGTTTAAATATGTCTCTTCAATGTAATTATTGCTTTTCAATGTCAAGTTGATGTGGTAAAAAAAATATAGACACTGTCATGTTTCCTGTCTACTTTCAAAGGCACTCCGATGTAATTATTGCTATTCAATGTCAAGTTGTTGTGGCAAAAAAAAAAAATAATTATACACTGTCAAGTTGTCTGTCTACTTTTAGAGGCTCTGTTAGAGCATCTCCAATACTAATATGGGTTGTGAAAAAATTAGATGACACGTAGGATGAATATCTACTTTGTTAAAAAATCCATCTCCAATGCAACCTCTCTGGTACAACTTCAAGCTGATGTGACAACTTTTTTTTAGAGGCTGTTAACAAGACTCTCTGATTTCAGAGGGTCTGTTGGATATCCATCTTGTTAGCCCAGTCAACAACTACTATTGTTTTCTACTTTATTTTATTCAACAATTCTAAACTATATCAAAAGAAACCAATAATAAATTGACATGTCATTAAAAACATGTATTTTACAAGTAAAACATTGGAGACTACCTTTTCATTTGGATGTCTATCAAGTTTAGTTACATACTACATATGAAACAATTAGTTTAACAATGTTAACATATCACCATTTTTTTAAATGCAAACAACATTACTATTGGAGATGCTCTAATTCAATAATTGTTGACATGTCATCAATATCAAGAGACTGACATAGAAATCTACTTGGTGGACAGTCAAATAAAAAAGCTGTCTCCAATACCTCTATTTAAATATTATTTTATTAATGACATGTCTTATTATTTAATTTATTTTTTATTTTTAATCAAACAACTTTTTAAACATTTTTTTTATATTGATGTAGGACAATTGGCTTTGGACTTTGAAGAATAGATGGATAGGAAATTGTCCAAAAGAGGTGTTTCAAAGAAACGGGCATAACTTTTAGCTCGGTTGTCAGATTTCCTATTATAATATGTTTTCGGAAAAGGTTTTCAGAGCTCCATAGCAAGACAACCGGGCAACCGGGCAACCGGGCTTGCCCGGTTGACGTCATTTACTCCCTCAACGGAGCTGTTTTAGTTAGGTTATCGGGCAACCGAAGATTTTCGTGTTTTTATTTGTTTTCCGTTTTTTTATTTAGATGAGGATATTTTAGTCTTTTCTGTTTTTAGGGTTTTCTGAGCCTATTTAAAGCTGTTGTTATCAGTTTCGAGGTATTCAATAACTTTTACAATTTGGTTTCAATTCTTTTTCTGGTGGATTCCAGTTTATGTTACTGTTAGGGTTACGCTGGTGACCCTAGAACTTCCGTTCTGCGTCATATATTTATCTCCAAATGCTAATTGTCGTACAATATAGCTGTCTAACAGAGCTTCTGAAAGCTAACATTCAACTTGACAATGTCTATTTTTTATTGCCACATCAGCTTGACATTAAGTAACAATAAATGCATCGGAGAGACCTATTTGAACACAATGTTTATTTGTCCTAGTTGGCATATAATTCTTTTAAGCTATTTTGTAGGCCGACTCAGTATAAAACAAATACAAAAAATTATTAAAAGATTTGTTTAATTAAAAAAATAATAATAATAATCACACATTTCATTAACAAGTTAATATTTTATACAGAAGTATTGGAGACCGATTTTTTATTTGACTGTCTATCAAATATACTTCTATGCCAGTAGAAAGAAAATCTCTCAATAGTGTTGACATGTCGACAATTGTTTAAATGTAATCTATTTTTGTATTAGAGATGCTCTTATACACACTCACCCATAACTGATGGAGAGATTTACTCCCACATACACTATGAGGATAAAACTCCGCGCACAAACAGATAAATGTGTATGATGGAATTTGTTGAACCCCATTGTCATTGTGACAGGAAGTTGCACACCCCTTAAACTAAGAGTGGATATTGTCTAGTCATGGTGATGTAGCGGAAGCTTATACGAGAAAAACCTGCAACAAAACAATTAGAAAACAACCTGCTGAAAATGCTCGACCTCGCGCACGAAGGATTCGTTAACAGGCTTCAATTATTTCTACCTTCGCAAAGATATGATAACTGGTTTGTAGAGAAACATTCTCTGATTTTATTAATATTCCACCACGTTTTTACAGCTAAAACAAGAATATAAATAGAAATTAGATAACCTTATTAAAAGAAAACTCAAACTCTCAAAACCTAAATAAACTCTGAAACAACGAGAAAATCCTAAACTAAGAAGAATTCCGCTAAAACTAATCCTAAAATAATTGGACTTCTGCTGCAACTTAAAACTGAATAAAACACTCCCCAAACGTGAACCCACAAGGAATCCCATGCCAGCTCACGAGGCTTGCCAAGTCAATCTGATTTGTCCAGCTCATGCCACCGACTCAGAAGCTTCTAGCTAGGCAACTTGCCTTTTGCCTCGATCCTTGCTGTCCAAGAAATCAAGAGCCTTTGCTGCCGCTGCATCATCCTCTCCAGGTGAAAGAAACGTCGGCCTTGACGTACAACCCGTATCTCCTTCAGAGCAATCTACAAAAAATGGTATCAAATGCTTCACATTAAATACATCAGCAGTGCGTATATGACTCAGAAGTTGAAGACGATAAGCATTCAGATTGATTTTTTCCAGTATCTCCAGCGGACCGATTTTCTTCGCAGCCAACTTATTGTATTCCCCGATGGGAAAACCATCCTTAGTGAGAACAACCCACACAAAGTCGCCCACCTCAAATTCCACATTCCGTCTTTGTTTGTCTGCCTTGAGCTTGTATTTCAAAGTAGCAGCCATTAAATTGTCATGCACCAGTTTGTGAGTAATCTGCAGTTTTTCCATGAAGTCTTTAGCTTTGCCATGAACCTGAGTATGTGAAGGTAATGGCAGCAGGTCAAGTGGTCCACGGGGCAGAGCCGAGTACACCACCTGAAATGGGCTGAACCCAGTGCTTCGATTCCGTGCGTGGTTATGTACAAATTCGGCCTGGCTTATTTTTTGATCCCAAGATCTCGTATTTTCTCCAACTAAGCACCGCAACAAATTACCCAAGGATCTATTCACAACCTCGGTCTGACCATCCATTTGTGAATGATACGCGCTACTAAAATTTAGTTGCGTGTTCACCATCTTCCACAGGCTAAGCCAAAAATGGCTTAGGAACCTCGTGCCTTGGTCTGACACGATTGAGTCAGACAGCCCATGTAGCCTATAAATTTCTCGAAAAAACAGCTGTGCGACATTGACTGCATCGGTGGTCTTCTTACAAGGGATGAAATGTACCATTTTGGAGAATCCGTCAACGACCATAAATATCGAATCAAACCCTCGTTGAGTCCTTGGTAGTCCTAATACGAAGTCCATACTAAGTTCCGTCCATGGCTGTGTCGGAATTGGTAGAGGCAAATAGAGACCCTCATTCATCGCTTTCCCTTTTGATACCTGACATACATGACAACGCTCCACATATCGTTCCACCTCCCGTCGAATCGTCGGCTAAAAATAATTATCCCGAACCAGCTGCAAGGTGCGGTCACGCCGCACATGGCCCTCTCCATGTAGTTCTTTGATAATTTGCAACCGCAGACTACACTCAGGAATACATAGTTGGTTCCCATGAAACAAGAACCCATCCACCAAAAAGAACTCACTAAAATTCTGCGAACTCAGACCAGCCATTATTTCCGTAAAAATGGATCAGTTTCCACAGGTCCTTGAATGATTCAAAACCTGGGACGGACAATGTCATTGTAGCGAGTAAATTGCTTCGACGACTCAGAGCGTCAGCCACCCGATTAGATGTACCTGCTTTATGTTTTACAACAAAGGTGAACTGCTGAAGATATGCCGACCAAGAGGCATGACGAGAAGAAATTTTGTCTTGGCTATGGAGTTGTTTAAGCGTCTCATGGTCGGTGTAAAGGATGAACTCGCAGTGGAAGAGGTAGTGCCGCCAATGCTTGATGTCCTGAACTACTGCATAAAATTCGATGTCGTATATGCTGTAGCGTTCCCTCGCCCCTGTTAGTTTTTCACTAAAAAAAGCCACTGGCCTATTTGCTTGGCTCAAAACAGCACCGATTCCGACCTTGGACGCGTCACTGTGGAGTTCAAACGGCTGCGAGAAATCTGGTAGTACCAGGATTGGGGCTGATGTGAGGCGGTCCTTGATGAGTTTAAAGGCATCTTCCGCCTCCTGAGGCCACTGGAATTTATCTCCTCTCATGCAATTGGTGATTGGTGCCATGACACTACTGAAATGAGGAATGAAACGTTGATAAAAAGATGCCAATCCGTGGAAGCTCCTTATATCAGTCATAGTGGTCGGCTTTGGCCATTGTCGGACTGCTTCGATTTTTGTTTCATCCACCTGAAGACCCTTACCTGAAATTTGATAGCCCAAAAATAAAACCATTGACACCATAAAGACACACTTGGTAGATGCAGCCACCAATTTCTCTTTTCGAAGGACCTGCAGTACGTCTCAAATGTGTTGCACATGTGACTCTTGATTGGCACTAAAGATCAGAATATCGTCAAAGTAGACGACCACAAATTTGCCTATAAACGGCCTCAAGGATTGGTTCATAACCCGTATGAAAGTACTGGGCGCATTAGATAAGTCGAAAGGCATGACTAGCCACTCGTAGAGACCTTCACGTGTTTTGAATGCGGTTTTCCACTCATCCCCTGGCCGAATTCTTATTTGATGGTAGCCGCTCTTCAAATCCAATTTTGTAAACACCGTGGCACCACTTAGTTGGTCAAGGAGATCGTCCAATCGTGGAATAGGAAATCGATACCTTACCGTTATTTTATTGATTGCGCGGCTATCTACGCACATTCTCCAAGTACCATCCTTTTTTGGAATTAATAATGCCGGGACTGCGCATGGACTAAGGCTTTCACGAATGTGCCCCTTGGCGAGCAATTCTTCAACCTGTCGTCGCATCTCATCGTGTTCACTGGGGCTCATTCTATAATGTGGACGGTTAGGTAACATAGCTTCTGGCTCGAGATCAATTCGATGTTGAATGTCTCTCAATGGTGGCAGCCCTTCAGGTAACTCGGCAGGAAAAATTTCCGCAAATTCCTCAAGGAGTGGAATCGCGGCCTCAGGGACTTTCTTTGAGTCAGAGACCTCTTTGGTCAGTAGCAAATAAACGGTTTCAGCCTCCTCCATTTCCAATTCAAACATGGAGAAAGAGAGTAGAGTGGCTCCCTCCGTTGTTTTAGACTTGTCCGACGGTTTGCTAGGTACTAACACGATGTTCATGCTGTCATAAAGAAAAGAGTAAGTATTTTTAATACCATCATGCTTTACCTTGCGATCATATTGCCATGGTCGACCGAGTAATAAATGACAAGCGTCCATGCGTACCACATCACACCATACTTGGTCATTGTAATGCTTGCCAACAGAAAAATAAATGAGAGCCCGTTGTGAAACTGTGATTTCTCCCCCCTTTTGAAGCCATGCCAACTTGTACGGCTTTGGATGGTTCCCAGTCTTGATTCCCAATTTGCCCACCACCTCTGCTGAAATAATGTTTTCGCAACTTCCTCCGTCAATAATGAATCGGCACACTTTGCCCAAGATTGTACAAGTAGATTGAAAAACATTGTTTCACAGCCAATCACTTTCCTCCGCACGTGGAGTAAGGAAGGTGCGACGAATCATCATGGCTGAACCAAGTTCTTTGGCTGCATTGCTACTGTGACTGAACTCTTCCCTGTCGAACTGTGACGAATCATCATGGAATTCTGCATCAGATTTTTTTTTGGCGTCAAAATTTATGTTAGCTGAACCACTCGCAATAGCTGCATCCCTCTTGTTCCAAAACTGCTCCTCAACGCCAGGTGGAGTAAATTGAACAGCTGCACTTGTAGAATTTGTTTTGACAATCTTAGAATTTGTAAAGTCAACAGGTCTTGCCATTAATAAAGGACCAACATCACCCTCAACCCAATCCTTATTGACCAACCCCTCATCGTCGAATTGTGCCTCGTCACCCACTACAGCCACTTTCTCTTCCTCTTCCGTGTCGGCGAACAAGACCATCTTGCCAAGTTTCTTGCACTCGGACTGTCGGTGACCTGCTTCACCACAATTAAAACACTTAAAACCCCCAGTTGCTCTTGGCTGCAGGTTTGGAGCAGATAATGTATTTGGTGTGCTGCTACTGCCGCCCACGACCGCTGTTCTGCTGGTTGAGCTGCTGCTGCCACCCCCAAGTCTCCCTGTCGCAACACCATTGCCATAAGACAAAAGTCTGCCTACCCCTCTCCTCGAGACTGACTTCTCTATTTGCAAGGCCAGCTGATGTGCCTCAGACACTGTGATTGGATCGAAAAGATTCACAACTTCCATGATTTGCCCTCGCAAGCCTCCGCAATATCTAGAAACTAATTGATCTTGAGTTTCTTGAATGTCATTGCGTACAATCAATTGATAGAATTCCGTTGTATAGTTATCAACCGTCCTCAAACCTTGGCGCAGATTTTGTAACTTTTGATACATCAACCTCTGAAAATTGTGAGGTAAAAATTCAGCGCGTAACTTACGGACCACCTTTTCCCAATCCGTGATCTTTGGTTTTCCCATTCGAGTCCGTGTGAGTTTGATTTGCTGCCACCAAGCTGCGGCACGACCCCGAAGCCGAGTTGCCACCAAGGCTACTCTTGCATTCGCCGGCACATTTTTGAACTCTAAAATTTCCTCCACGACTCCAAGCCAATCAAGAAATTCTTCGGGCGAAAGATTGCCCTGAAATTCCAGAATTTCTGTCCTCATACCTGACTCCCACCGCCGGCTGTCGTCACGTTCTGGTACTTGACGTCGCTGCTGTGGAATCTCTACTTTAGACTCACTTTCCTCGTTACTCTCATCCTCAATGTCTCCCGCATTAGGATTCAAGGCGTGGAAAGGATTTTGGTTGGCGATTAACGTCACGAGCTGCTCCGTTATTTGCGCCATCTGCTGCTCCAACTGTGTCACACGGTCACGTTCGTTGGCCTATTCTACGGGGATTCGGTTAGGTACTCGTCTCTTCGGCGGCATATTGATGTCCCGAACGAACACGGCTCTGATACCAAACTGATGTAGCGGAAGCTTATACGAGAAAAACCTGCAACAAAACAATTAGAAAACAACCTACTGAAAACGCTCGACCTCGCGCACAAAGGATTCGTTAGTAGGCTTCAATTATTTCTACCTTTGCAAAGATATGATAACTGGTTTGTAGAGAAACATTCTCTGATTTTATTAATATTCCACCCCGTTTTTAAAGTTAAAACAAGAATATAAATAGAAATTAGATAACCTTATTAAAAGAAAACTCAAACTCTCAAAACCTAAATAAACTCTGAAACAAAGAGAAAATCCTAAACTAAGAAGAATTCCGCTAAAACTAATCCTAAAATAATTGGACTTCTGCTGCAACTTAAAACTGAATAAAACACTCCCCAAACGTGAACCCACAAGGAATCCCATGCCAGCTCACGAGGCTTGCCACGTCAATCTGATTTGTCCAGCTCATGCCACCGACTCAGAAGCTTCTAGCTGGGCAACTTGCCTTTTGCCTCGATCCTTGCTGTCCAAGAAATCAAGAGCCTTTGCTGCCGCTGCATCACATGGCCTTTTACTAGGAGAGTACTAATAAAAGGTCATGGTGTCTGGCCTGCAGCCGAAGTTATCGATTTGCTATTAGTTATATATTGATTTTCATGTGAAAATAAAGTTTATATATGAATATAGAAAGACAGACACTCTTCCATTGGAAACTGGTGTATACATATATAGTAAATTATACTGAATATCACATTAAGTAGCATTGATTTCCAGACTGAAGTACTATTAATCGTATATATAAATAATAATTGAAGAGGACTGCCAACATATATAGGTTTTCTGTCACAATATAACTGATTTCAAGATCTGAATAACCGATTTTGTAACCAAAATTCACACCGAAATAAATTAATAAAGGTGATTCATAATTGATAAAGACTAACGGTAAAGAAAATCCTTCATGAGGGGCTAAATTGGACCGGCATATCCCCCGCGTCCGACAGTACATGGCTTATTATTATCATCACATGTCGCCCTACTAATACTGGACAGCACGTACTAAATCAGTGCTCCATGAAAGATTTTCTCGTAATACAGATATTTCTTGTGAATATACAAGGTATTAAATTTACTCTTGGACATAATATGCCAAAGATAGTGTGAAGTGATTCCCTTCAAGTTGTTTATTTTTATTGGGCTCAACCTCATTTGCCATTATTTGTTGCAAAATGCGCTTTAATTTCCAAGCCTTAACCAAGAAAACTACAAAATTCTATCATTTCTTTCATGGAGACTTCTTAGGTGCTAGATGACTAGATCTCACACTTAATTTCTGTTGGATTCCAGTTTCATATAGTTACAAATCGTTTTTGTTATGATTAAGTGCAGGGTCCTGCATCTGTGAATCTTCGTATTAAAATTAAATTCAACTGAATAATACAAAATTCATTAAGTCTGAATATATAGGAATATAGGATATGAAATGTTGCAAACAAAAACCAACATGCCTTCTAATAATGAGTCGAATGCTATCAAATAAACAGGTTTACAACCAAGATCAACAGATTGCTTCACTGCATCCATTACTAGCTGAGTTTTTCTGTTGATATCTGGCCATTTACTATCCAGCCGGCACCCCGGATTTCTTAATCCCCTCAAGAACCCTTGCAAGCTCTTGAATCGTTAACGCCTCTTGAGGTAACTTACAATCCACCGCAACATTCTCAGGCTTCACATTCCACCCAATATGAAGTTCCATAATTTAGATAGATATCCAATATCCATTTGGTCACTCTCCAGTGTCAAAAACAAATTACTCCTTAAGAAAATTCAAATCAATTACTATAGCTTGTGTGTGAGTAAAAACGCTTGTAATCTGCATTCCATTTATTGTTGTAACCTTTCTTGATACACAAGAAAGGAAGATTTATTCAAACACAAACAAAACAGAGTACACATACAACAGAAATTAAGATTAACACTTTCAAGTACACATTAACATGATAAGCAAGATCATAAAAACATTAAAAACAAACAACATCCTGGTGAGGCTGCACTGCAGGGAACACCATTCCTAACAACAACCTAGCAGATAGGAAGAGGAGCACCATTCCACTCCTTCAAGCATTCCAGCATTGGATCAATCAACTTCCCTGCACACATTGCTGTGAACACTTTGTCAAATTCTTCACCTGATGATCTAACTTTCTCACCTGTCAGATATTCGGTTCCCAGTTCTTCTCTCACAAATTTTTACAATGGGTATGATCTGCATTCTTTGATCCTATTTGGAATGCCCAGATTTCCGTTCTCGAATTCGATTCTGGTGTTTACAACTTCTTTGGGCAAAAGGGTTTTTAGTTCTTTCTCAAAGTTTCCAATTTTCTGGAAAATTGAAGTGCCTGAGTTCTTATCAGCTTCTGCATTGGCCAAGGCATGTTCAACCAGGACTTGTCTTAGTTTCTGCATTAATGGGTAGGTTGCACTGCTGAGATCATCAATGTATGCAAAGTCATTGACAAGCTCAGAGAATTGAGCAAACATGAGTTTCCCAATTGAAGCAATGGCTAGTCTGGTGTTGTCCATTGAAACACCAATTGGGGTTCCTTGGAAATTCCCTCCATGCAATGCTATGTTCCTGGAAACATCAATCAGTGGGTTGTCACTTGTCAGTCACAGAGTTTATTTCTCTTTCAATCATTTTGGTGGCTGTTCTGATCACTTCAATCTGGGGGCCGAGCCAGCATATCTGTCGAGTTTTGGCTTCTGAAGAAGATCCATTTCATGCATCAGCACTTCCATCCAAGATGTGTTCTACGATAGCTGCAGCTTCAATCTGGCCTGGATGGTGCTTCAATTTATGTGTTAAATGGTTTGTAAATTCAGGCTTTCCATTTTTAACTTCAGCAAAAATTGCTGATAAAACTTCTGATAGGATAACTAGTATATTTGCCTCAAAAAGTACCATTGAAGCCAAGCCAGACCCAACTGCTGTGCTATTCACCAGTGCTGGACCCTCATTGGGCTGCAACTCAAAGAATCCACCACCGATGCCTGCTAGGGGGGAGGCCTCAGCCGGGTCCAGGGCCTGGCCATTTGGCCCAATTTCCTTTGACTTGGGCCTGCCGGCATGTATGAAAACTGCTGGCATGTCTTGTCCAATCGTGGTCTCTGGCTCTGTTTTTCAAATCCTTGTCTGTAATCACAAATAATTAGTAATCATTTTTTTCAAAGTAAAAAGAAAAAAAAGGTGCTAGATTGGAATCACTAATAAAATTAATTTATTATTTTTAATTATACTCTTGAATTAATTAACTTATTTCTGGATTTGATTTTTAATTGTTGGTAACTTCTACTTTATGTTTATATATTTTTTAAGTTTTTTAATTTTGTTTTCAATAAAATTGAGAACGTATTTGTTGTAAATACTTATGGCCGGGCTCAATCCCTTCTAAATACGTGGAAAATTGAAATGGAAGATCTAAGAGAGTGAAAGTATACAAAGTTTTAACAAGTTCCATCGATTACTCCTTTCATGGCAAGTATAGTATTGACAACAACTTGATTTATGCAATTTCATCAATCACCTATGACAAAGAGATGATTGAGGCATATTGTTTGATGATTCAAATTGTGATTTTATTTATTTCCTTTTATTTAATTTTTCTACTCTTATATGTCGGAGCTTTTTAGACATTTCATGAAAGTTGAGTGGATGAATAAAATTTAGTTATAAAATCCCTTTTATTTGCTTTCCCGATATTCTAATGAATCAATAAGTTTGTGAAGTGTTTATAATCCTATAATCAACGGGGTTTAATCACCTATACTGACGCGGCTGGTACGGCATCACAATTGCACACAAAAGGACAATACCTGGAAATTTCATGCAAAGTGTGGTCTCTAAAAAGTAAGGTTTTTAAAATCGATATATCCACCGATATATCCATATTTTTGAGGGACCGATATCGAAACATGGGTAATATCCAATATCTAGCAAATATCCGGTCGATTTCGAAATATCCATAAAAATCTCCCGATATTCCCAAAATATTCCGATATTTCCGAAATATTGTGAATTTCATCCCGAAATCCAGGGATATTTTGCAAATTATTTTTCTTAAAAAATATTAATCATAAACACTTAAATTATTGTTCAAATAATCTATATTGAAAATTATTTTAAAAGAAGCATTAACAAATTTATAAAATTTTCCAACACAATAGTTAATAGTATAATTATTGAAGTAGAATTTGGCAAAGATTGTGAAAGTATTACTATTTGAACCCAAAGTACCAATATAGAGACAGTATTGGAGATAATTCAGATCTTTTGAAAGTCGTACATATTGTCTATACGCAATTAGACCCTGAAGTTGTAGGGATTGCTAATTTTGGAAATGAGGTAAAAAGTTACAACTTACAATCAATTTTATAATTCTAATATTATAACTTCTTTGCATGAGAGTATTCTGTCATATACTGTTGATGGTGATTTTTCGTCGTCACTATCAACGAACTTGTATCAAGTGAAAATAAGAACATATAAGTATAATACCGCAAGAAAATAATAGATCAAGAGACAGAAATACGTGGTAAAAACTCCTTCTAACTGGAGAAAAATCCACGGGTTGTTGCTTGAGCAACAAAGTCAAATCCACTATGAAAAACTCAATTATAAAGTATTTCTCTCTGATTTCTCCTGCTTATTCTCACTTCTCTCCGTTATGTTTCTTACAGGGGTATTTATACATGCTATTGCTAGGGTTTATGGTACTGCTAGGGTTTGGTGTTGTGATACCCGTATTTTGCGTGATTTCTTAGTTCTAATTGAAGTCTGTTTCTTTCTGGAGTTTATCCTGTTTCCTGTTTTGACTGAGTTCGAATCCGCATCGGATTTCTCGCCCTTTATCTGCGGGAAATCTGTTTGCCTTTCAGTTGAACTCTGATAGTCGTATCGTTGCTTATTGTGGAGTTGCTTGCTGCTGATTCTGTCCATATGCTTGTGAAGTACTCGCCTTCATTATCTGATCCCGAGCATGACCAAGTATGCCCGAGCCGATTTCTTCGTCTGTGGTCGGGCTGCTTTGCTCTTTGCTGAGTAAATTCCCTTGGGGAATTTCTGCCCTTTAATGCTTGACTTTCCTTGACTTTGCTTATGTGGCCCCTTACTGTAATGACGTGTCCTTAATGATGATTTTTACCTATAACATATACTCATATTTATATTTATTATTTACATACTGATCTCATGAGTCATTAATGTAGCTCATATACTTTAAGGATAAAAAGAAAAGTTTTGGTAAACGAGCAGTCATTGCAGTTAGAAGCAAAATGCAACCGGGTATATAAGTTTTATTACAAAAATCTATGTGATAATAATAAATAATAATATCATTGAAATGGTATTCATACTTATAATACTTAATAATTTTTATTGCAGCTGATTGGTGGGTAATGTATGTAAATTATGCTCAATTATTGTATTCAATAGCAGTTCACATACTGTCACAAACATCATCATCTTTTGCCTGCGAAAGAAATTGGTTCACATTTTCTTTAATCCACACAAAACAAAGAAACTGTCGTACCTATTCTAAGCTTGAACAACTTGTTTATTGTTATTATAATATGAAGTTGAAATTTAGGGATATAACAGCTGAAAAAGATAAATTAGATGAAACTGATTTTATAGATCTACTTCAACTAGCTGCTGAAACAAGGGACGATAGAGAATCATTTTTTTTTGACTGGGTTAGACCAGCCTATTTGGATGATGATGAGAGAAATCTTGATCCACAAATTGCTTCTCATGCTCGAGACATGAGAATAAATGTTGAACAAGTGATTAGAGAAGAAGTTGGTGTAGATCGTGGAGTTACTGTTAGCAACTCTTCCGATGAACAACATACCTCTGATGGAAATAGTGGAGGAAAAGATGATGGAGATGAGGGAGATGAGGGAAAAGGTTGGGATTCTGGTGCAGGAGGTTGGGATGCTGGTGCAACAAGTTGGGATGTTCGTGTCGGAGGTTGGGATGCTGGTGCAACATGTTGGAATGCTAGTGCGACAGGTTGGGATGCTCATGCACGTAATTTTGATCAAAATTGTGGTAGACAACATGGAGGAACGAATCAAATTGATGAAGATTCTTTGAATATGACTCTCTCCTCAATGAGTATAAACACATAAAATAGTTCTTTGAGCGATTCGTAGACAATGACAGATTCTCATGTACCATATCATGGTAGTTATGGTGGCTGCAATATATTTGATTATCATTCTCTACAAATGCCATATGCAATACCTATGCATGCAGATCAACAATATCCACCAAGTTGGGTAAATCCAAACTACCCAATTCATGGATCAATTGGAAGAGATCAAACAACATACGTGTGGTATATTAATAACTACCTTAAAAACTATGCTAGCACGTTTTCCTGGGAAAATTATTGTTCGAATCAAGATAGAAATGTATCTTATGTATTTGAACCAGTAAAGAATTCATTTTCGTTTTAAATTTCAGGCATGCAATGTATTATTATGTATGAATTATGATTTATCATTTATGATTGAATCTTGGAAGTATGGAACTATATATATATATATATATTAATGATAATTTTGTTTATTAAATATTTAATCTCTTTATATTGTATATAAATCTATAATATTGTAAAAATGAAACAAAATATTATTCTATTAAATACTCAATTTTAAAAATTATATACAAACTATATCTATGTTATAATTTATAATAAATCAAAACTATGCTAATTTATTGTTGAAATATGATTCATTTGATGGATAATTACTTGTTTAAGTTTGTCCTAAAGTTTCACAAATTTTTTTAACTTTATATGTAAATATCCATCATTTTTTTAATTTTTTATCGAATATCCACCGATATCAATAATATCCCCAATATATTCATAAATTTAGGAGTCCGATATCGATACCATTACCGATATTTTATTCCTAGCTAAAAAGACAGGACTCCTCTGTCTCCCGGAACAAACAAGCTGAAGCTGAATTTAATATATATTAATATAAAATTTCAGCTGCACATGTGTGATGTGAGTCCTCCAATTCAAAAAAGACATTATTTTATTTTTCTCTCTTTTCCCCTTAAAGACCAAACGAAATAAAGAAAATGTGTAAACTAAGAAAATCAAGATGTATAGAAGAAGAAAAAAAAAAGATTCCTATTCCTATGCCCTCGCAATAATTGATATAGAAGTTAAAACCTAAATTATTCCGTTTAACGTTTAAAGTTCTCCACTCAGCACTTAAAAGGTAACAAAGTATTGCAGATAATGAATGGGTGTATTACATGCATCTATTATTGCTTTGGGTGTACCAAAATTGTTTTTTTTTTAATTCCAACTTTACTCCTAAATATGGTTACACGGGAAGAACACGTGATAACAAATTGGACAAAAGTTAATAATCCGTCAGTTTTTGTAAATTTATAGAAGTTCAGAAAGTTCAGTGACAAGAAAACAAGTTTAGAGGACACTTTACTACTGCACTATAAGTTTAGGGGTCATTGGTGCTATTAACCCAAATATATATTAATATAAAATTTCATCTGTACATGTGTATAAACTATAACAGGTAATGATTACTGGTTCAAAACTTTTTGACTTCAAGAAATTTACACACACGGTTCACTAGAAAATTAGAAATCATCCATCTGTATTTTTTTCCACACACGGTACACTACTAACCTCCAGAAAGTGCAGCCATTGAAATCTTAAAAACATTGTCTTTGCATTAATGTAAGGCTTCCAATCCTTTTTTTTTTTTTTTTGTTTATCAATTCTTGAAATTTTGTCATTATGTCTGGGAACAAACGAGCTCTTGATAGTCCATCACCGTCTTGCAAGAAACAGAAATTCTCTAGTCAATGGGAATACGATGTGTTCTTGAGTTTTAGAGGTGAAGATACTCGTAACAACTTCACTGACCATCTCTATGATGCTTTGAAGCAAAATGGAATTTACACGTTTAGAGATGATGAAAGACTCGAGAGAGGGAAGGAGATTTCATCTGAACTCTTGGAAGCCATTGAAAGTTCGAGGTTTTCGATCGTTATTTTATCGAAAAACTATGCTTCTTCTACATGGTGTTTGGAAGAACTTGCCAAGATTATCGAGTGCGACATGGACACCGAGAAATCAAATATTTTTCCAGTTTTTTACCAGGTAGAGCCATCTGATGTACGGAGACAGACAGGTGATTTCAAGACAGCCTTTGATAAACATGAACAAGATTTCAGGGATAACCTGAAAAAGGTGCAAAGGTGGAGATCTGCTCTTACACAAGTTGCCAATCTCTCTGGATTTACTGTTTCTAAGGACAGGAACCTGTAGATGATCGTTCTACAATTAGTGGGTCAGATCAGTTTTTGGTATGCCCACACAGCCTGTTGATTCGGTCGACTTCGTTGAATCGTCTTCTCCAAGGAGACACCTACAAAAAAGATGAAAATAGAACAGAAACAAGAGAAATGGTGATGGAAGTTTGTATTTTGGCCTTAGATTCGCTTGGGCTGAGCATTAATAATAAATATCTAGAAACGAGATTGAGTGACGGATTTCAGTGATCAGAGAGGTGATTCCGGCAGAGTTTCGGCTAGCTTGATAGCGTTTGTGAGAGGTTTTTTTCCAGAGAGCGTTTGTGTTGAGAGTCTCATCTTATTTATAGAGATGAAGGGGCTCTCAACAGCTTTTGATCGTGGTTTACTTGAATCCCTAGAATCCCTCTTCAAGATCATGATCACAAGAATCTCTCTTCAAGATCGCGATCACATCGTGATCTTTATCAGTTTATTTTCAACAGATATTGAGGTTGTTTAACTGGAAGAACCAGTCAACAGAGCTTTTCAGAAAAACAAACTGGGTCGACCCGGATTACTTAGTCCTAGTCCAGGCCCTATACGATTTTTATTGGGCTTCAAGCGTTAAGCCCAGAGGCCATTTTTGGCTACCACAGTTTGTCCCCCACTCTCTGAAGTAATAGTCTGAATTTAGAGAGTAGTTTTTTATTTTTTTATTTTTTTATTTTTTTTTATTCAAGTCGAACTCACGCTCGACGGAAGGTCGATCGACGTGTTGAGATCGAATGCTCAGGATCGTGGAGAAAATGAATCGATAGTTCATTACGTAGGGCTGACGTGGTGGCAATTTGGCGCTAACTTATAATTTTAGACGCACTTATCGAGATAGGTCAAATTTCAAAACTCAATTTTGTTTACCCTGGTTAACCGTTCACCATCATGATAACGACACGTGGCTCTTTAGGTCAACTCCTTGAGTTAAAAAATTAAGTTATTTAAATGCACTATTCCTCTTCCAAAATGATAAATATAAAATGGCGGATAAGATAGATGCAAGAAAATGGATACATATGGTACTCATGTCCACCAAAACATTCGCTCCACCTGTAAAAACTAACATGCAAAGACACTCCTATATTGGGTTCAACCTAGCGTTAAGTACGGCCTCTAGATATGGAAATGAGAGAGTTGACTAGTTCTTTAAAGCTAATCATCGAGGATGTATCGCATGAGCAACTACTAAGGATTGCATTTAAGCATATATATTAAAGAGATAAACACAAGATCGACCACCGATTGCTACTCACATGTCACGTGTAAGCAACAACCAATGGAGGCATTAAGGGTAAATGGACCCTCGACCACAACTCGCCGATGGTGTATCTCACGAGCAATGACCAAGAGTCGCGACCCGAGTGCTACTCGCCGAGGGTGTATCGTACGAGCAACGCTCAAGGGTGTCGTATAAGCATGTAGGTTTATAGAACCGAAACCCACAAAGGCGTCATGTATACAGTTCATGAATTCCACCCAAACAAACAAAAATACTCAATTCAATCCAAAACATGCATTTCGAATAATCCATCGACATATGAGTAATCATGGGATGCTTAATTAATCTACTCCTAAATTACATTAATCTACTCCTAATCCCAATCATGAACACATACCAATTTCTACTCTATGTGCCATGAATGTAAAGACAAGAGCTATCCCTAACATGCATCAAGAGTTGGGTTATCAATCCTAACTTAATACAAGTCAAGTGTCTAATTAAGTGCAATTGAATGGGACAATACAAGAAGAAATCAAGTACAAGTCAATTAGATAAATGAGACTAGTATTAGGGTTTACATATTTCCCAAAATAGGGATACACATCAAATAAAGAAAATACAAGAGAAGAGTAGATAGAAAAAACCCAAGGTTGTCAATCCCGGATCTCTAAGCTCAGAGAATGGCCCAATTGTCATCTCGGATCTCCAAGCTCCATTGAAGCTCCTCCTCCTTATAGACAAGGTAGAATGCTCTTTCCTCATAAATCTCCTCCAAAGATGGGTTGCTGTAGGTAGAGAGTGATGATGGGGAGGCAATCCATGGAGGAAAAGCTCCATGGATGCCTTTAGAAGCTTCCCTCTCTCTTGATTTGGTGGAGAAGATGAAATGTGGAATGGATGGATTAATTGAATGGATTGATCAATGAATACCTTGGTCTTGTGGCAAAGTGATGTATTTATATGTTTGAGAGGCTAGGGCTCGAAAGGACGACTTTGCCCTCCTTAAAATGGCTGAAAACGTGACTTTTGCCCAGCTGGAACATGTAGTGCACATGTCAATGCATGGGTAGGGTACCCGTGCTACACCTGTGCTATCTTTTCTGGCTTTCTGGTCTGGGCATGTGCACGGGTAAGTGCATGGGTAGGGTACCCATGCTATACCCGTGCACTGAGCTCTTCCTGATTTCCATCCTTCGGTGCACGGTTCATATCACGGGTAGTGCATGGGTAGGTTACTCGTGCATTATTGCCTTCAAGCATCCCTTATTGCACAATTTGGCTTGTTTTCCCCGAAAGGTCACGGTTTCCGCCTCTAGCAACTGAATTCCATTGAATGCCTATAATCACTACAAAACGAGCCATTAGACACCAAAATATGCTCGAAAACAAGCTAAAGGATATGGAATTGAGGCCAAAATATATGACAATTTTACCAACTTGTGTCCAATAACCGAGAGGGGGGGGGGGGGGGGGGGGGGGTGAATAGGTTTTAGTTGATATATTACCAAGTTTTTGACTTAGTCAATTTTAATAAAGTTACACCACATTAGCAATCAATCAATCCAAAAAAATGCTGAAAACAATAAAAACACAAGGATTAATTTACGTGAGAAACCCTCCAACTGGTCAAAACTCACGGGCTATCCTTCTAGCCACACACGGTCTTCAAATCAACTATTTAAATGAATGTTTACAACCTAGGTTGACCTCTCGTCACAATATTCTTGGTAACTAACCCTTTCACTCTACCCAATGGGCCTTTAATAGTGATTATATACCAAAAGCTTGTGCACTAATCCACTTAGTCACAAAACTTAACAATAAATGAAGAGATTTTGCAACCTATGTGAATATATATGAATATTCTAATATGCAATTAATGTTAGGCTACACTAAATGTTTATCTAGGAATTTAAAGATGACAATAAGTGCAAATCCTAGATATCAATATCTAAATGCAAAGCAAGTATATTTAGCTAGAAAGGTAAAATGATCCTAAATGCTAGCTATCAATGAACATATATTCTCAACCAACAAACAACAGCTCAAGCATGTTATAAATACCATAAAGCACAACGACATGCATTAAATCAACTTATAAAGCTAAACTTAGGCACATAAGAACACAAAGAGATGCAATGGAGATTTAGGCCATGTTCGTATTACCTAGTCAATAAAAGCAAGAAGAATCCATGATGAGATGATGCTTGAAAGATGCTAAATGCATATGGATTGGTGTTTGGTTGAGTAAAGGTGAGTTCTTGGGAGTTTCTCTCCCTTGTGGAAGCTTAGTCTCTCAAAAATGGCTTCTTGAACTCTCAAAAATGAGCAAGGAAGAAGAGAGAACATATACAATAGGGCTCAACAAAAATGCATCATTTTGACAAAAACACGCCTAGAAAAATTGTACTGTGCACTGGTGTCATTGCGCTGGTCGACAGGCGCATCACCAGCGCACACCTACTGCCCAAGTTGCGCTGGTATGTCTGCGCGTGATGACCAGCGCTGGGGACTGTGTGGGTATGGACCTGCGCTTAATGACCATCGCTCTTTCAGGAAAAAACGTGCAAAGGAAAAACATGCAAAGACTTTTACTCTAATGCAAGCCAAACAAGATGCAATAAAAAATCATGCATAAAGAGAGTTATAGCATGAGTATACACATACAAGAAACACACAAAGGATAATGAAATTGAGAATGTATGAGATGTGTGTGTGTGTGTCCAACTAGATCTCTTCAAATAGAGTTAAACAAGTGATATACCTTTGAAGTGCTCTTGAGCTTGGGAATGCCATTGAGACTTGATCACGAACAATGAGGCCTAATCTACCCTTACAATCAAATACCCATGTGGTTTGTCAATGAAATAAGCAAATCAAAATATGAGGAACTTACAATCTCCCCCTTTGGTTAATTCGAGACAAAACCACCACTCACAAAAAAAATCATCACAACTAAAAGACAAGAGGTCAACATAAAAAATATTCTACATTGCAAGGAGTTCCCTAGATGCTAGACTTCAAATCTTCAAACTCTTGTAGAATAGCCATCCCTACAAAACGATGCATGTATATGTGAGGTGATCAAGAAAAAATGAAAGAATAAAGCAATTTGCATAGAGAAAATAAGCAACATACAACAAGCAATGCAAATGCTCTCCCTAAATTGGCTACTCCCCCTCAACACGAAAATCTCTCCAAATATGCAACTCCCATACATAAATCCTATAAAATGCACACTACTCCCCCTTTTTGTCACGCGATAGGCAAATGAGCTTTCCCCAAACGGATTACTTTAGCAAAGAGAGTTATTTGCAAGATAAATGCATTATCATATACAACAACCTTATGCAAATCAATTAATTAAGAGAGAATTAAGAAGGTTTTATTCAAAAGAAATGTGTGAAATGCTTTGGAGAGAATCAATGAGTGCTTTGGATGTAAGACATGCAACATCAAGGTTCAAGCAAATGGTATTTGGCAAAGTGAACATCAAAAGAGTTTCCAAAAGAATTCAAACCAATTTGTTCCCTTTTGCCATAATTAAACAAGATATAGCTTTAAAAACTTATAGCACACACAAGCAACCATGTCAATCCTTAATGGTCAATCAACACATGGATATAAAATCCGTATTCATTGAATGGATATAGAATCCTTATTGGTTGTTGTCTTGTTCAACCATTAAGAAAGGAGACAACGCTAAATTGGATGAGACATCCTTATTTATAGTATGGACACAATGTCCTTATTGAGTTTAGCCTTGTCGTGTTGCTTCCACACACATTTGCACACACATAACTCATGCGTAATTTTTAAGCATCTCAAAATCAAGTTCACATGTCATGGAGATAAATTATAAGTCATTCAATTATACTTCCCCATCAATTCTCCAGGTCCAAAAATGCATGTTTGAACATAAAGATGACATGGATTACAAACAAAGAAAATGGCACACTTATTGAATAAAAAGCCATATAATCATATATATATATATATATATATATATATATATGCACAATCAAAATGCTCAAGCAATTAATAAAGAAGCATAATGTTGATCAAATTTTTGATCATTTCAACTATGCAAGGTTGCTCTCTTTACTTGAGCTCCCCAAATGCACCAAAGCATATCAAGGCATATGACAAATCCTAATAGACCTACTAAGTGCTATGAACCCAGTTGAATCTAAGGGCTTTGTGAATAAATCTGCTAGCTGATCATTTGTGCCAACATGTTCAAGTGCAATGCATTTGTTTTCAACTAGCTCCCTAATAAAGTGATACCTAATGTCTATATGCTTTGTCCTAGAGTACCGGACAAGATTCTTTGAAATGTAAATTGCACTCAAGTTATCACAATAAAGGGTTAGAGTAGCTTGATCAAAACCGTAATCCACAAGCATTTGTTTCATCCAAAGGAGTTGTGTGCAAGCACTCTCGGCGGCTATGTATTCCGCTTCAGCTATGGATATAGAGATGAAATTTTGCTTCTTGCAAAACCATGAGACCAAGTTGTTCCATAGGAAGAAGCAACCTCCGGAGGTACTCTTTCTATCATCACAGTTTCTTGTCCAATCTACATCACTAAAGCGAACTGTAAAAACCTCTATTTTGTGATTGGATTATTTCATGACATACCACATTGGGGATGATTTTGTAATTGGTAGCTTAATATTTCATTGGCAAGCTTCCAAGCATCTCCATGACTTCAAGAGTAAATGCAAGAGCAAAAGGTAATTCACTTGACTTGATTCTTGAAGAGATTAGGTGCACACACACACTTACATGCATTCTCATATAACTTTGCATTTGTACTTCCATGATTGTGTGCATTTATGTCTCAACTCACACGAGCACTTCTTTATTTGTCTTTACGTGTGGCTGTTATGTTTTACGTTTTTCGTTTGGTGTTCGGAAACGTCCGCACTCGCACGATGATGTGCTTGTGTTGTGTCCGCGCATGTACGTTGGTGTGCCTGAGTCTTAGCATAATTTGTGACCATAGAGAGGTTCCATTTATGCTCTCTTGGATTGGTATTTGGTTACATGGTCTTATACCATGAGTTTGTGGATTTTTGTTATTGACCCATTCTGACATTTGGTCACTCTTTTGATCATAACTCTTTCTACAGTAATCCAAATCTCATTTTGTTAATTGGAGTAGAAAGTAGACTTCCATATCTTTCCAACGGTATATTATTCAGAATATTGCATGACCGTTTGGTTTGGTTTTGAAGTCTCCAAAGAGACCACTGAAACAGAGCATCTCTACTGTTATCCGTTTTTGACCTTTGGTCACTCAAATTACCATAACATTTTTTCTAGACATCAAAACCTGATTCTTTAAAAAGGATTAGAAAGTAGACTTTTATACCTTCCCAACAGTACATTATACGAAAGGTTTCGATGTCGTTTTGTCATGTTTTGGGTCGCTTGAAACTTGAGTTGATGCACTGTCTCGTAAATGTGCCCTTTGGGAGTGCGCACAAGGTGCGCAAATCATTCTAATAGGTGTGCGCTATTCGTGCGCACCCTATGCGCCGTACACAGGTGCACACGTCGTTGAAAACTTTTATAAACTTCTCAAACGACATAGCTTCATTTGGCCACTATAAATACATCCTTAACTTATCTTCTTCATTCTATAACTCTCAAGAATGAACCCTAGAGAGAGAGAGATTTTAGAGAGAGAAAGCTTCAATCATGTTTGTTTAACTCTTCAAAATAATAAATTTACTAATTCTGGGTAAATTTAATAAGCCCCCTAAATTTTTGACTAAAAGGGTATTTCATCATTATATATATATAAATATATAAATAAACATATATATATACTTTTACAGTCATTTTCTCCTCAGTGCGCATTGATATAAGTTATATCAGTGCGTTGTATAAGAATCTCTATTTTGTGATTGACTTATTTCATGACATACCACATTGAGAATGATTTTGTAATGGGTAGCTTAAGATTTCATTGGCAAGCTTCCAAGCATATTCATGACTTCAAGAGTAAATGCAAGAGCAAAAGGTAATTCACTTGACTTGATTCTTGAAGAGATTAGGTGCACACACACACTCACATGCATTCTCATATAACTTTGCATTTGTACTTCCATGATTATGTGCATTTATGTCTCAACTCACACGAGCACTTTTTTGTTTGTCTTTACGTGTGGCTGTTATGTTTTACGTTTTCCGTTTGGTGTTCGGAAACGTCCGCACTCGCACGATGGTGTGCTTGTGTTGTGTCCGAGCTTGCACATTGGTATGCTTGAGTCTTAGCACAATTTGTGACCATAGAGAGGTTCCATTTATGCTTTCTTGGATTGGTATTTGGTTACATGGTCTTATACCATGAGTTTGGGGATTTTTGTTATTGACCCGTTCCGACATTTGGTCACTCTTTTGATCATAACTCTTTCTAGAGTAATCCAAATCTTGTTTTGTTAATTGGAGTAGAAAGTAGACTTCCATATCTTTCCAACGATTTATTATTCTTAATATTTCATGACTGTTTGGTGGTTTTGAAGTCTCCAAAGAGACCACTGAAACAGAGTATCTCTGCTGTTATCCGTTTTTGACCTTTGGTCACTCAAATGACCAAAACATGTTTTCTAGACATCAAAACCTGATTCTATACCTTTCCAACAGTATATTATATGAAAGGTTTCGATGTCGTTTGGTCATGTTTTGGGTCGCTTGAAACTTGAGCTGATATAATGTCTAGTAAATGCGCCCGTTGGGAGTGCGCAAATCATTCCAGTAGGTGTACGCTATTCGTGGGTAACATATGCGCCCTACACAGGTGTGCGCTAGAAATTTTTATAAACTTCTCAAAATGACATAGCTTCATTTGTCCACTATAAATACATCCTTAACTCATCTTCTTCATTCTATGACTCTCAAGAACGAACCCTAGAGAGAGAGAGATTTCAGAGAGAGAAAGATTCAATCATGCTTGTTTAACTCTTCAAACACAAAACCCATGCATCTATTGCATCAATCATACATGGGTCTTCATCATTCATGACTTGGTAAGTAAGAACAAATCTTTAATCTTTGATTATTGTTCTTTAAGTCCAAGAGTTTGTTTTTATTGCATATGATTTGTAGAAATTGTTTTTGAATGCATATTATTGTTAAATGGTGACATGTTTGGGTTTTGTTTGTGATAGCTTATTTTATCAGGTTGTTTCTATACCTAAAAAGCTAGGTTATAAATATCACATGTGATTCATTGTTGACTAGGTTGAAAGATTGTGTTTTATTCATCTAGTAAAGGTTCTTGAATATTTATATGAGTTGTATTTTGATAGCTTGCATGATTAGGTGTTGTTTACCTTAATAGCTAAGACTTGATTATTCTTAAGAGATTAATTGATAATTAGATTGATAGATTTGTGTTTATCAATATAGTTAAGCTCTCTTGAATATTCAAGTTTGTTTGTTGACAATTATGTTGTTGGAAAATCTCTGCACAACTAATTGAGTTTGTTTATAACAGACTTTGGTCTAAGACTTTCATTTAGTAAATGATTAAATGTTTTATCTCTACCACATGAATATATGCTAAGTATATGTTGAATACTTTGTGAGCATTTTATTGATTCATTGCGGTTGTTTGTGATAGCTAGGATTGTTGTTATTGATAACATCTAGCTAAGTCTTTATGCTTTGCATTTAGACATTTGACAACTTGGATTTGTTTCTACAAACTCCTAGTTAGGCAATTTGTGTGAGTCTAGCACTTGATTGCATTTGAGCATTTTCACATGTTCACATTTAGATATTGATCTCTTCATTGAGTTAAGTCTTATGGCTACGGGTGGTAGTTGCACAAGCAAGAGAAGCCTTGCAACCAAGGGTGTTGTTGGCAAGCATTGTGTCAGGAATCCATTGTAAAAGGCCTGCGGGTAGATTAGGAAGTGCTCACGCTAAGAGTAGTGGATCCGATAATATCACTAGGATTGAACCAAGAGTGGTGAGTGGTAGTGTCCATAGCATATGGTTATATAGAGTGAGAGTTCGTGTACACTTGAGGGTGTAACTTTCTCTTCATATAGTGGATTTGGTGACTAAGTGGCTAGCGTGGCTAGTCCTGTGATTTTTTTACGTTTGGACGGTTTCCACCTAAAAATCAAGTGTTCTTTACTTTCTGCATTTTACTTGATTTTGTATGTATGTTTGTATTAGGTTAATTATTATTAATATTGACTAATCGAAAAATTGGTAATAATCGATTAACAACCCATTTACCCCCCCTCTAGGTTGTATTAGACACACGCCTGTGTATTTTCAATTTGTATCAGTGCGGGTTCCTAGACATACTTAGGAGATCCTTGCTATTTTTGTGTATCTTGCATTTATATGCATTTTGATTGTTGCATTTTGATTGTTGTATTCATTTGCATTCATTTCACCTAAACACTATGTGTGAGAGTGAAACACTTAGAGCGGGTATTGCTATGATGACCTCTAAAGCTGAGAGGAAAATAGATGACTCCGATGAGGAGATGACTCTTATGGTTGAGAGATTTAGGAGATTCACAAAATCTCAAAAGAAGAGTATGACCTCCAAAGTCAAAGAGGAAAAGAAAATGTCAAGGAAATGTGACCCTTGCCTTAAATGTGGTGGAATTGGCCACATTGTCTCCAAGTGTGGTAATTTGAAGTACAAGAAGGGATGAGTTGATATGATCGCTAATCGGTGTGATAGCGAAGCTGATTTGGTGGAAAGTTGTTCCACAAGCTCGGGTGAGTGTGTGAACAACTACTTTACATTTCCGATTTCCTACCACGAAGAAACTTAAGCCATCATGAAATGTTTATCACTTGAAGATTTCAAGATAGGTAACCTTGAATGTGGAAACCGAAAGGGAGCAAGCTTGAGAGAAGCAAGCATTGATGATATGACTCTTACAAGCACAAATGGGAGAAACTTTGATAGTGATGATTCATGCTCCGGGAACTCTTGTGATAATGAGGTTGATTATCAAGAGTTAATTGATTCTCTTCAAAAGTCTTTGAAGGAGAATGAAAATGATATCTTAGATTGGAAAAGGATAATCTTCAACTAGAAGCCAAAGTGACTCACTTGGATGTTGAAGTGAGATGTTTAAAAGAGAATGAAGACAATTTGAAGATGGAACTTGATGAAGCAAAAATGTCTTTTGCTAAGTTGACTTCGGGATCGGAGAAGCTTAACAAGATGTTAAGTATTGGCAAGATGCCATGTGACAAGCGAAGGCTTGGTTTCATTGATGATGAGTCCACTCCATCACCGGGCAAGACTACACTTGTGAAGGAGATTTCTCCTAAATGTCCGCCTCCATCATCCAAGAAATGTCTTGTTATGGGTGAGTCTTCTAAGAGCTTAACCTTGAAGATGCTTCCATGGAAACAAGCTCTTTTGAGGATGCCTCAATCAAAGATCAATTATCCTTTGAGGCAAGTATATCAAGTGACTCATGCCCAACCATAAAGGCACCAACATCCGGCTAATGTTCCAAAGAAAAGCCAACCGGTGCAACATCAAAGACAACCTCATCAACATGGCCATGCCTCGATGAGAGTTAAATGCAATGGTATGAATTCTTCTTTTATACCTACTTGTCATTATTGTGGTATGATTGGTCACATTCGACCAAATATTTTTAGCTACATCAAGTTATGTAGAATTGTAAGCATGAACGAAAAGAAAATGAACCGTAGGGCTAATTTGGATGATCCTAGGAAATCTATTGAATTGAATATTTCGACCACTAAAAATGATATAGTGGAACTTAGGTTGGATAAGGAAAATGTGAATCCTTTCCCTTGTGCTAAAATATCACTCATAGATACTATTGAGTCAAATGGACTTAGTATGTCTATAGAAACTTGCCCTTTGTCATGATACGGTACGGTTGTGACCCATATGGGGAGCCTAAGCAAATAGATCAAAACTTGCATGAATCTTCATGTGCAAAAAATTGACTTATTTTATGCTCTTATATGATTGCTTGAGTGTGCATGGCGAATAACATTGATTAATGATTGTATAATGTTTTTGATAACACCTTGCACGGTTGTGTTGAATGATAATGCATGATTTCTATTATTCCTTGAGCATGCTTATCTTTTTGATGAATGTTCTACTTGTTAGTACATTTGATTGACCTCGAATTATTCTCCATGTTCATGATTCCTATGATATACATTCTTAAGCTCTCTCTTGAAAAAAGCTACTGGCAATATGACGTGGAGCCGCCCAATGTTGGAAAAGGCTACTCATTTGAAGCCGAGTGAAAGCCATCAAGAGAGTTACATTAGCATGAAAAACAGGAATACATGCTTGCTAGGA
This sequence comes from Dipteronia sinensis, assembly GCA_033220585.1. Classification (NCBI taxonomy): domain Eukaryota; kingdom Viridiplantae; phylum Streptophyta; class Magnoliopsida; order Sapindales; family Sapindaceae; genus Dipteronia; species Dipteronia sinensis. Next base: position 10,917,561 of record CM065636.1, on the reverse strand, counting down.
AAATGGAGAAAAACAGAAAAAGGAGAAAAACAGAAAATATTGTTATATGACTGTTAATGTGGTGTGATACATTGCTTATTTTTACATCAAAATTGTTGTTTGATGATGTGTCTTGCAATGTAAATAAGATGATATATTTTTGATGTGATTAGTTCACTTGTACACAAATGCTTGGATATATATATCTTCTTATCATAACAACATGGCTTTAAATGGTTTAACTTCATTTGGAAATCCTGTTGAGTGTTGCTTTGATTGATTTTCATGCATGAGAATAATAGTGTTTTGTATTACATGCTAAGCAACCTTTCACATACACACATATTTGAATATAATCTCCTTGAATCTCTCTCAATCTTTTGTGGCATAAATTTGGTTTATATGATTATGCGATGAGATATTGCTTGTAGCTTTCTTTGCCTTGGCAACCCATTATGGGGAACCCCTTTGCCTATATCATGACAAAAAGGGGGAGAAGTAGGGATATATGGGGAGCAATGTTTTTTTGTTAAGCCATGGTCATTTTTGGGGAGTTAGCTATTTTGAGGGAGAGTAACCTTTTAGGGGGAGCATTGCACATGCATTCTTAATATGCTTTATTTGTTATTGAGTGCAATTCTTGTTTTATTTGTTCACCTCACTTGTACTTGTTCTTGGAAAGTGCTTCCTGCTATTATGTGTAGGTATGTTGATAATTCTACAAGGAGATCGAAGAAATTGAAGATTTAGATTCTAAGAATCTCATTTGTAATGTAGAATTGATCTCATGGACAATAGCATTATTTTTGTTTTGTGAGGATTGTTTGTAAGTGGTAGTTTGTCATGAAATAGACAAAGGGGGAGATTGTAAGAAGCTCTATTTTGTGTTTGGCTTATTTCATGACATACCATATTAGGTATGATTTGTAATGGGTAGCTTAAGATTTCATTGGCAAGCTACCAAGCATCTCCATGACTTCAAGAGTAAGTGCAAGAGCAAAAGGTAATTCATTTGACTTGATTCTTGAAGAGATTAGGTGCACACACACACTTACATGCATTCTCATATAACTTTGCATTTGTACTTCCATGATTGTGTGCATTTATGTCTCAGCTCACATGAGCACTTCTTTGTTTGTGTTTACGTGTGGCTGTAATGTTTTACTTTTTCCATTTGGTGTTCGAAAACGTCTGCACTCGCACGATGGTGTGCTTGTGTTGTCTCTATGCTTGCATGTTGGTGTGCTTGAGTCTTAGCGCGATTTGTGACCATAGAAAGGTTCCATTTATGCTCTCTTGGATTGGTATTTGGTTACATGGTCTTATACCATGAGTTTTGGGATTTTTGTTATTGACCCATTCTGACATTTGGTCAGTCTTTTGATCATAACTCTTTCTAGAGTAATCCAAATCTTGTTTTGTTAATTGGAGTAGAAATTAGACTTCCATATATTTCCAACGGTATATTATTCGTAATATTTCATGACTGTTTGGTTTGGTTTTGAAGTCTCCAAAGAGACCACTGAAACAGAGCATCTCTGATGTTATCCATTTTTGACCTTTGGTCCCTCAAATGACCATAACATGTTTTCTAGACATCAAAACCTGATTCTATAAAAAGGATGAGAATGTAGACTTCCATACCTTTCCAATAGTATATTATACGAAAGGTTTCGATGTCGTTTGGTTAAGTTTTGGATCACTTGAAACTTGAGCTAATGCAATGTCTCACAAATGCGCTCGTTGGGAGTGCACACAAGGTGCGCAAATCATTCCAGTAGGTGTACACTATTCGTGCGCACCATATGCGCCCTACACAAGTGTGCACATCGTTGGAAATTTTTATAAACTTCTCAAAATGACATAGCTTCATTTGGCTACTATAAATACATCATTAACTCATCTTCTTCATTCTATGACTCTCAAGAACGAACCCTAGAGAGAGAGAGAGAGAGAGATTTCAGAGAGAGAAAGATTCAATCATGCTTGTTTAACTCTTCAAACCCAAAACCTATGCATCTATTGCATTAATCATACATGGGTCTTCATCATTCATGACTTGGTAAGTAAGAACAAATCTTTAATATTTGATTATTGTTCTTTAAGTCCAAGAGTTTGTTTTTATTGCATATGATTTGTAAAAATTGTTTTTGAATGCATATTATTGTTAAATGGTGACATGTTTGGGTTTTGTTTGTGATAGCTTATTTTATCAGGTTGTTTCTCTACCTAAAAAGCTAGGTTATAAATATCACATGTGATTCATTGTTGACTAGGTTGAAAGATTGTGTTTTATTCATCTAGTAAAGGTTCTTGAATATTTATATGAGTTGTATTTTGATAGCTTGCATGATTAGGTGTTGTTTACCTAAATAGCTAAGACTTGATTATTCTTAAGAGATTAATTGATAATTAGATTGATAGATTTGTGTTTATCAATCTAGTTAAGCTCTCTTGAATATTCAAGTTTGTTTGTTGACAATTAGGTTGTTGGAAAATCTTTACACAACTAATTGAGTTTGTTTATGATAAACTTTGGTCTAAGACTTGCATTTAGTAAATGATTAAATGTTTTGCCTCTACCACATGAATATATGCTAAGTATATGTTGAATACTTTGTGAGCATTTTATTGATTCATTACTGTTGTTTGTGATAGCTAGGATTGTTGTTATTGATAACATCTAGCTAAGTCTTTATGCTTTGCATTTAGACATTTGACAACTTGGATTTGTTTCTACAAACTCCTAGTTAGGCAATTTGTGTGAGTCTAGCACTTGATTGCATTTGAGCATTTTCACATGTTCACATTTAGATATTGATCTCTTCATTGAGTTAAGTCTTGTGGCTACGGGTGGCAGTTGCACAAGTAAGAGAAGCCTTGCAACCAAGGGTGTGGTTGGCAAGCATTGTGTCGGGAATCCATTGTAAAAGGTCTGCGGGTAGATTAGGAGGTGCTCACGCCAAGAGTAGTGGATTCGGGAATATCACTAGGGATTAAACCAAGAGTGGTGAGTGGTAGTGTCCATAGCCTGAGGTTATCTAGAGTGAGAGTTCGTGTATCACTTGAGGGTGTAACTTTCTCTTCATATAGTGGATTTGGTGACTAAGTGGCTAACGTGGCTAGTGCCCTGGTTTTTTCCCGTTTGGAGGGTTTCCACCTAAAAATCAAGCGTTCTTTACTTTCTGCATTTTGCTTGATTTTGTATGTATGTTTGTATTGGGTTAATTGTTATTAATATTGACTTATCAAAAAATTGGTAATAATCGATTAACAACCCATTCACCCCCTCTCTAGGTTGTATTAGACACACGCCCGTGTATTTTCACCAACTAAGCTAGCATTAGTGTCAAAAGAGTACCATATCCCACAGTCGGATGTCCCATTCACATATCGAATGATTCTCTTCACAGAGTAGAGATGAGACTCCTTAGGATTTGCTTGGTATCTAGCACACACACCCACACTAAAAGCAATATTGGGCCTACTTGCAGTGAAGTAAAGGCAGCTACCAATCATGCCACGATAAAGCCTTTGGTCAACACTTTTCCCACTAGCACCCTTGCTTAGTTTCAACGTGGTACTCATGGGTGTGTCACAATGTTTGGCATTCTCAAGGCCAAACTTCTTCACTAGGTTCTTTACATACTTAGCTTGGGAAATGAAAATCCCATCACTCAATTGCTTAATTTGCAAACCTAGGAAGTAATTAAGCTCACTAACCAAACTCAACTCAATTCATGAGACATCACATCAATAAATTGTTGGACTTTGGATTTGTTGGTGGAGCCCAACACAATATCATCAACATAGATTTGAGCTATAAATAGCTCATCTTTGTTGCCCTTGATGAACAAAGTCTTGTCAACACTACCTCTTGAGTAGCCATTGTCAACAAGATAGAGGGTGAGGCGCTCATACTAAGCCCTCGGTGCTTGTTTCAACCCATATAAAGCCTTTTTGAGGTGATAGACATGGTTATGGTGGTGTGGATCCACAAACCCCTTGGGTTGCTCAACAAACAATTCCTCATGCAAGAAGCCATTGAGAAAGGCACTCTTAACATTCATTTGATGCAATTTGAACTTGTGCATACATGATATGGACAAGAGAAGCCTTATGAACTCAAGACGGGCAACCGGAGCAAAAGTCTCCTTAAAGTCAATACCTTCAATTTGAGAGTATCCTTGTGCCACAATTCTAGCCTTGTTGCGCACAATGTTGCCATCCTCATCCGACTTGTTCCTATACACCTATTTGGTGCCTATGACATTAGTGTCCTTGGGTCTAGGAACTAGAGTCCAAACCTCATTCCTTTCAAATTGGTTTAACTCTTCTTGCATGGCAAGAACCCAAAACTCATCATTCAAGGCTTCATCAACCTTTTTAGGTTTAACTTGAGAGGTGTAACAAGTATAGCTAATTTGATTAGCTATTTGACGCCTAGTCCTAACACCTTCATTCACATCTCCAAGAATATCATTCTTGTTGTGGAGATGTCTAACCCATGGAGTGGGTTCTTTAGAGTTCAAAGATGAATCTCTATCAAGAGGTTGAATGACCTCTTCATCATAGCTTGACTTCACCTCAATTGAAGTCTCATCATTCTTCTCCAAATGAGAGTCATGAACCACATCAACCTCCTCATCATGTTCACTAGTTCTAGGTCTACAATCATCTATGACAACATTGGATGATTCCATGACACTATGAGTTTTCCAATTGAATACTATATAGGCCTTAATATTAAGGGCACAGCCAATGAAAATTCCCTCATCACTCTTGGCATCAAACTTGCCAAGTTGATCTCGGTTATTAAGTATATAACACTTTCTTCCAAATGAGTGGAAGTAGCTAACATTTGGCTTCCTACCCTTCCACAATTCGTAGAAGGTTTTCCTAGTACTGGGCCTTAGGAAGACCTTATTTCCTATGTATCAAGCCGTATTGACGGCCTCGGCCCAAAGGTTCCTCACAAGGGCCATCTCTTGAAGAACCATATTCTTCTTCTCAACAGCCCATTTTGTTGAGGAGTTCTAGGGGTCGAAAATTCATGAGAGATGCCTAAGCTGTTGCAATAGCTTTCAAAACAAGAATTCTCAAATTCTCTCCCATGATCACTTCTGACTCTTTTAATGCTTTTAATGTGTGAGTTCTTTTCATTTTGAATTTTAGTGCAAAGCATTTTAAATTTTTTTAAAGTTTCAGATTTTTCTAAAAGAAAATATGTCCATGTAAATCTAGAGAAATCATCAACACAAATAAAAATGTATCTTTTGCCACTGAGACTCTCGGTTTGCATGGGACCCATAAGGTCCATATGTAGAAGCTCTAATGGCTCTTTGGTGGCGAGATACTCACATTTCTTGTGCATGCTTTTGGTTTGTTTTCCTTGTTGACAAGGTCCACAAACACCATCGACTTTCTTCCCAAGCTTAAGGAGGCCACGCACAACCTTGAACTTATCTGAGATCCTCAAATCTCTATAGTTTATGTGGCCAAGTTTTTGATGCCACAACTCAAATTCCTCACACTTGGATATATTTCAAGAGATAGCACTAGCTTCAAGACAATAGCAATTGTCACTATATCTCTTTCCTTTTAGCAAGGTTTGTCCATTTGGCCTTAAAATAGAGCAATCATTTTTGTTGAACAAGACGGAGAGTCCATCATCATTTAGATGAGAAATGCTTATAAGATTGGCTTGCAAGCCATCAACAAGTAAAACATTGGACAAGGAGAGTAAATCGGGAATGGAAATGGTTCCTTTCCCTATAAATTTCTTTCTAAATCCATCACCAAAGGTGATAAATCCTCCATCCTCCATTACAAGAGATTCAAAGAAACTCTTGTTCCCTGTCATATGCCTAGAGCACCCACTATCCAAATACCAAGTGTTAGAGGCATTTGCCTTCAAGGCAATTTGATGCAAGAGAGATTATCAAAGATATTGTTGAAGATTTTAGATTTTAAAATATTCTTGTAATTAATACAAATTATTTTATTTCCATTTATTTTTTATTTGATTAGGTGTTTTTATTCCTTTTTTGATTAGAATTTGTTTTTAGTTTATTATTTGGGATTCTTTCCCGATTTCGTTTAGGATCTTTAGGAGTCTATGAGATTTCGAATTTGTTTCCTTTAAATAAATTGTATTAGGGTTTGAAGAGGCAGCTTTTGATTAATAAAATTTTTAGAGTTTTCTCTAATTATCACCCAATTTCGGCACCCAGCGCGGGTCAACGATATTGAAGCCTGATATTCTGGCATCCGTGCACGGATCAACAGAATATTGGTAGGTTGCTTTTTGAATTGTTCGTGTGAGTTTTCCTCGTAGAGCTTCCGCTACATCTGTTTAGTATCAGAGCCCGGTTCTGTCGGGACGACATGGAGATGGCGCCGAAGAGAAGTTCACCAAATCGGATCCCTGTAGACGGAGCCTAAGAACGTAGCCACATAACATAATTGGAGCAACAGGTTGCAAACTTAGCGGAGCAGATCGCTACATTATTGGCCTACCAAAACCCGTTTCAGGGTCTAAACCCTAATTCGGGTGGTTACAGTAAGTCTACAGAAAGTGACGAGGATGAATTTGATCCTTCGTTGTTCTACGATGATACATATCTATCAGAGGAAGCTTTTGTGGATTTTGATCTACCACCGGTTTTTGATGTAGAGATATTTGAAAAGGAGTCCATGAGTAATTTGAGATTTATGGATTATTTTTGTAAATCACACATTTCTCACCATAAAGATTCATTAGTTTATCTTTTGTTGTCAAAGTGATGATTAATGAATTTGTTTCATTCTACTAGAGCGATTGGATAGACATTATAACAAGAAGCAAAAAATTTAAAGTTCGTCATATATGATCTCGGCTGTTAGCACTCCAAAATTTTATCCAGGTTTGTGGGATGAAGGTAATCAAAATTCGAGGACGAATTTTCTCCAACCTGAAGAGAATGATGTAGGAGAGATTATCAAAGATATTGTTGAAGATTTTAGATTTTAAAATATTCTTGTAATTAATACAAATTATTTTATTTCCATTTATTTTATATTTAATTAGGTGTTTTTTTTTTCCTTTTTTGATTCGAATTTGTTTTTAGCTTTTTATTCGGGATTCTTTCCCGATTTCGTTTAGGATCTTTAAGAGTCTATGAGATTTCGAATTTTTTTCCTATAAATAGATTGTATTAGGGTTTGAAGAGACATCTTTTGATTAATAAATTTTTTAGAGTTTTCTCTAATTATCTCCCAATTTCGGCACCTTGCGCGGGTCAACGATCTTGAAGCCTGATATTCTGGCATCTGTGCGCCGATCAACAGAATATTAGTAGGTTGCTTTTTGAATTGTTCGTGCGAGTTTTCCTCGTAGAGCTTTTGCTACATCACAATTTAAGCCACATAGCAAAAGTACTCATCTCTTCTAATCCACCTAGGTGAAATATTTTCTTTCCTAGTGGTCTTAGTCACATTCGCTCTAAATTTCCTTGGATCATGCAAATTGGCTCTAGATTTCCTAGGAACATGCATTGTGGCTTTAGCTCTATTCCTTTCAATCATGCTCTTAATTCTACACATCTTAATGTATTTGAAGCAATTAGGTCTAATATGACTATCAACACCACAAAAATGACAAGTCGGAATAAAGTAAGAAGTTATACCATTCCCTTGAGGGTACATTAGGGCTTTCTCTTATCTTTGAGTTGGCATTAGGTGTTGAATCAGTTCTCTTCTTCTTTGATGTTGGATCGCTTGAGATTGTCTCCTAGTTTGAGTATGCATGACTTGTCCTTTTGCTTGGTGGAATTTTGGTTGTGGAAAGCTTGCTTGTGGAGCTCTTATTGGTTGAGCTTGAGCTTGACCTCTTGGTGCCATCTTTACTTGGGCACTCTTTGAACACTCTCCTAAATCAACCTTTTTCCTAGAAAGTTATGGGGGTGAAGGCTCTTTGACTTCCATGCACTTGACAAACACGGTCTTGCTTGAGAATGAGGTCTCCTTGTCATTTTCATAACCAAGACCCTTCTTATCACTTGGCTTCTTGCCAACTTTCAGCATGTGATCAAGTTTCTTCGTGCTTGAAGTCATCTTAGCAATAATTTCTCTTGCTTTTTCAAGCTCTTTTCCCATCAATGCCATATTCCTCTTTGCAATCTTCACCTCTCCATTCAAGTGAGTAACTTCAGTTGATAGCTTGAGATTCTCTTATTTGAGTACTCGAATCTCCTTCTTCATTTTCAACCTTGAGCCTTGAAAGTGCTCAATGAACCCTTCAAGGTCCATGCCTTCTACATCTTTAATAATAGAATAAGATGAGAAGTCACCATCACTTGAGTTGTCTTCACTTTGATTCTCTTCCTTTTCATAATCTATTGCTTCTTTACCTTTGAGAGAGGATGTGAAGGCAATGATGTTTGCCACATGGCCTTCATCATCCGAGGATCTTTCTTCCTCATCTAAGTCATCACTGTCGCTCCACTTGGCTGCTATAGCCTTTCCTTACTTCTTGTTCTTTAAATTTCCACAGTCCGTGGAGATGTGTCCAAACCCCTCACATTCGAAGCATTGGATCTCTTTCCTTATGGGCTTGTCTTGACTTGGTTCAACCTTCTTGAAAGGAGTCTTCTTCTGTTAGGATTATGCTCAATAGCAAGAGTGTAACAATGCATTTGACAATCTTTTCATATTAATAATGTGATTTCTAGTTTAACAAATCTTATAGCATTTATAGTTTAATTATTATAATTGTCAAAAGTAAATAATCATAAGGTCAAAAGACTATGAGAAAAGAAAAATTGTTTGTACATCCGGATATGTATGAGGTAGACACAATTCTTTAGTTAGTTTTGAATAATATTCACAACTTAAGATAAAGGTTGGGCGCCTTTATCTTGTTAAAGTCGTAGATTCTTTTGCTAGCATTTGAGTGAGATCAAATGTGTTATGATGAGTATAAAATCATCAAAGTGTGGTGTCTTTGGGCAAAAGAATCTAGTGCACTGGGTGTATTGAATATGATCATAGTGAAATACTTTATCTAGAACCGTCAATGGATAAAAGTTTTCACTTGAAGACAATCGGAGAGTCTTTCTTAATCCTGAGATAAATGATGGACTTATGGTTGCAAGTGTTATCATTTGGGCTATCAATGAGAACGATTATATAGCATAGTTTATCATCGATAGTTTGGTGGTATTCATTTGTTAATCTATAGAGGACTTCATTTATAGATATGGACATCGTGGCTCCATTTATTAAATGAGAGTATAATATCATCAAATGGATGTTTTGAGGTATTGGATATTAAATCTTAACGTTAAGTTTTCAATAGTGTCTATTGAAATATGGCTTCTGGACAAGTCAAAATATCCAAGTTCAAAATGTGGTCATATGGGTAAATATGATAACTTGGAGAGCTATAGGCAGTCTATGAGCTCTTGGCGATTACTGGTATTCTTCACGAGGATACACTATCTCCATTAAGATTGTCTAGGGTATGAATGAGCAATATTAACTTATTCTATCTTTATTTAAGAGTTCAATTTTAGTTCTTTACTGGAATGAACTAAAATTAATAGATCGAAACTAAGTGAATAATTTGTTGATTGTGATTAGGTTATGTCTATTGGAGCTTAAATTTAGATAGCTCGCCAAGATCCCCAATTCACACGAACTTACATGGATCACTTGATATATTCTACCGGACCAATTTATGGGTCCATCGAGAATTGTATTAAGGCATGTGAACTTGTTTCTTTTAGTAAGAATGGGTCTAGTTCACATGTGGACTTTTTATTAAGGTCTAATGGATTTAATAAAATAGAAAAAACAATATTGGCCCTTATATATTGGCTTGGGGGGCAAGGGACTATTTATTAGTCTTATATATTGTTTTTATTTTATTATTTAATTAAATGGAAATTAATTAATTTATTAACTAATTAATTATTTAATTAAAAGTCAAAATCGTTTTCCTAGTAGGAGATGGTCTCCTAGAGTCATATTATTGTTGGTAATATGACAGGTATCAAATACTATATTTGATAAGTAGATAAATAATAGGAATTTATTTATCTAGTCAAATTAGGAAGTATGTGATTTCTATTAAGAAGTTTTTGATTTCGTCACAATTTAATTATATTCAATAATTGGTTATCGAATAAATACACTATTTGAGTTGGATTAGGAGGCTTGGTGTGGAAAAGAAATCTTTTTTGAAAAAGGATTCTTTGTCACCAAGTAAATCCACCTAGAGATAGGATTCTTGACCACCAAGTAAATCTTCTTTAGGAAAGGATTTGTATACCTATATATACACCAATTAGTTTCGGCCAAGCATATAATTTTTGGTTGAAAATTTCGGCCAAGTAAGAGAATTTTGAGAGAAAAAAAATTTAGTTTTTTTTTTGCTCTAAAAAAAAAATTCGGCCAACTCATAGATATTGTGTATTGAATTCGGCCAAACAGAAGAGAAAAGAGGAACGTTTTTGTTTTCGTTAGTACACTAGTATCCTTTACATCAAAAGGATTTTGTGTACAAAATCGAATCGAGTTCACGCGAGTTTCAATCAAATAGATTGATAATTCACAAGTGACCGGACGTTCTTGGGTTTTCTCTTGGAGGATTATTGTGACAAACAAAGAAGAAGATTTTGTTTGTTTCATCCTCAGGTATACAATTAAAGAAAGGGAGCCCACACTTTTAGGTGATTCACGTTCGTGATTGGATTGGAAGATCTTGCGGATCCAATTCGACGTTAGTTCAATCGCCATGAGAAAAATGTATGATACTTTTAATTATATGTCAATTAATCTAGGGTTAAGGTTCTTTCTTTTAAAGGAAATATTTTTAAAATATACCACCTAGTTTTTCGCTTCCGCCGCGTTTTGAACTGTTTTTTTCCCTACAATTATTATTAGAGCCAGGTTGAACCCTTGATTAATTGATATATATATATATATATATGTGAATCTTTTTCTTTTTATTGTATATATGCATGTTTTAGAAAGAGATGACACTCTAGGTATTCGCATATATATATATATATATATATATATATATATACATTGGAATGTATATATATATATATGTTTTATATGTGGATTGTTATTGCTTAATTTTGGTCCTAGAATTTCAGTGTATTTTTTGTTTAGGGATTGTAACAAGAAGGGTGGCCTATCATCGCCATAATTTCCTTCTTGGTAGTTGCTAAGTTTTTTATATATTTATTTTGCTATTGTAATAAAAATACTGTAGAAAAATATTGTATTAAAAAAATGCTGTATTTTATTATTTAAAATTCTTCTGTAATACATTCAAGTATCGAAGACTCGAAGGTTCGAAGAATTGGAAACAACCGGAACAAGTTTGGGACTGTGCGAGCCATAGCAACAAACGTGCATGCAAATCAGCACGTGGCCACAATTGTTGTGGCATGGGCTGCGCATGGCAGCCCTATGGAAGCCATGGACTGCGCATGGCAGCCCTTTATGGGGTTGTAGGGTGCGCACGCCTATGGGAGGCAGCCAAAGGGTGCTTAAATGATGGACACATGAAGACTTGTTGGACATGAAAGAAGTTTTTTTTGTATTCCAAATATTGTAATTTACTTGTTTTTCTAGGATGGACCAAAATTGTAGCTATTTATATTTTCATAAATATTGCAATGTTTGTCATTGTTTGATAACATGTCATATAGAATAGAAGTGCCACTCATATATCTCTTTTGGTATGAACATGCATTGAATGGTTTAGTTATCTAATTGGCATCCAGATAACTTGGTAAATCATGCTATGGAATTCGATCACACGCCTTAAATAATTGAGTGGGAGAAGGTGTTTTTGGAACACCTACGGCCTCCAAGTTTAGTTGACCTTTATGTTTCGTGTAATAACCCCCCAAGGGGTATTCATGAATGGAATTTAGCAATATACTTCCTTACAAGGATAGACTAGTCAATTAACCCAAATGATATCTACTCCCAAAGGAGGGATATTCGTGAGGGAATATATTGAAGGTTGAAAACTTGGTAACACATTCAATGTGATTTTATCAATATCCTCCTAAGAGTTCTTGTTAATAAAATTGCAAGGCTAAAATTGAAAACCCTGGTTGTTATGTTAAGAATTAGGTGGGACCTAGTCTTACTAGTAAATGGTGCGAACTCCCAAAGGAGGCGTGACATTTACGGATATTGGGTCACCGTTGAATTTTATGACTGAATTACTTAATTTAATTCAAGATAAATATTCGAAAATGCTTTATCATGATTGTTTACTTATATAATTTTTGTTTTATTCAAAAATCATGACCTCATCCCTAATCAACATCCTGAAAGATAATACATTAACTGGTGATAATTATGTCACATGGAAAAGAAAAATTGGGCTATTGTTGCAATCTGAAAAGCATAAGTTCATTTTGACAACTCCTAAACTACCTGCTCCTACTAATGAATCTACTGAGCAGCAAAGAGACGAGTATAAGCAGTGGCAGACCTTAGAGATGGCCAAATGTTACATTATGGCCACCATCTCCGACGTGTTGCAACAACAACATGAATGAATGAGTTCTGCTGCCGTTATAATGATGTCTCTAGACGAAATGTTTTCTATGAGGTCCAGGACGACTACGAGAGAGGCAGCGACTGCTTTCATGAATCTTAGGATAAAACCTGGACAGGCTGTGAAAGATCACATGATGAAGGTCATAGCATATCTCAACATTGCTGAACTCAATGGTGCTGAGATAAACGGTGAGACGAAAATTGACATGATTGTCAACTCACTGTCAGATTCCTTTGATCAGTTCAAGTTGGACTACACCTTGAACAATAAAGAATACACCTTGTAGGGCCTGATGCAAGATGTTCAAAGCGCTGAAAAGATCCTTGTGAAAAACAAAGATCAAGAGATTCATTTGGTTGGTAAAGTTGCTACTGTTAAGACCCGTAAGAAGGTCAAGAAACAACAGAAGAAAAAGCAACTAGGACCTACTAAGAAGGAGATAAAGAAAGTAACCAAGATCAAATTGAAGTGTTTCCTTTGTTGTGAAAAGGGACAATGGAAAAGAAATTGCCCAAAGTATCAGGAAAAGAAGGAACAAGGTAATATTAATTATCTTGAAACATGTTTTTTGGAGGATTCTATGGATTCTTGGATCATAGACTCCAGAGCCACTAATCATGTTTGTTTTTCTTTACGGGGGTTCAAGGAAAGGAGAAGGCTTAATGAGAACGAATTTAACTTGCGTTTAGGCAATAGAGCGTTGGTATCTGCTAGTGCAGTGGGAGATATTAGAGTTAGTTTAGATTCTTATAGGCATTTAGATTTAATAGACGTTTATTATGTACCTCAATTCAAGAAGAATTTAATTTCAGTTTCTTGTTTAAATAAATTTGGATATTCGGTTACTTTTAATAAAGATTTTATTATTAGTAGGAATAACAAATTTGTTTGCAAAGGTACATTGGAAAATGGTTTATTCTATTTGCATAGCAATATCTCTCACTTGTTAGATACATAATCAACGCAACCTAATCATAAAAGAATAAAATTATCAAAAGATGAAACCTACCTATGGCATCTGCGCCTAGGTCATATTAACCTTGATAGGATCAAAAGATTGGTTAACGATGGACCTTTAAGTGACTTAAAGGTTGATGATCTACCAACTTGTGAATCTTGTCTGGAAGGTAAGATAACCAAAAGGTCGTTCACGACCAAAGGCACAAGAGCCATTGAACGTTTAGGATTGATACACACTGATGTGTGTGGACCTATAAGCATTCAAGCTAGAGGTGGATATGAGTACTTCATCACTTTCATGGATGATTACTCAAGATTTGGTTATGTGTATCTCATGAGACATAAGTCAGATGCTTTTGACATATTCAAAGCATTTAAAGATGAAATAGAAAATCAGCTTGAGAAACACATAAAAATCTTGAGGTCTAATCGTGGTGGAGAATATCTATCTGATGAGTTTCAGAAATATCTTATTGATAATGGGATAATTTCTTAGTTTTCTGCTCTAGGTACGCCTTAACAAAATGGGTGGCAGAAAGAAGAAACAGAACTCTTTTGGACATGGTTAGGTCTATGTTGAGTTATTCAACGCTCCCTAATTCTTTTTGGGGATATGCTTTACAAACCGCTATGTACATTCTAAACGATGTACCATCTAAGGCAGTTCCTAAAACACCGCATGAGTTGTGGACTGGGCGAAAGCCTAGTTTACAACACTTAAGGATATTTGGTATCGATTATGAGGAAACCTTCTCTCCTATGGTCATGCTTAAATCCATTAGAATACTCTTATCCATTGCGGCATCTCTAGACCTAGAGATTTAGCAAATGGACGTAAAGACAGCTTTCCTTAATGGAAGTCTTGTTGAAAGCATCTATATGATGCAACCAGAAGGATTCATTGAAAAGGGCCAAGAGGAAAGGGTATGCAAGTTGCAAAGATCTATATATGGATTGAAGCAAGCATCCAGTTGAACATAAGGTTCGATCAAGCGGTGAAAAGTTTTAGATTTATTCAAAACCTTGACGAACCCTGTGTATATTAAAGGATTAAAGGCGACATGTTGGTTTTCCTAGTTCTTTACGTTGATGATATACTACTCATCGAAAATGATGTAGGTGTATTGACATCAATAAAAGAATGGTTAGCAAAACAATTTGATATGAAGGACATAGGAGAATCAAGTTATATTCTTGGTATCCAAGTCATAAGGGATAGAAAGAATAGAACGATTGCATTATCCCAAGCTTCATACATAGATAAACTCTTGTCTAGATTTTCCATGCAAGATTCCAAGAAAGGTTTGTTACCTTTTAGACGTGGAATCAAACTTTCTAAGGAACAAGTTCCTAAGAATGAGCATGAAGAGTAATTCAAGAATCGAGTTCCATATGCCTCGACAGTTGGAAGTCTCATGTATGCAATGCTTTGCACTAGACCAGATATTTGTTTTGCTGTTGGCTACAGATTTCAATCGAAACCTGGTCCTGATCACTGAACGGCGGTCAAAAAATATTTTCAAATATCTCAGAAGAACGAGAGATTATATGCTTGTATCTCTGGAGGGGATTTAATTCCCATTGGGTATACAGATTCCGATTTCCAATCAGATTCTGACTCTAGAGGATCAACATCAAGATCTGTGTTTACACTTGGAGAAGGGGCAGTCATATGGAGGAGTATTAAGCAATCTTGTATTGCTGATTCCACCATGGAAGCTGAGTATGTGGCCGCATGCGAAGCTCCTAAAGAGGCTGTTTGGCTCCGCCAATTCTTGATTGACTTGGAGGTGGTTCTTGATGCGAATAAACAGATCACTATCTATTGTGACAATATTGGAGTAGTGGCTAATTCGAGAAAACTAAGAAGTCATAAGAGAGGCAAACATATTGAAAGAAAGTATCATCTTCTGAGGGAAATAGTGCATAGGGGTGACATGACGATTACGAAGATTGCATTAGCAGAAACTCTAGCGGATCCCTTCACAAAGGCTCTTCCATAGAAGAGTTTTGATGGGCATTTAGAGAACATAGGGATGAGAGATATGACACATTTGCTATAGAGCAAGTAGGAGATTGTTAGGATTATGCTCAATAGCAAGAGTGTAATAATCTATTTAACAATCTTTTCATATTAATAAAGTGATTTCTAGTTTAACAAATCTTATAGCATTTATAGTTTAATTTTTATAATTGTCAAAAGTAAATAATCATAAGATCAAAAGACTATGAGAAAAGAAGAATTGTCTGTACATCTGGATATGTATGAGGTAGACACAATTCTTTAGTTAGTCTTGAATAATATTCACAACTTAAGATAAAGGTTGGGCGCCTTTATCTTGTTAAAGTCGTAGATTCTTTTGCTAGCATTTGAGTGAGATCAAATGTGTTATGATGAGTATAAAATCATCAAAGTGTGGTGTCTTTGGGCAAAAGAATCTAGTGCACTGGGTGTATTGAATATGATCATAGTGAAATACTTTATCTAGAACCGTCAATGGATAAAAGTTTTCACTTGAAGACAATCGGAGAGTCTTTCTTAATCCTGAGATAAATGATGGACTTATGGTTGCAAGTGTTATCATTTGGGCTATCAATGAGTACGATTATATAGCATAGTCTATCATCGATAGTTTGGTGGTATTCATTTGTTAATCTATAGAGGACTTCATTTATAGATATGGACATCGTGGCTCCATTTATTAAATGAGAGTATAATATCATCAAATGGATGTTTTGAGGTATTGGATATTAAATCTTAACGTTAAGTTTTCAATAGTGTCTATTGAAATATGGCTTCTGGACAAGTCAAAATATCCAAGTTCAAAATGTGGTCATATCGGTAAATATGATAACTTGGAGAGCTATAGGCAGTCTATGAGCTCTTGGCGATTACTGGTATTCTTCACGAGGATACACTATCTCCATTAAGATTGTCTAGGGTAAGAATGAGCAATATTAACTTATTCTATCTTTATTTAAGAGTTCAATTTTAGTTCTTTAGTGGAATTATCTAAAATTAATAGATCGAACCTAAGTGCATCATTTGTTGATAGTGATTAGGTTATGTCTATTGAAGCTTAAATTTAGATAGCCCGCCAAGATCCCCAATTCACACGAACTTGTATGGATCACTTAATATATTCTACCGGACAAATTTATGGGTCCATCGAGAATTGTATTAAGGCATGTGAACTTGCATCTTTTAGTAAGAATGAGTCTAGTTCACATGTGGACTTTTTATTAAGGTCCAATGGATTTAATAAAATAGAAAAAACAATATTGACCCTTATATATTGGTTTGGGCGGCAAGGGACTATTTATCAGTCTTATATAATGTTTTTATTTTATTATTCAATTAAATGGAAATTAATTAATTAATTTATTAATCAATTATTTAATTAAAAGTCCAAATCTTTTTCCTAGTAAGAGATGGTCTCCTAGAGTCATATTATTGTTGGTAATATGATAAGTATCAAATACTATATTTGATAAGTAGATAAATAATAGGAATTTATTTATCTAGTCAAATTAGGAAGTATGTGATTTCTATTAGGAAGTTTTTGATTTAGTCACAATTTAACTATATTCAATAATTGGTTATTGAATAAATACACTATTTGAGTTGGAGTCTTGGTGTGAAAAAGAAATCTTTTTTTGAAAATGGATTCTTTGTCACCAAGTAAATTCACCTAGAGATAGGATTCTTGACCACCAAGTAAATCCTCTTTAGGAAAGGATTTGTATACTTATATATACACCAATTAATTTCGGCCAAGCTTGAGAATTTTGAGAGAAAAAAAAATTTAGTTTTTTTTTTGCTCTAAAAAAAACATTCGGCCAACTCATAGATATTGTGTATTGAATTCGGCCAAAGAGAAGAGAAAAGGGGAACGTTTTTGTTTTCGAAAGTACACTAGTATCCTTTACATCAAAAGGATTTTGTGTACAAAATTGAATCGGGTTCACGCGAGTTTCAATCAAATAGATTGATAATTTACAAGTGACCGGACGTTCTTGGGTTTTCTCTTGGAGCATTATTGTGACTAACAAAGAAGAGTATTTTGTTTGTTTCGTCCTCAGGTATACAATTAAAGAGAGGGAGCCCACACTCCTAGGTGATTCACGTTCGTGATTGAATTGAAAGATCTTGCGGATTTAATTCGATGCTAGTTCAATAGTCACGAGGAAAAGGTACGATACTTTTAATTATATGTCAATTAATCTAGGGTTAAGGTTCTTTCTTTTAAAAGAATATTTTTTAAAATATACCACTTAATGTTTCGCTTCCGCCGCGTTTTGAACCGATTTTTTCCCTACATCTTCTTCACCTCCTTTCCCTCAGAGCCAAACCCCTTCTTTCAAACTTGATGAACTTCTTGATCCTTTTCACTGTGAGGGCCATCTCTTCATCCGAGTCATCATACTCTTTCTCTACTTTAGAGGTCTTCAAGGCAATGCTCTTTTGTTTCTTAGGAGGTGTAGGTGTAGGACCCTTTCTTGACTCATACGCTAAAAGCCTTCCAATCACTTCACTTGGCTTCATAGTCTTGAAGTCACTATTTTCTTCAAGTGCCGTCACCTTAGACTCGAACCTTTCGAGAAGCGACCTCATGATCATTTGCTTGATCCTCTTATCCGAGTAAGGGTCGCCTAGTTGATGGCTTTGATTGATGATGTCCATCAACTTCACTTGAAAATCGTTGAAGAACTCATGATCCCCCATTCTAATTTGCTCGAATTATGTTTGGAGAACTTGAAGCTTGGAGTCCTTGACTACCTCGGTTTCTTCATGAGCCGTCTCTAGAATCTCCCATGCCTCTTTTGCAATCCTAGTTTTTGAATCAATTTGTATTGATTGTCATCCATTGCACAAAGAATGGCATGCATGGCCTTGTTGTTCCACTTGGAAGCTTCGAACTCTTGAGATGACCATTCCAACTTTGGTTTGGGAACTACACTATCGTCTTCAAGAGTTGTTTCTGAAGGAGTGTAGCTGTCTTCTATTGCCATCCATGCTCGGTCATCTATTTGGAAAATGTATGACTCTATCTTGCCTTTCCAAGAGGCATAGTTCACCCCGGTAAGCAAAATGAGTCTTGTGCTAGAGGCTCCTTCATCCCCACCTCCGTTCCCACTCATAGTGTTAGGGTATGAATGAGATGAATGCTAATGTATGCAACAAACAAAATGCAAAAATGCAAGACACACACACACACACAACAAAAGCAAGGATCACCTAAGTACATCTAGGAACTAGCTCTGATACCAATTGAAAATACTACAAACTTGTGTCCATTAACCTAGAGGGGGGGTGAATAGGTTTTAGTTGATATATTACCAAGTTTTCAACTTATTTAATTTTAATAAAGCTACCTTACATTAGCAATCAATCAATCCAAAAAAAATGCGGAAAACAATAAAAAACACAAAGAATGATTTATGTGAGAAAACCTCCAACTGGGCAAAACTCACTAGCTATCCTTCTAGCCACATATGGTCCTCAAATCCACTATTTGAATGAAAGTTTACAACCTAGGTTGACCTCTCGTCACACCATTCTTGGTCACTTACCCTTTCACTCTACCCAACGGGCCTTTAATAGTGATTCTAGACCAAAAGGTTGTGCACTAATCCACTTAGTCACAAAGCTTAACAATCAATGAAGAGATTTTGCAACCTACGTGAATATATATATATATATATATATGAATATTCTAATATTCAATTAATGCTAGGCTACACTAAATGGTTATCTAGGAATTTAAAGATGACAATAAGTGCAAATCCTAGATATCAATATCTAAATGCAAAGCAAGTAGATTTAGCTAGAAGTGTAAAATGGTCTTAAATGCTAGCTATCAATGAACATATATTTTCAACCAACAAACAACAAATCAAGCATGTTATAAATACCACTATGCACAAAGACATGCATTAAATCAACATATAAAGCTAAACCTAGGCACATATGAACACAAAGAGATGCAATGGAGATTTAGGGCATGTTCATATTACCTAGTCAACAGAAGCAATAAGAATCCATGATGAGATGCTGTCTGGAAGATGCTAAAGGCACATGTATTGGTGTTTGGTTGAGTAAATGTGAGTTCTTGGGAGTTTCTCTCTCTTGTGGATGCTTAGTCTCCCAAAAATGGCTTCTTGAACTCTCAAAAATGAGCAAGGAAGAATAGAGAACATATATGATAGGGCTCAACAAAGCTGCCTCGTTTTGACAAAAAACACGCCCAGAAAAATTGTACTGTGCGCTGGTGTTATTGCGTTGGTCGACATGCGCACCACCAGTGCATACTTACTGCCCAAGTTGCGCTGGTGTGGCTGCGCTGGTCAATAGGCGCACCACCAACGCACACCTACTGCCCATATTGCACTGGTGTGTCTACGCGTGACGACCAGCGCTAGGGACTGAACGAGTATGGACCCACGCATAATGACCCGCACACTTTCAAGAAAATACATGCAAAGGAAAAACATGCAAAGACTTCTACCTTTAGGCAAGCCAAACAAGATGCAATAAAAAAATCATGCATGAAGAGAGTTATAGCATGAGTATTCACATACAAGAAACACACAAAGGATAATGAAATTGAGAATGTATGAGAAGTGTGTGTGTGCAACTAGATCTCTTCAAAGAGAGTTAAACAAGTGATATACCTTTGAAATGCTCTTGAGCTTGGGAATGCCATCGAGACTTGATCAGGAACAATGAGGCCTAATCTATCCTTACAATCAAATCCCCATGTGGTTTGTCAATGAAATAAGCCATTCAAAAAATGAGGAACTTACACCTCCTATGAATTGTGTAAGGGTAGGAAGCCAAATGTGAGCTACTTCCACTCATTTGGAAACAAATGCTACATTATTAATGACTGAGATCAACTTGGCAAATTTGATAACAAGAGTGATTAGGGAATTTTTATTGGCTATGCTCTAAATAGTAAGGCCTATAGCGTCTTCAATTTATAGACTCAGAGTGTCATGAAATCTACTAATGTTGTCATAAATGATTGTAGACCTAAGACTAGAGACCATGATGAGGAGGTTATTGTGATTGATGATTCTTCATTGGAGAAGAATTGTGAGACTTCAAGTGATGTGAAGTCAAACTTTGATGAAGTGGTCATTCAACCTCTTGATAGAGATCCATATTTGGACTCTAAAGAACCCACTCTATGGGTTAGGCATCTTCACAACAAGTATGACATTCTTGTAGATGTGAATGAAGGTGTTAGGATTAGGCGTCAATTAGCTAATCAAATTAGTTATACTTGTTACACCTCTCAAATTTAACCCAAAAAGGTTGATGAAGCCTTGAATGATGAGTTTTGGGGTTCTTGCATACTATGCAAGATGAGCTAAACCAATTTGAAAGAAATGAGGTTTGGACTCTAGTTCCTAGACCCAAGAACACAAATGTCACTGAAACAAAATGGGTGTACAGGAACAAGTCGGATGAGGATGGCAACATTGTGCGAAACAATGCTAGACTTGTAGCACAAGGATACTCTCAAATTGAGGGTGTCGATTTTAAGGAGACTTTTGCTCCTGTTGCTCGTCTTGAGTCCATAAGGCTTTTCTTGTCCATATCATGTGTGCACAAGTTCAAATTGTAAGAAATGGATGTTAAGAGTGCCTTCCTCAATGGCTTATTGCAGGAGGAAGTGTTTGTTAAGCAACCCAAGGGGTTTATGGATCCTCATCACCCCACTCATGTCTACCGCATCTAAAAGGCTTTATATGGGTTGAAACAAGCACAGAGGGCTTGGTATGAGCGCCTCACTCTCTATCTTGTTGACCATGGCTACTCTAGAGGTAGTGTTGACATGACTTTGTTCATCAAAGGCAACAAAGATGAGCTTTTCATAGCTCAAATCTATGTTGATGACATTGTGTTTGGCTTCACCAATAAATCCAAAGTCCAACAATTTGTTGATGTTGTGTCTCATGAATTTGAGATGAGTCTTGTTAAGGTGGTCAATTACTGCCTAGGTTTGCAAATCAAGCAATTGCATGATGAGATTTTTATATCCCAAGCTAAGTATGCTAAGAACTTTGTGAAGAAGTTTGGCCTTGAGAATGTCAAACACTGTGACACACCCAAGAGTACCACTTTGAAGTTAAGCAAGGATGCTAGTGGGAAAAATGTGGATCAAAGCCTATATCGTGGTATGATTGGTAGCTTGCTTTACTTGACTGCAAGTAGGCCAGATATAGCCTTTAGTGTGGGTGTGGGTGTGTGTGCAAGGAGTCCCATCTCTCCTCTTTGAATAGAATCATTCGATATATGAGTGGGACATCCAACTATGGGATATGGTACCTTTTTGACATTAATGCTAGCTTAGTTGGCTTTAGTGATACAGATTGGGCAGGAAATTATGATGATAGGAAGAGTATATCAGACGGTTGCTTCTTCCTAAGGAACAACTTGGTATCTTAGTTTTGTAAGAAGCAAAATTCCATTTCCCTATCCACCGCAGAGGCCGAGTACATAGCAGCCGGGAGTGCTTGCACACAACTCCTTTGGATGAAGCAAATGCTTGTGGATTATGGCTTTGATCAAGGTACTCTAACCCTTTATTATGATAACATTAGTTCAATTAATATTTCACAAAATCTTATGCAGCACTCTAGAACTAAGCATATAGACATAAGACATCACTTTATTAGGGAGCTAGTTGAAAGCAAATGCATTGCACTTGAACATGTTGGCACAAATGATCAACTTGCGGATTTGTTTACTAAACCCTTAGACTCAACTAAATTCAAATCACTTAGTAGGTCTATTGGGATTTGTCATATGTCTTGATGTTTTTAGTGATTGACCCCATATGGGGAGCTTAAGCAAAGAGAGTAAATTGGCATAATAATGCACTATGCTTATGATAATCTTTATGCTTCTTTATTAATTGCTTGAGATGAGTGGTTGTACATATGCTTATATGTTTTTTTTATAATAAGTGTGCAACTTTGCTTTACTTGTAATCCATGTCTTATTTATGATCAAACATGCATTTTTGGAATAGGAAAATTTACTTTGGAAGTAAATTTAGAATGACCTATGATTGATTTCCATGACATGATGATTCTATGGATGACATGCTTTGAATTGATATGCATGAAGAAAATCTTGAATGCTTTAAAAATGAATGCAAAAATTGTGTGTGAAAGCAATATTGAGACTGTTGGAACCTAGGGTTACAGATTGCGCAGCGGAAGGTTTTAAAATTTTTTTTATGCAATCATTAAACTAACCCATTTGTACAGTAATAATCAAATGCAATAATAAAGTGATGAAACATTTTCATACCTACGTAGGAGGCTTATTCACTTTGATACGAACTGCTCATGATTTGAACAACGTGATCTTCCTCGCTATCTCCCGGAACTGGTAACAGCGTGTGGGCGCGTCACGATATTCAGGACTTGTATGGAGGAAGAAGAGAAGAACACACAAAAAAAAAAAAACTTAGAAGTGCAGCCCTTGTTCTCACCACACCCTATTATTTTTCTTTTTGTTTTTCTTGTGTCACGATTACTTTTCTCTTCTTTTCTTTTGTTGTGTTGTTTTCTTATTTTTTGGTTATCTCTACTTTAATTAAAACATATATATCTCATATATATTAAAAAACCAAACCGACATTCGGTTATCATTTTTTTTTAATTAAAAATATATATCTCATATATATTCAAAAAATAAACCAAAATCTTATTTGATTTTTAAAACTTTTCAAAGATATCTCATATCCTTTTAAAAATTATTGAATATTTATTTTTGAATTCAAACATTTTAAATTCAATTTCAAATATTTAATTTAATAAAATAAAATAATCATATTATCTTATTTTATTCAAAATCAAATATCAACTAACACCCTCCAATTAGTGATTAACAACATAATTAAATAATCTTATTATTTAATTTATTTAATCACCATTATTCATTAATTAAATAATCCCATTATTCAATTAATTCCCGAATAAATACGTGTCACTTTCGTAACACAATTAATTGGACAATCCAATTAATTAATCGTGACCCTTGTTACCTAAATCGATCGGGCTAGCAAGGGGATCTAATGGACCCACAGTATTTTGAGCTCCAATAATCCTTAGAAATTATTAATTAAACTCTTTAATTAATATTTCATGATTATTAACTTCGGTGTTATTCCACTAAAAACCCGAAGCTGCACTATCTCAACTGTAGACGTTTTTACACAAACCAATAACACTCGGTGTCCATCGATATAGCTATTACATATGGTATAATCCTCCACAAGTAGTTCATAATTAGAGCTGGGTCATAATGTCCGTTATACCCCTCTAATCATATCTTTCCATTAAGTACCATTGATTCTCTAATGAACAATAAATCCTACATTCCTTACGGAATTAGGAGAGCGCTCATATTGTTCAAGCCCCGAATCAACCCTTAAGGGAACTACCATCTACTTCTCATAAGAATGAGTGGATTCCACTATTGTGTACAAACCTTCCCAGCCACAAGCCAAACCGCGATCCCAACATACGGAGTATATATTTTTTTTGAACAGCATATTTATTCGTCGGCCAAACGAGCCGGGGCAAAACAACACAAACAGGGCAAAAAAGAAAGTCTCACACGAAACCCACACATCACCAAAGCAGGAAGAAACTCAACTGATGGAACAAAGTTGCAAACACAGACATAAACAAAACAGAGGACGAGCATACGAATCAAGAAAACCAAAGAGAGCAAACAGAACAACAAAAAAAGAGAAAATCAGTGGACCTCCCATATCAAACAGTCCTTCTCCATGGCAGACCCCTTTTTGGCGAGGCTATCAGCAAAGGAATTGCTGGCTCTTGAGTTAAATAAGACCCGAGCATTATGGAGATTATTCAGCAAACTTCGAATCTCGTAGATGAGTTTAATGTGCTTGAGACTGCCCAAGCCTTCTGAGTTAATCCACGAAACTGCCACCTTTGAATCACTGATTATTTCAATTTCCTTAACAATTAAACTGGTAGTGTCTGCACATAAAGAAACTGCCCTGTGGATAGCTAACAGCTCAGTAGAAATAGAATCAAGAACTCCCACATTTTCAGAGAACAAACCCAGGACCTTGCCTAAGTTATCTCTAAGGACTCCTCCAATCCCTGCGCTTCCTGGGTTGCCTTTCGCCGAGCCGTCAACGTTAAATTTCAAACCAAGACCAATTGGAGGGGTCCAGACCTTTGCATCCCTTCTTTTCATAGGTTTGGAATCAGTACAGCTTTCTTTGATGTTTAAAAGCATGGTAGAGATTTGAAGCTTGGAGCCAACCCCATGGTATTTATACCACCATACCACTCTAAATTTCACAGTGTCCACAGCTTGAGGAACCGAGACCGTACCACTTCTGAAAATTGTATGATTTCTCGCTTCCCATATAGTCCAAGATATTGCGAAGAACAGAGTATCCCATGCTCGCCTGAACTTGTTTGAAGAACAGAGGCCATCCCATCCTTGGAACCAAGACTTTATGGTTTTGTTGTGGCAGCTCACAACTTCCCACCAATTCATACACTTCGTCCACAGATTCCAAGACCATGGGAATGAGAGGAAGAGGTGATCGATTGTTTCTTCCTCGCCATGGCAAAGCGGGAAAGCCGTCGAAGAGGCTGAGGCGATACCAATCTTTCGCAAGACTTGGCAGACCAAAACACGGCCTCGTAACACTTGCCACATGAAAATCTCCACCTTTGGCGGACAACACCCTTGCCAAACGAGATTGTGATCTAGAGAACTATCAGTATTTTGATCTTCCATACACAAGCAGAAAGAGCCAACCGTAAACTTTCCATCCGGCCGATGCGTCCATGCCAAGATATCTGGAATCAGTCTCGTAACAGTAATGCTGTCAAGTAAACTCCTGAACACACGCCCTTGAGTCTTCTCCCAGTCAAAAAGTGGGCGACGCAGGGCCACCTTCCATTCCCACTGAGAGTCATGCCAAGCCCCGAAATCTTGGATAACTCCAGTTTTCCTAACAGCCAAGGCATAAATTCTTGGGCATGCCATTTTGAGTTTGATCGAGTCCTCATTCGTAATGTCCCAGAAATTTGCTTTGCTCCCATCCCCTATAACGACTTTCAGCTCGTCCGTGAGAACTCTATTAGAGGCCGTTCCTTCCTCAAAGAGACTAGCCACAGTCTTCGTAAATTGAGAGGCATCATGATTGCACTTCCAGTCCCACAATAAATCTGTGTCCAGGCTTCCATATCTAGCCCTAATGACTCTTCTCCACAAGGCTTGCTCTTCGGTGCCATATCTCCGTATCCATTTAGCTAGTAAGCTTTTATTTTTAATCAACATTTTTCCAATACCCAAACCCCCATTCTTCTTGGTTTTGCACATCTCATTCCAGTTGACAGCATGTAATTTTCTCTTCGCAACCCCGTCACCCCAAAAAATTGATCTCTGGATCTTCTCAATATCATTGGCCACCCCAATTGGGACTTTGAAAACGGACATGTAATACGAAGGTATACTCGCCAAGACTGCCTTGATAAGGACAAGTCGTCCTCCCTTGTTCAAAAATTTTCTTTTCCAAGGGGATAATCTCTTCTGAATGCGGTTTAGAATCGGGTTCCAAAAGGCCTTCGAACTAGGTCTAGCTCCAAGAGGTAACCCAAGATAAGTGATTGGGAAGGTGGCTTCCTTGCATTTAAACACTTTTGCCCAATTAGTATTTGTAGCTCCACTCTTGCCCACTTTTACAAGACAAGATTTGTGAAAATTGATTCTCAACCCCGCCGCTATCTCGAAGCATCTAAGGATCCGCCTAGCATTGCAAAGGTAATCCAACCTAGGTTTGAGGAAAATGATCGTGTCGTCCGCAAATTGGAGGTGAGAAACATGAACATCCTCTCCAAAAGTAGCACGTCTTATTAATCCAAAGACGATAGCTTTTCGAAATAAGCTACTGAAACCTTCCGTGACAATGTTGAAAAGAAAAGGGGAAAGAGGATCACCTTGACGAAGACCTCTCTCTACACCAAATTGCGCGGTGGGGCTGCCATTTACCAAAACCGACAACATCGGGGTAGAGACACAACTCATCATCCAATGCCTCCATCTCGTACCGAAGCCCATATCACCCATCATACTATCCAAGAAACCATGATCCACACTGTCGTAAGCTTTCTCAAAATCCAATTTAATGAGCAACCCGTCTGTGTTGTCTTTTTTCCACAAATTAATAATCTCTTCCGCAACAACGAAGCTATCCAAAATTTGATGATTCTTTACAAAAGCCATTTGACACTCCCCAACAATAGAATTCATAACTTGCTTGAGACGATTAGCCAAAACCTTGGCTAGCACCTTATACATAGACCCCACCAAACTTATAGGCCTATAATCTCTCAAAGACTCTGGCTTGCCACCTTTGGGAATCAGTGCAATAAAGGTTTTGTTCAAGTCTTTGACAATCGAGCCATCATTGTAAAAACCATGAATAAATCTCATAAAATCCTCCTTTATCACCGTCCAATGCATTTTGACAAAGTTAAGGTTCAAGCCATCCGGTCCTGGGGCTTTGTTCCCATCACAGTTGCATAGTGCCTCCCACACCTCCTCCTCACTAAACTGTCTTTCGAGAGAGGCCTTTTCTTCCTCCGTAAGTTTCTTAAGATCTAAACCATTAATCCTTGGGCGTTTCCAGCTAGCATTCTTGAAATGCCTTTTGAAAAAATCACAAATTTTGTCCTTCATCACGCTAGGATCTGAAATTCTAACCCCCTCTACAAAGATGTCATCAATAAAATTGTTCCTCCTCCTCCCATTGGCTATACAATGGAAAAAACTAGTATTTCTGTCACCCTCCTTAAGCCATTTAACTCTTGATTTTTGTCTCCAACTTTGTTCTTCCTTCCGTATGCCTTTCCACAAATCCGATAAAACGTTGACCCTTTCCTTTCTCATGCTCTCTGACCATCCATCAGTGCTAGCTTTTTTTTCTATCTCCTGAAGACGATCTTGACAAGCCTTTGCTGAGAACATGACCTTCTTGCTGTCTTTGACAACTCTTTTGATAATTTCTTTAGAAATTCTGATCTTAGAAGATAGAATGAAACCGAAAGAACCTTTTGGCTTGTGTTTCTTCCATCCTTCACGAACACAGCTCGTTAGATTACTGTCCTCCATCCAATTATCATAGAGCCGAAAGGGACTCGGGCCCCAATCCTTTTTCGGTTCGCCGATAGTTGTGCATTATGATCCGAAACGCTCTTAGGTAAACCTTTTTGCATAAGCTTAGGGAACCAAGATAGAATCTAAGGCGAAATAAGGAATCTATCAAGGCGAGCCCAAGAAGCCAATTCTCTATTATTGGTCCATGTAAAAGCACAACCATGGATGGGAATATCTACCACCTTCACCTGAAGCGAGAAAGATCAAAAATTCCTCATCGAAGCCGAATTACTAGCACCTCCTTTTCTTTCCGTATCGCAGAGTACTGTATTAAAATCTCCTCCCATGCACCAAGGCATGGAAAATGAAGCTTGAGCCCCCACTATAAAATCCCACAGCTCTACTCTCTCATTCTCAGAATTAGGAGCGTAGACGTTACAAAACGCTACCTCTTTAGCAAGCTTCACTAATTCTCCGGCGATAACGATACACCTGCTGTTCTTAATGCAAGCTTTCGCTAAGAAGAGCTCATCATTCCATAATGTTAGTAAACCCCATGCGGCTCCGTCTGCCTCCACTCCCAAACCTCTGTTAAGCCAAGCACCGCCTATAGAATTGTATATTTTGCTATCATAGCAACTAAGTTTGGTTTCTTGTAAAAACAGAATTGAAGGTTTGTGCAAAGCCATAAATTTTCTCACACAACTTCTCTTCTCAGGCCTTCCCAACCCTCTGATATTCCAAGATAAGGATAACATAAAAAATACGAATCCGTTCCGAAACTAAAAGCAACAAACAGACTAACTGACCTCTTGCGATCTACACCTCTCCTCATCTTCGGTTTCTCGTCTAAAGACAAACTCCGAAACCTCCTCCTCATTGCCATTAAAGTCGAAACCAAGTGCCTTTCCGGTTTCAATAATTTTTACCACTTCATCATCAAGATTCCACAACTCCCCATTTTGTGAAGATTCATTCTCACCCTCCGCAACCTTGTTATGGTCAGAGAAAGCACCGAAGGCCACACCTTTCTCAATGACTTTGGCCATTTCCTCCACCAAGCTCCACTTTATAGCAGTGACATCTTCCTCGTCTCTCGCCACATCACCATCAGACCTCATCTCCCCCACCTTGGTATTTCTCGTGATCATACTGTGACATTTCGAAGAAAGTTGTCTCTTCCTTCCTTTATTTTGCTTCGGTCTCTTGACTGGAGTGGCAACCATAGACATCTTTTCAATGGGAGCAGTGTCATATTCCAAGTCTAAATTCTACAGCTCATGGTTATCGTTAGCGATCCCGTCTGAGGTTCCATTGTCCCTGCCGTCACTCATATTTTCTGAATAGACCAGTAAGCTGTCTTTCAATGAAGCTCCAACCTTGTCAAGTGTTGAAAAGTCTTGGTTCATTTAGGCTCCAGGAACTTGGTCCACAGTGAGGTCCACAATGATTCCTGAAATTTCTTTTGGTGGCACTACACCACCACCCAAGCTAATTTCCTCCGCCATGTACTTGGAAAATTCGCCAGGCTCTTTTTCAGAAAACTCAAGCCTTTTGGATGCAGCCCATCGCGATATGGGCCCGTCATTTTCCAGCTCATAATCTTTCACCACATTAGAACACTCCCCCTTCAGCAACTTGGAATGCAATAGAAAGCCCCTACTGCCATCAGAGTCAGAAGAGGAGGTGCTATATCCCTCACGAGCTATAGATTTTGAAACTTGACCCCTCTTTTTGTCTATAACTAGCTTTGCATTAGAACCGGACAAAGGTAAGCTTTTTACCTTCGATTTTCGAACCCAGGTACTTTTGCCTTTATCAACAGCTATTTTCTCTCCACTTGTGTCCTTGTGACAAGCAATTATCGAATTGAAATGGAGGCTCTTGGGACTCGTAGCTATGTTGTCACTCTTCTCATAGTAGGTTGTCCTTTTTGAATCGATCCTACCTACTCCTTCTATGACATCATCCTCATTGGTAAGAGCTGTCGGAGGTTCTTTGCTGCACCCTTTACTGCGTTCCGGTTTGAAGGTCCTGGGCAGTTGTGGAGTAGAGTCCAACAGGCCAAGTAAGTTAGTCAACCATTCATGAGATACCGGCGTCGGATCCACAATCACTTGAACTGGAAAAGTCTTCTCTCCCACCTTAACATCTACGTAGCATGAACTTGTCATATCATGGGGTATCAAAGCCAGCACTCTACCTTTATCAAGCCTTTTCCTAGAAGCAGTATCATTGTCCAAACATAGTGATACTCCGATTTGGTTTCCAAGCATTAGGAAAAAGGACTCATCCCAGCAGCTCATAGGCACTCCATACATGTTGACCCAAACTATCATCCTTTTGGGGGTCCAGGCATCCGACCATCTGGACATTGAAGTGAAACAGTCTTCCCAAAAAAACCTGTATATCAAAGATAAACCAAAATAAATAGTCTTTGATCTGGAATGCAGCTCCGACCTCACCCATGGTATATCAAAGACCACGATCTAACCTGAAGGAGTTGATAAGACACTCAGGTTAAGATCACCCACATATAGCCATCATTAGTTGATATATATGAATCTCATAGTTAAACGGATCTTAGTGAGAGATTCATATAGATCATGGCCCAGTCCAATATGATCACATCATACAAGGTGCCTCCATTCTCATATCTACATATGAATGATCCAGGATAGGATCACCGTACACTACGAAATGGACCACAGCTGTAGATTAACCACAAATAAAGTACCCAGCTTTATTTTCTATCTACGGACTCTTTAGATTGCTCGTTTCAAACTGAATCCATCTATATATGACACTCATATACTCAGTTCGAAATTACATCCGGCAATTTTGGATGTTAAGTGCACATGTTATATAAAGTATGACACAAAATGAATGAATATACTACTTCTTTTATTTATGTTCAAATTATATTTACATATTACAAGCTTTAGGGCAAAAACCCCAACAATCTCCCACTTGCACTAAAGCATGTGAGTCATGTCTCGTAACCCTAGACCTTCTAGGTGACCTTCAAACACTTTAGCCGGTAAGGTCTTCTTAAATGGATCATCATGATTGTCCTGTGACGCTATCTTGGTGACGATCACATCTCCTCTCTGCACTATCTCTCTAATGAGATGATACTTTCTCTCTATATGCTTCCCTCTCTTATGGCTTCTTGGTTCTTTGGAATTAGCCACAGCACCACTGTTATCACAATAAAGTGTGATGGACTTATCCAGATCTGGAACAACTTCCAAATCACTCAAGAACTTACGGAGCCAAACAGCCTCTTTAGCAGCTTCACAAGCGGCTACATATTCGGCTTCCATGGTGGAGTCAGCAATGCAAGATTGCTTTATACTTCTCCACACAATGGCTCCACCACCTAGGGTGAATACTGATCCAGACGTGGATTTTCTAGAATCCCTGTCTGACTGAAAATGAGAATCTGTGTATCCTAACGGGATCAAATCCTGTCCGGAATACACTAGCATATAGTTTCTCGTTCTCTGAAGATACTTGAGAATAGTCTTGACAGCAACCCAATGATCTAATCCTGGGTTGGACTGGTACCTGCTGACTACTCCCACAACATAGCAGATGTCCGGTCTCGTGCATAACATAACATACATGAGACTACCTACTGCTGATGCATATGGCACACGTCTCATATCCTCAACTTCTTGAGGTGTCTTAGGACACTGTTCCTTAGACAATTGAACCCCATGTCTAGAAGGTAAATTACCTTTCTTGGAGTTCTGTATCGAAAATCGCATAAGAATCTTGTCGATATATGATGCCTGAGATAATGCTATGAGTTTGTTCTTACGATCCCTTATAAGTTGGATCCCTAGAACATAACTCGCCTCTCCCAAATCTTTCATTTGGAATTGGCTAGCCAGCTAGCCTTTTACATCAGACCACACTCCTACATCATTCCCAATGAGTATGATGTCATCTACATATAGGACCAAGAAAACTACTTTCTTGTCAATGATGCGCTTGTAGACACAAGGCTCATCAACGTTTTGCTCGAAGCCATAGGTTTTGATCACATCATCAAACCTTATGTTCCAAGATCTAGATGCTTTCTTAAGTCCATAAATGGACATTTGCAACTTGCAAACCTTTTGCTCTTGATCTGGAGACACAAATCCCTCTGGTTGCATCATGTATATGCTTTCATCAAGATTGTCATTCAAGAATGCAGTCTTGACGTCCATTTGCCAAATTTCATAATCTAAATAGGCAGCTTACCCATAAGAGAATCCGAATAGACTTAAACATGGCTACTGGCGAGAAGGTCTCTTCATAATCGACCCCCTCTTTCTGGGTATAACCCTTGGCCACTAGCCTTGCCTTGAAGGTCTCTACCTTCCCGTATACTCCTCTCTTCCTCTTGTAGATCCACTTACATCCTATGGGTTTTACCCCATTCGGTAAGTCTACAAGTTCCCCGACTGAGTTAGAGTACATAGACTCCATCTCGA
This sequence comes from Dipteronia sinensis, assembly GCA_033220585.1. Taxonomy (NCBI): domain Eukaryota; kingdom Viridiplantae; phylum Streptophyta; class Magnoliopsida; order Sapindales; family Sapindaceae; genus Dipteronia; species Dipteronia sinensis. The sequence goes on along the minus strand of CM065636.1, from coordinate 10,885,385 downwards.
GATTCATGGCTTTAAGCCATTCCTCTTTATCAAGATCTTCCATTGCATTCTTAAATGTCAATGGATCATCCACACTATCAGCAGAGACAAGATCTTGTCCCTCACTTACACCCAAATAGCGTTCAGGCTATCTTACAACCCTCTCACTACGTCTAGGTGGTTGTATCCTGACTTGGAATTATCTGACTTTCAGATGTTAATGGATTAACAACTCTAGTTGACTGAGTACTGGTCTCACCAGGCTTCATCTCATTTAATACAATTTTAGAACGAGGTTTATGATCACTTATATAGTTATCCTCAAGAAACGTTGCATTTGTCGATACAAATACTTTGTTATCTTCAGGACTATAGAAGTATCCGCCTCTGGTCTCCTTGGAGTATCCACCTCTGGTCTCCTTGGAGTATCCACCTCTGGTCTCCTTGGAGTATCCTACAAACAAGCAGACCACAGACTTGGGATCTAGCTTTCCAGTTCTGTTCTTCAGCACGTGTGCTGGACACCCTTATACGTGAAAATGTCGTAAACTAGGTTTACGACCTTTCCACAACTCTAGGGGAGTTTCAGGAACAGATTTGGATGGCACTACATTCAAAATGTATGCCGCTGTTTGTAACACATATCCCCAAAAATAATTTGGTAATGATGAGAAACTAATCATAGATCTCACCATTTCCATTAGGGTTCTATTTCTCCTCTCCGCGACACCATTCTGCTGAGGTGTACCAGAAGCTGTGAGTTAGGACACTATCCCATACTCGACCATAAAGTCTTCAAACTCTTGGTCAAGGTACTCACCTCCACGATCTGATCGTAGAAAATTGATAGTCTTTCCTAACTGGTTCTCAACTTCAGCTCGGAATTCTTTGAACTTTTCAAATGTTTCAGACTTCCGTTGCATTAGGTAGACATATCCGTATCTCGAGTAGTCATCTATAAAGGTGGCATAATACTCATAACCATCCATTGTTTTAACATTCATTGGTCCACAGACGTCTGAATGTATAAGCTCTAGTAGTTGTTTAGCTCTAAGCCCTTTACCAGTAAAAGGTCTCTTAGTCATCTTACCTTCCAGACAAGATTCACAGATAGGTAAGGTGCCCATCTTTAACTCATTTAAAGATCGGCTTTTTACTAGTCTGTTTATTCGGTCAAGGTTAATATGTCCAAGCCTTAGATGCCAGAGATACGTTTCGTTTTCTGGAGAAATCTTATGTCGTTTAGTTTTTGGTTTTTCAACTTTAAACATTCGGTGTTGAGCAGTGTTGTATGCATTAACGGTCTTAACACATACAAATTGTTTTCATTAATTCCTGAACAAATATTCAGACCATTCTTTGCAATAATAACTGATTTATTATCAAAAGAAACAGAATATAATTGCTCTAACAACTTAGAAACGGAAATTAAATTCCGTGTAAATCCAGGAATAAAAAATACATTGTCCAACAAAATAAAATTATTATTACAAAAACGCAATCTAATTACGCCTACTGCTCGTGCCGACACGACATCCCCTGACCCCACTCGCATCGAGAAGGCTCCCTCCTCAAGCTGTGTCTAAGAATCAGTCCACTGCAAAGAAAAACAAACATGGTTAGTGGCCCCTGAATCAACTATCCAGGGTGAAGAATCATCTTCAACTAAACATGACTCAAGAACAAGTAAATCATATTTACCTTTCGCTTTCTTTTTCTTGGCTACCTCCTCCAGATACTGAGGACAATTCCTCTTCCAGTGTCCGACCTTGTCGCAATGGAAACATTTTCCTTTGCTCTTGTCCATGGAGGCGCCTTTCTTTTTGCTTTGGGCTTTCTTGGGTTTGGGCTTACCCTTCGCCTTCCCAGCAGACCTCTTCCTCTTGTTATTATTGGAGGAAGATGGTTCGGCAACATTTGCCTCACCGGTCTTACTTTTGCTGTCCTTGGTCATGGACTCAAAAGTAGCAAGCTCATTGAGCAACTGTGTGAGACTAAACCTTAACTTGTTCATCCCGTAGTTGTTCTTAAACTGATCGAAACTCTTCGGATGAGTCGTCAGTATGATGCTCACTTGACTGGGTTCATCAATGGCCCCGCCATTGACTTCTGCCGTGTTGAAGTAGGACATCATGCTCAGGACATGTTCCCGAACTGATGTACCTTCCTTCATGCGAGTGAGCATAGCGGAACGAACAACTTCGTGTCACTTTTGCTCGGAGGGCTGCCCGAACATAGCTTGCAATGACTCCATAATTTCGAATGCTGTAGTCATTGCTTCATGCTTTGTGACAAGCACGTTTGTCATAGAAGCTAACAGATATGTTCGGGCCTTCTCATCAGATGAGACCCATCGCTGGTATGCCTCACGAATAGTTCGTGTGGCATTGACAGTAGGCACCGGAGGACATTCCTCCGTAAGCACAAACTTGAGGTCTTTGGTGACCAGTATTGCGTTAATGTTAAGTTTCCATTTTGTGTAGTTATCACTAGTTAATTTATCGTTTGCAAGTATTTGTAATAGTGCAGATGACATGGCTGAAAAAACATAAATTAAGGATTCATTCAGTCATACATTCTAAACATGTGCGAATGTTCGGCATAAAATTAAACATGATGCATGAAAATGTTTAATGAACAAGAACAACCCTAAAAACAATGTTTCTATGCCACGACAATCCAACATACCACAAGCAAGTGCCGCCTTAGGGTCGGTCAAATTCTTGCATGTTGGATCGAGACCTTCTCAGTCAAAGGATATACCAGAATAACTCTTATGCCAATATCATTCAACCATCGTTTATTAGGTCAGGTTTTTAATTAACCAATTTATTTAAAACCTTGTGAGTGTAACCCATCATTTCAGATCTCAAGAGCTTAACTCGAGAATTGCCGCCTTAGGGTCGGTCAATCCCGAAATCCCCTCCGAAATCCTATTTGTTAGGAAGTCAACCTTGGTATTGATTCTTATGGAAACCCTCCTTAGGGAGGACGAAAACAAAGCCGTCATGAGGCCCCACTCGAATCTCACGGTGTTGAACTAATGATGGAGACCGCGGGATATAATGTCATATATCCCTCTCCCACTCACTATTTTATATCAAGGGTTTTCTATTAATATTAATGCACCTAAATAAACTAGATTAAACAGCTAATTTTAATCTAAGCGTCAAGTGCATTAATCACAAATTATTAGAATCCTATTCCAATAACTAATAAACTAAATTGATTTTTAACACTTAAAAAATCTAGTTCATTAGTGATAATTCAAATCTATGTAAACTGTTTACTAAGACTAGAATTATTATTAAATGTGTATTTACCAAGTTTTAACTATTAAAACTAAACACATTATTTAGGTCCAATTATTATTAGGAGCTTAATCAAATTAATCCTAATATATATAAAGGACCCTACTAATCTAAGTATTTAAACTCTTTAAAAAAAATTAGTAATTAATGAGATTTACCAAGTTTTTACTCCTAAAAACTAATCCCATTAAAAATAGCCAATTATGTGAATAACCTATTTTAATCAAATTAAAAAAAAATTAAACACATAATATATATGGCTATAATGCATGTATGATATATCAACATATATATATATATATATATATATATATATGTGTGTGTGTGTGTAGGCACAACTAATTTAAATGACATGTATATGCATGGCAATGCTTAATCATCAAATAATTAAAACATACATGAGTTGACTGAGTGTTGTTGATTATTTAACCTAAAAATTGGAATCTAATTACAAAACATATTTCCAAGGCATCCCTTGGTCTTCTTGTAATTTCCAAGACTTCCAATCTCATCAGGTCATGTGCACTGGTAGCATCGCTGGTACGCATCACTGGTCAACATGCACTGGTCTGCATGTTCGCAGGTGGTAGGCGCGCGCTGGTGGGCATCGCTGGTGGCATGCGCTGGATGCATGCATGCTCGCTGGTAGGAGGTTGTGCGCTGCATGTGCTGGTCTGCCTGCGCACAGTACGTTGAACTACCAGGTCTTTGCGCATGTTCGCTGTGCGCTGGAAGGCTTACGCGTTGGTAGGCGCGCGCTGGTAGGCATTGCTGGTCTACGATGCGCGCAGTCAACGTGAACTACCATCTTGCGATTACATTTTTTTTTTAATAATACAACAGTAAAATAAAAAAAATAACAACATTATACAACCCAGAAACACTCTAAATCCACAACACCATAAAAAATTACGATCAACCATGTTTTCAAATTAAACAATTTAATTAAAAAACATCATACACTCATCAAAAAAATATGTGCCTACACATTCATACATATCAGGAGTAATCGAATTCGATTATACTGTACAAAATTGGCTCTGATACCAATTGATGGAACCTAGGGTTACAGATTGCGCAGCGGAAGGTTTTAAATTTTTTTATGCAATCATTAAACTAACCCATTTGTACAGTAATAATCAAATGCAATAATAAAGTGATGAAACATTTCCATACCTATGTAGGAGGCTCATTCACTTTGATACGAACTGCTCCTGATTTGAACCACGTGATCTTCCTCGCTATCTCCCGGAACTGGTAACAGCGTGTGGGCGTGTCACGATATTCAGGACCTGTATGGAGGAAGAAGAGAAGAACACAAAAAAAAGAACTTAGAAGTGCAGCCCTTGTTCTCACCACACCCTATTATTTTTCTTTTTGTTTTTCTGTGTGTGTTCTTCTCTTCTTCCTCCATACAGGTCCTCAATATTGGGACGCGCCCACACGCTGTTACCAGTTCCGGGAGATAGCGAGGAAGATCACGTGGTTCAAATCAGGAGCAGTTCGTATCAAAGTGAAGGAGCCTCCTACGTAGGTATGAAAATGTTTCATCACTTTATTATTGCATTTGATTATTACTGTACAAATGGGTTAGTTTAATGATTGCATAAAAAATTTTAAAACCTTCCGCTACGCAATCTGTAACCCTAGGTTCCAACAATTGGTATCAGAGCCAATTTTTGTACAGTATAATCGAATTCGATTACTCCTGATATGTATGAATGTGTAGGCATATATTTTTTTGATGAGTGTATGATGTTTTTTAATTAAATTGTTTAATTTAAAAAAAAACATGGTTGATCGTAATTTTTTTATGGTGTTGTGGATTTAGAGTGTTTCTGGGTTGTATAATGTTGTTATATATATATATATATATATATATATATATATTATAATTAATTGATATTTAAATTGATATTTAAAATGTTGCAATAAGCTCGCAGGTGGTAGGCGCGAGCTTATTGCATTTGATACCAATTGTTGGAACCTAGGGTTACAGATTGCGTAGCGGAAGGTTTTAAATTTTTTTATGCAATCATTAAACTAACCCATTTGTACAGTAATAATCAAATGCAATAATAAAGTGATGAAACATTTTCATACCTACGTAGGAGGCTCCTTCACTTTGATACGAACTGCTCCTGATTTGAACCACGTGATCTTCCTCGCTATCTCCCGGAACTGGTAACAGCGTGTGGGCGTGTCACGATATTCAGGACCTGTATGGAGGAAGAAGAGAAGAACACAAAAAAAAGAACTTAGAAGTGCAGCCCTTGTTCTCACCACACCCTATTATTTTTCTTTTTGTTTTTCTGTGTGTGTTCTTCTCTTCTTCCTCCATACAGGTCTTGAATATCGTGACGCGCCCACACACTGTTACCAGTTCCGGGAGATAGCGAGGAAGATCACGTGGTTCAAATCAGGAGCAGTTCGTATCAAAGTGAAGGAGCCTCCTACGTAGGTATGGAAATGTTTCATCACTTTATTATTGCATTTGATTATTACTGTACAAATGAGTTAGTTTAATGATTGCATAAAAAATTTTAAAACCTTCCGCTACGCAATCTGTAACCCTAGGTTCCAACAATTGGTATCAGAGCCAATTTTTGTACAGTATAATCGAATTCGATTACTCCTGATATGTATGAATATGTAGGCATATATTTTTTTGATGAGTGTATGATGTTTTTTAATTAAATTGTTTAATTTAAAAAAAAACATGGTTGATCGTAATTTTTTTATGGTGTTGTGGATTTAGAGTGTTTCTGGGTTGTATAATGTTGTTATATATGTATATATATATATATATATATATTTTATATAATTAATTGATATTTAAAATGTTACAATAAGCTCGCAGGTGGTAGGCGCGAGCTTATTGCATTTGATACCAATTGTTGGAACCTAGGGTTACAGATTGCGTAGCGGAAGGTTTTAAATTTGTTTTTATGCAATAATTAAACTAACACATTTGTACAGTAATAATCAAATGCAATAATAAAGTGATGAAACATTTTCATACCTACGTAGGAGGCTCCTTCACTTTGATACGAACTGCTCCTGATTTGAACCACGTGATCTTCCTCGCTATCTCCCAGAACTGGTAACAGCGTGTGGGCGTGTCACGATATTCAGGACCTGTATGGAGGAAGAAGAGAAGAACACAAAAAAAAAGAACTTAGAAGTGCAGCCCTTGTTCTCACCACACCCTATTATTTTTCTTTTTGTTTTTCTGTGTGTGTTCTTCTCTTCTTCCTCCATACAGGTCTTGAATATCGTGACGCGCCCACACGCTGTTACAAGTTCCGGGAGATAGCGAGGAAGATCACGTGGTTCAAATCAGGAGCAGTTCGTATCAAAGTGAAGGAGCCTCCTACGTAGGTATGGAAATGTTTCATCACTTTATTATTGCATTTGATTATTACTGTACAAATGAGTTAGTTTAATGATTGCATAAAAAATTTTAAAACCTTCCGCTACGCAATCTGTAACCCTAGGTTCCAACAATTGGTATCATAGCCAATTTTTGTACAGTATAATCGAATTCGATTACTCCTGATATGTATGAATATGTAGGCATATATTTTTTTGATGAGTGTATGATGTTTTTTAATTAAATTGTTTAATTTAAAAAAAAAACATGGTTGATCGTAATTTTTTTATGGTGTTGTGGATTTAGAGTGTTTCTGGGTTGTATAATGTTGTTATATATATATATATATATATATATTTTATATAATTAATTGATATTTAAAATGTTACAATAAGCTCGCAGGTGGTAGGCGCGAGCTTATTGCATTTGATACCAATTGTTGGAACCTAGGGTTACAGATTGCGTAGCGGAAGGTTTTAAATTTGTTTTTATGCAATCATTAAACTAACCCATTTGTACAGTAATAATCAAATGCAATAATAAAGTGATGAAACATTTTCATACCTACGTAGGAGGCTCCTTCACTTTGATACGAACTGCTCCTGATTTGAACCACGTGATCTTCCTCGCTATCTCCCAGAACTGGTAACAGCGTGTGGGCGTGTCACGATATTTAGGACCTGTATGGAGGAAGAAGAGAAGAACACAAAAAAAAGAACTTAGAAGTGCAGCCCTTGTTCTCACCACACCCTATTATTTTTCTTTTTGTTTTTCTGTGTGTGTTCTTCTCTTCTTCCTCCATACAGGTCTTGAATATCGTGACGCGCCCACACGCTGTTACCAGTTCCGGGAGATAGCGAGGAAGATCACGTGGTTCAAATCAGGAGCAGTTCGTATCAAAGTGAAGGAGCCTCCTACGTAGGTATGGAAATGTTTCATCACTTTATTATTGCATTTGATTATTACTGTACAAATGAGTTAGTTTAATGATTGCATAAAAAATTTTAAAACCTTCCGCTACGCAATCTGTAACCCTAGGTTCCAACAATTGGTATCAGAGCCAATTTTTGTACAGTATAATCGAATTCGATTACTCCTGATATGTATGAATATGTAGGCATATATTTTTTTGATGAGTGTATGATGTTTTTTAATTAAATTGTTTAATTTAAAAAAAACATGGTTGATCGTAATTTTTTTATGGTGTTGTGGATTTAGAGTGTTTCTGGGTTATATAATGTTGTTATATATATATATATATGTATATATATATATTATATAATTAATTGATATTTAAAATGTTACAATAAGCTCGCAGGTGGTAGGCGCGAGCTTATTGCATTTGATACCAATTGTTGGAACCTAGGGTTACAGATTGCGTAGCGGAAGGTTTTAAATTTGTTTTTATGCAATCGTTAAACTAACCCATTTGTACAGTAATAATCAAATGCAATAATAAAGTGATGAAACATTTTCATACCTACGTAGGAGGCTCCTTCACTTTGATACGAACTGCTCCTGATTTGAACCACGTGATCTTCCTCGCTATCTCCCGGAACTGGTAACAGCGTGTGGGCGTGTCACGATATTCAGGACCTGTATAGAGGAAGAAGAGAAGAACACAAAAAAAAAAAAACTTAGAAGTGAAGCCCTTGTTCTCACCACACCCTATTATTTTTCTTTTTGTTTTTCTTGTGTCACGACTACTTTTCTCTTCTTTTCTTTTGTTGTGTTGTTTTCTTATTTTTTGGTTATCTCTACTTTAATTAAAACATATATATCTCATATATATTAAAAAACCAAACCGACATTCGGTTATCATTTTTTTATTTAAAAATATATATATCTCATATATATTCAAAAAACAAACCAAAATCTTATTTGATTTTTAAAACTTTTCAAAGATATCTCATATCCTTTTAAAAATTATTAAATATTTATTTTTGAATTCAAACATTTTAAATTCAATTTCAAATATTTAATTTAATAAAATAAAATAATCATATTATCTTATTTTATTCAAAATCAAATATCAACTAACACCCTCCAATTAGTGATTAACAACATAATTAAATAATCTTTTTATTTAATTTATGTAATCACCATTATTCATTAATTAAATAATCTAATTATTCAATTGATTCCCGAATAAATACGTGTCACTTTCGTAACACAATTAATTGGACAATCCAATTAATTAACTGTGACCCTTGTTACCTAAATCGATCGGGCTAGCAAGGGGATCTATTGGACCCACAGTATTTTGAGCTCCAATAATCCTTATAAATTATTAATTAAACTCTTTAATTAATATTTCATGATTATTAACTTCGGTGTTATTCCACTAAAAACCCGAAGCTGCACTCTCTCAACTGTAGACGTTTTTACACAAACCAATAACACTCGGTGTCTATCGATATAGCTATTACATATGGTATAATCCTCAACAAGTAGTTCATAGTTAGAGCTGGGTCATAATATCCGTTATACCCCTCTAATCATATCTTTCCATTAAGTACCATTGATTCTCTAATGAACAATAAATCCTACATTCCTTACGGAATTAGGAGAGCGCTCATATTGTTCAAGCCCCGAATCAACCCTTAAGGGAACTACCATCTACTTCTCACAAGAAGGAGTGGATTCCACTATTGTGTACAAACATTCTCAGCCACAAGCCAAACCGCGATCCCAACATACAGAGTATATTGATCGGGAATGCAACTCCGACCTCACCCATGGTATATCAAAGACCATGATCTAACCTGAAGGAGTTGATAAGACACTCAGGATTAAGATCACCCACATATAGCCATCATTAGTTGATATATATGAATCTCATCGTTAAACGGATCTTAGTGAGAGATTCATATAGATCATGACCCAGTCCTATATGATCACATTATACAAGGTGCCTCCATTCTCATATCTACATATGAATGATCCAGGATAGGATCACCATACACTACGAAATGGACCACAGCTGTAGATTAACCACAAATAAAGTACCCAGCTTTATTTGCTATCTACGGACTCTTTAGATTGCTCGTTTCAAACTGAATCCATCTATATATGACACTCATATACTCAGTTCGAAATTACATCCGGCAATTTTGGATGTTAAGTGCACATGTTATATAAAGTATGACACAAAATGAATGAATATACTACTTCTTTTATTTATGTTCAAATTATATTTACATATTACAAGCTTTAGGGGAAAAACCCCAACAGAGACTTCAATCAATAAGTATCTAGTATCCATTTAAAGGATTTCCAATCCACAAGTCTCTCTCTCTCTTTATTTGTCGAACAAGGCTACTATCATACACGTGTCCTACCCGGAAAAATCTAAAAGGGCACAATAGTAGCTCTTGTCTTGTTTTGCTTATAAAGTTTGATATAATTGCTCTTTAAAATTGAATTTAGCTTACAATCTATATCTTGCTTAGTTCAATGACAAATGGTGAAATTGGTTTGAATTCTTTTGGAAACCTTTGTTGTTTGCTTTTCCAAATACACTGTTTTTTGATCTTGAATGTAACTTGTCTTGAATGCAAAGTATTCTTTCACACAATTTTCATGAAATAAAACTCCTTGAATCTCTCTTACTTAATTGAGTTGCATAAATTTGTTCATATGCTTATGCATATGTTGTTGTGCCATAAGCTCTCCTTGCCAAGTGCTTACCAATTTCGGGGATACTCTTTTGCCTATCTCATGACAAAAAATGGGAGTAGTGTGAAGTTCAGGGTTCAGGGGGAGTTGCATATAAAGGGGAGATTGACCATTTAGGGGGAGTTTATTCTTTGGGAGAGTTGTTGTAATCATTGAGGGGGAGCATGTTGCATTGCATAGTATAACATGATTACATTATTTGATTGTATTGATTTAATTTGCTATAGCTATTGCAATTGTTTTTTGTTAAAAGCACCTCAAACACACTTGGTCTTGGAAGGTATTTTCTTGTTGCTTGTGTTTAGGTTGGATCTTTCTATTGGATTTGGATTGACTTGAAGATGTTCAAGACTTAAATTGTAGGGCTTATTGTAATGTAGAAATTATTGTTGGCCAACTTATTTTTATTGTTGTGAAGTTGCTTTGTGAGTGGTGGTTTTGTCACGAAATAGCCAAAAGGGGGAGATTGTAAGTGTCTCATTTTATAATTGGCGTGTTTCGTTGACAAAATCACATTTGAGGTCAAATATTGTAAAGGGTAGCTTAGAAATTGAAGATCTTCCATCATCAAGGCATTGGACTCCAAGTGCATCAAGAAATCTAGATTACTTGACTCTACTCTTACTTGAAGAGACTTAGTTGCATATACACACTTCTTATGCTTGCATTAGATTTCTTGCTTTTGTGTTCATTGCATGTGTGCATTCTCTTCACTTCACACGTGCACCAGTTTGTTACATTTTGTATGTGTTCTTGTTGAGTCAGTGCCCGGGTCCTTGTGCACGGGTTGCTACCCCGTGCAGACACCAGCACAGTTGACCTTGGTGCATTTTTTATTCCCTCGTTCGCTGGTTGATTCGCTGGTTGTTTTCCGGTCTCAAACCAACAAAGTTCTTGTGTGCGGGTCAGTACGCGGGTGCCTACCCGCACAGTAGACCAGCGCATTTGGCATTGGAAATTTTTATCCCCGGTTCACTGGTGTGTTCGCTGGTCACGAACCAGCAAAGCCTATATGCGCGGGTTAGTGCATGAGTTCCTACCCGCGCACATGGACCCCCACATTATGTCAGTTTTGCTTTGTCTTTTTGCAAACTTTTCCAAAATGACGTAGTTTCTTTTATGGTTGCTTTATATACATATCTTCATCCCCATTTCGTCTTTAGAGCTTCAGAATCCACTTTCTGTCATTCTTTTTAGAGCTCAAGAGTGACTTGCAAGAAAAGTTAGCAAGATACCATTTTTATTGTCCAAAAACCCAATCACCCATTATTTATTCATGATTCAAGCATCATCTAGCTTCATCTAGGATGTTTCTAAGCATGAGTCTTCATCTACATAGTTGACTTGGTAAGTAGAACATCATCTTTATCTATTTTCATGTTCTTGCTTAACAAAAAAGCTCTTTTATGACTTGTTTGCATTTAGACTAGATTCTAATTACAAGTTGAGGTTTTTGCATGTTGTTTTGTTGGGTTTTTGTATTGTGATAACTATTGCATCTAGGAATACTTTTTATTTCATAAAGCTAAGTTGCATGCATACCATATATCAATATGATATCTAGGAATGTTTTTAAATGTCATAATTACTTCCTAGATAAGCATTAAATGTGTTGACCTAGCATTTGTGCATTTAGAATAATTTTTTCATATTCACTTTAGGTTGCATATCTCTTCTTTAAGAGTTAAGTCTTGTATTTACCATGGGTAGAATACAAGCAACAGTCGATTATCACTATTAAAGGCATGTGGGTAGCAAACATGGATTAGTAACCGTATAGGTATGATGTGGTCAACCTAGGTTGTAATCGTTTTTGCAAATAGTGGATCATGGGGCTCGATTGGCTTGCTATTAGCTAATCCCATGGTTTTTACCTTGTCGAAGGTTTTCCAAGTAAATTCAAGTGTTATTTACTCTCCTCACCTATACTTGAATTTAGTGTATGTTTGTTGTGGGGTGTTTATATTAAATAATATTGATTAATCAAAAAATTTGGTAATTGATTTGATTAAAACCTATTCACCCCACTCCTCCCCTCTAGGTTTATTAGACACACGTTGCAGTAATTTCAAACCCACGAATCGGAGATCAGAAATCTTCCAAAAATGACCAAGTGCCTAGATCGCTGGTACTACGCCGGTCCCTACCCGCGTAGTTACCAGCGAACTGAAGAAGGAAGCAACTACAGTGTCAGTGCACGGGTACCCTACCCGAGCATCAGCATTTCAGACTTAATTTTGGAAGCCCTATAGATACATCATTTTCTGATTTCAAGCGCTCTCTCTCTCTCTATCTCTCTCTCCAAATCACAAATTTATACCCTTTTATATCCCTAATCACTAACCTAGATCTAGGAATCATTCCTCAACAAACCTAACAACATTTTCATCCTTTCCTATTCAAGAAGGCTGCTAGGAGATTGGATTCAAGCTTCAAGAATGAGGAGTTTCCACATGGGTCTTCTCTATCTCTCATCTCTTAGCATTTATTTTGTATTTAGCATGAGTAGCTATCCCCCTTTTGTGGGTGTTGATGTAATTGAACATGAGTTTTGGGCTTTCCACCGTACTTTGAATATTTGATTTATTTTAGTTCCATGCATTTTTTCTTAATGTATTTAACATCTCTTTGAACTAAGTAGGCACACCAACTCTTGGTTTATTGATTGATGCTGAATTTCTTGAATGTTTATTAATTTGAATTTGGTATCTTCTTGGATTAAGTAGGCATACCAACTATCAAGTCAAGGTGGTGTTAGATTAAAAATCTCCTTGGGTTAAGTAGGCACATCAACTCTCAAGTCAAGTTAAGATAACCACATTTAGGTGACTAAACAAGCTAATTTTAATAGCAGGGATGTGTTGTGAGCACACCAATCTTACACATCCCGGCTAAAGTGTGGAAGGGGTGGATTGTGAGCACACCAATCCAAGCCATCCCGACTACCTTAAATCTATCTAGGCTTTATTGCAATCTCTTTTATACTGATTACTGCTAACCATCCTGTGAAGCTTTTTGGTGTTTGTTTTGAAGAAGCGCTTTGATAGTTTTTTTGTGCAACAATTAAAGTCTGAAAAAGTTATTGAAATTAGATCCAAACTATTCCCCCCCCCCTCTAGATTGCTTGTTATTCATCTTAGAAAATTTCAATTGGTATCTGAGTGGGTCATTTAAGGTACTTAGTGTGATCTCGGGGTTCTAAGATTGGATTTCTGAGATATGGTTGATTTGATGCCGGAAGGTGCTTCTAATGCTAGGCCTCCACTCATGAAGAGTTGTTACTACTCCTTTTGGAAAAATATGATGAAAGCCTACATTAGATCCATCAATGATAAAGCATGGATGCGTGTAAGTGATGTAGAAGAAGAAGATGAGTCCTCAGACGATTGAGAATATACTAGCAATTACATTGCTTACCTGGCTATTTATAAAGGAAGAACTGACGATAATAGTGAAGATTCCTCAAGTAATGAGGAAAGTGAATACTCTTCGAGTAATGAAGTTAATCAAAGATTCCTCAAAGCATGATGAAACAAACTTCAATGACAAGATCGTTTAACTAACTAGTGAAAATGTCAAGACGAATGATAAGAATAACAAGTTGAAGTTGATCAATGCCAATTTAATGGTTATTTTTAAAGCTCTGGACAATGAAAAAGAGATGTCTTTGAAGAAGATGAGCAAGCAAAGTGAAGCCTTCAAGGAGCATGAAAAGATCATTGAAAAGTATTTTTCAAAGATGGAGGAAAGTGCTCAAGAGCTAGATGATTAAAAAGAAGACTTTATTATGATGTTGTTTGCCATGGAGGGAGAGATTAAGCATGAAGTCACTTTGCTTGAGAATACTTTGACTATCTTGAAGAAAAATGAGTGTGATCTTCAAGATGAAGTCAAAGCTCTCAAAGAGTCTATTAATGGCATGAAAATTGGAGTTATTAAGCTTGATGAAGTAATAAAACTTGGAAAGTATCATAGAGATATGAGTGGCTTGGGTTTTATATAAGAAGTTAAGAAGACTCCTACAACCAAGAACAAGTCAAGAAAGTCCAAAAAGAAAAAAGACTCAACTACTATACCTTCCAAAATCATAGACAAGTACAAGAAGAGCTTGGAACTTCTCAATCGACCTCTCAACCAAAGCATGCACACCCCAAAGGTAATTTTTCTAAATTCATTCCGGTTTGTCATTATTGTAATGTGGTTGGTCACATTAAGCCTAAGTGTTAAGAATATGTTAGGCAATGCAGACTAGAAAATGTGAAACATGACAAAGATGTGGAAAAGTTATCTAAACATAACGTCTCTAAATTTGTCCTGGTATGTCTTTTTTGTAATGTTGTACAACATATTAAGCCTAAATGCTACAAGTATATTAGAAAATGCAAACTAGGGAATGAGATGCATGCTAGTGAAATGAAAAGACTTTCTTTGGTTGTTTTTAAACATGTTAAAGCATTATAGACTTTACATGCTAGACATGTTAATAAAAAGGAATCAACGTGGAAAGTTTGGGTTGAGAAGAATATTGTGCATGTTGTTGAGCTGAACAAATCTTATTTGAAAGATTCTAAACATGATAATAGTTTTGATGGCTTGAAAAATGTGTATATTGATCATGATCATGTGAAGAAACTTACTAGGAAAGTTTTGATTAAGAAGCAGGAAAGTTTTGATTAAGAAGCATGACGTGAAAAAGGTTCCTAGTCATTTTTCTAAACATGTTGATATTGATAAATCTTTGGATTTTGTGTATAATTGATCGGTCTATTTCTATACATAGTTTAGGTCCCCATTTCCTATTATTTGTGCTTTTTTCTTGGGTGAAATTAGGTATTTTATGTGTTTGTTGAGCATTTATAGGTCATATTCCATGAAAGAGGTGTTAGAAGTTATTTTGAAGAAAAGGAGCAAAAAGCTGAATTTCGGCCAGTGCAGATCATCCAGATTGCGGGGCACATATCTCTCAGCACCAATTGAATTGTGTGTCCTACCACCTATGGATGGAAATCCCCGGAAGTCTAGTTTCCGGCGCACTTTTCGGATCGCAATTCTGATATTCCTAGAAGAAGTTATGCTCGTTTTAGTATCCGATGGTCAGATCAGTCATAATTCCGTAAATAGTGACAGGATTTATTTTGCAAGTTGTCGGAACGGGAAATATTACCTTCTTGGACATGAGTGTGAGTCTTGGAAAGCAAGTTGACACCTAATCCTTATCATCCTTCAATAAGTAATCAATTTGAGTGGATTAGGAAAGAATTAAATCCCAAAAAAAGGTAGAGTTCCAAAAGGGAACCAATTTCCTTGTTGTTTAAGGACTTGGCTTATCATCTAAAGCCTATTTAAACCCCTTTGAAGCCTAATTTCGGGAGAGAAGCCAAGGGAGGTCCCAAGCCACCAAGGGGGCCGTCCCCCATCACTCCATCACCACACATCACCTCAAGACCCATCCATCCATTGCAGAAGAAGACGAAGAAGAATTGGAGGAGCTCTTTGATGATCATCTCGGGTTTTCTCTACTCAATCTCTTTTCTTTTCTTTTTCTATGATGTGTAACTAATCCCATAACTATGGAATCAATGTGAACCTTTTGTGAATGCTCATATATGGATTAATTATTATTTCATCAATTAAAATTCTTGATTTATTCATTGTTCTTAATTGCTTGATCCTCATTAGTTTTAATATTTATTCACACCATAGACCAAGGGTGAATAACTATTTGGCATGATTTTAGAGTTAAGACTATCTGAGAATTAGGGTTAGAGTATAGACCAAACCTAACCTTGATTAATGCTCTTTTGAATGAATGAATTTTATCTTTAGCATAGGCCAAGCAAAGTATAGAATTTGGTTCTTATTTCTTGCACTTAAAGGGTTTCTAATCATTGTTTACACCATAGACCAAGGGTGAATAATAATTGGGAACACGTGACTCATCCCATGACCATACGGTAATAGTCATATTAAAGACAAAGAATGAACCCTAGAATTGATTGAATCTTGTTTACAAATTAATTCCATACATTGAGTGTTCATAATTGGGGATCATTGATGACTTAGTGTTTTCTATCTTTTGATCACAACCATATTTTCTTTAATTGTTTTCTTAGCTTAATTTAATTTAGTTTTAGTTTAATTAAATCATCAACAAATCTTTGGTTACTTTAATTTAACTTTAATTAGAATTAGTTTTAATTAATAAATCTCTTTTCCTCGTGGGAACGATCCTTACTTGTCACTGTGCTAATCTTCACGATTCGTGCACTTGCGAGTATAGTTTTTAATAACACGATTTACATCATCAAGTTTTTGGCGCCGCTGCCGGGGATTAGCTGAATTTATTGATTAATTCTAGTTTTAGTTTTAGTTAATAGTTTTAGTTTATTTTTTTTTTCTTAGTCAATAGTTTATTTTTATTTTTATTTAGATTTTGTTTTCTTTTTATTTCCTTTTTCTTTTCTTTCTTTCAGGTATAATGGATTTCTACCGGCAAAACACTTATGATGAGGAAAGTGAAACACTTCATGGATTTGCTATGCAACTGGCTGCTTTAGTGCCACAAATGGAGAGATTGATAGTTTCAGAAAGAGCACAAGCCCGAGCAATGAATTCTTACAATCTGTGGCCTGTGCATGAACCTTTTGAACATTCCTACAATCCGTATCCTATCAATGAACCATATGGAAATTTCCACTGTCAGTGGTCGAGTTATGAACCATATGACAATACTTACAACCCGGATTGGAGGAATCATCAAAACTTCTCAAGGAGCTACAATGAAGTCCATACCTATGGGCAACCGATCTCACCGTCACTTGAACAGACAATGAAGCAATTCATACAGAATATGGATCAGAGATTGAATCAAAGTGAACAAGACACTAATGTGAGGTTTCAAAACATTGAAGCTTCGATAAGGAAGATACAGGTGAAAATTGGGCAATTGGATGAATCTTTTCAAAAGAAGGAGCCCGAAAAATTCCCAAACCAACCGGAGCAAGAAGATGTTGCTATCATCCCTTCTAATGGTGAGATTGTCGATACCATAGTGAGCCATGAATTTTCTAATGATTTTTCTAGTGTTTTAGATGAAGAAGTAGAAAAGGAGGAGATAGAAGAAAAAGTGAAGGAAGCGGAAGATGTCCCTTTCGAGGCACCGCTCCTATACAAGGAACTCAAGCCTTATGTCCCTCCCATTACTTTCCCGAGCTGCCTACACAAAATCAAATGGAATAAGTGGTTTTCTGAACTTATTTCATCACACTTTATATTGAACATTTACTTGCTTTTGCTTATTGTGTGTAGGAACATGCCGGCGCGTGAAAATTTTTTCCATGACTTGATCACGCGAAAACGGAAATTTGAGACATTGGAATTTGGTTGAGTGGTTCTTGCACCCGTCTTGCTAAGACGTTAAATAAGGCGCTTGGTGGGAGGCAACCCACCTAGGTAATTTAGTTTCAATTGTTTTTAGTTTTTAGTTTTCTTTCTTTAGTTTTTGTGTTTCAAGTTCATACACGCCATGCTTTTTTCTTTATTCTTTGTCCATGTTTTTAATGTCATATAAACATTGAGGACAATGTTTAGTTTAGGTTTGGGGGTGTGAATTCGTGTTTATTTTATTTTATTTGTGTTTATTTTGAACCATTTGTTGAAATCTGCGAAAAAGTGACCTGTTTTGAAAATTTTTGAGGCAAAAGTTTTGTTAAAACTGTATTCATTGGTGAGGAAATAAATTTTTCTGTCCACGGTGGGTTCATCGTTTTTTCGATACGAAACCAACGGTATAAAGAACGTAAAATTCTGGGCGGTGGTTTAAAAGTTATGATTGTTTCTTTGACCAAAGGTCATGGGCGATGCCCTGTTTTTGAAATCCTTCACGTACAATGTTTTTCGTCGTCTATTTTCTCACTTTTCCAATTCGAATTTTGAAATGTTTTATAAATGAAAAGTGTGAGTTTTCATGTCTATTGTCTTGTGTTAAAATTTGGTTAACTTTTGTTCAGTATTTTGAGAGATATGCGTTAAATACCAGGCGTACATCAATTTCAAAAGTCACCAGTTTTTGAATTTTTGTCCTCCACTTTGAGATGATTCTTTTGTGTGCTTTAAAAGCCGTAATATATGCTTTATTCACTGAGTTTAGACTAACGTCTTGCCACTTAGAGTATTGCATTGCATTTTTCAAAATTTATGACATGCTCTTGATGTGATAGTGGATATGATGCTTAGTCGAATTGCCATGATTAATAGTGGAGACTACCCTTGTAAGTTCACTAAGCCAAAAAGCGTTACATAAATATCATTATGTGAGGGTTCTTTTGTTTCTATTCCTAAACACTCATTAGGTTCTTAGCATTAGAAATTGATCTCAATAGGTTATACATTGGATATTAAAGAACATTCATCATAAAAGATATCACATGTGAACTTTGCTCTTGTTTTGGTTGAACCATTGGAAGTGATATAGGCAATGTGTGCTTGAACTACTTAAAAGGCTTTAAATATTTCCTACCTTTATGTGTGTGCTCCATAGCCAATTTTGAAGCCAAACACTATAAGCCTTTTTCTTTCATCACCCACATTAACTTAACCCCAATTAGCCATAATTTAGCCATACCTTATAGCTTGGGATCATATTGAGGTGATGAAGATGATTGAAGAGAGTTCAAAATGGGTGACTCGTGAAGTGCATGTACCAAGGAAAAAGCAAGAAGATCAAATGCAAAGAAGGTTTTTGAAGAATTATGTAATTGATGTAAAATTCTCATCTTAAAAAAAAAAGTTGAAAAAAAAGGGTTAAAAAAGAAAAGAAGAGAAAGATACATGAATGAGATGATGAATTAAATGAAAGTGAAAAGGAATAGAGCTTTACAATGAAGTGATGAAATCAATGTCAACTCAAGAAGGAGGATGAACAAAAAATTGTTCAAAAAGCTTGGATGCAAGTGGAATGAAGAATTCGAAGAATTTGGCCGAGTATGAAGATTGCCGAAGAATATCTCGATGTGATCGTAGGTTTGTTTGCTATCCTTTTTCCTGTCCTTTCTTAAACCTACACCCAATGGCCCCGTTACAACCAAAGAAAAGACCTAATTGATCTTTTGGGAATGCTAGCTCGAGAGTAAATGTAAACATGTGCTCTATCTTGTTCTTAATGTCTGATTCCGTTCATGAGATCCTTTGTATAAAAATCAAGCGTTCTTTTTATTATATATTCATATGCGATTATAACTTGAAATTTCTTGTGCATAACGTCATTCGCATATACTTGATGAGTGTATTTGTCTAGGTTCTGTGTGAATTAAAGAGAGACATCTTGTGAGAATTAGAGTCGAGGCGAATTATATCTATGGCGTTTGACGAATGTGTTTTTGAAACTAGAGTGTCTTGAGTATGGGCTTTTCATTAAAACCAAGCATGCATTCAAATTTGTGGCATAATTTTAGTCTTTACTTAGTGGCTCTAGCATGCATTGGCTTTGAATGTTACATTTTGATTGCATCTTGATTATTTGGTTTTTCGCAGAAATTTATGTTTGTGGGTAGCATAGCTGTAAACCCTCAGGAGACAAAACTCCTCCTACTAGGGACACCTAGAGGTTTAAAGGCTTGTAGCATACGCTCAATGCTATTGTGTTTCCTACGAAAGTGGCTTAATTTAAAATTTTTATTTTTAGATTTTTGTTTGTTTTTAGTTTTTGTTTTTATTCTAGTTTTGCTCGAGGACTAGCAAAATATAGGTTTAGGGGTATTTGATCGGTCTATTTCTATATATAGTTTAGGTCCCCATTTCCTATTATTTGTGCTTTGTTCTTGGGTGAAATTAGGTATTTTATGTGTTTGTTGAGCATTTATAGGTCATATTCCATGAAAGAGGTGTTAGAAGTTATTTTGAAGAAAAGGAGCAAAAAGCTGAATTTCGGCCAGTGCAGATCATCCAGATTGCGGGGCACATATCTCTCAGCTCCAATTGAATTGTGTGTCCTACCACCTATGGATGGAAATCCCCGGAAGTCTAGTTTCCGGCGCACTTTTCGGATCGCAATTCTGATATTCCTAGAAGAAGTTATGCCCGTTTTAGTATCCGATGGTCAGATCAATCATAATTCCGTAAATAGTGACAGGATTTATTTTGCAAGTTGTCGGAACGGGAAATATTACCTTCTTGGACATGAGTGTGAGTCTTGGAAAGCAAGTTGACACCTAATCCTTATCATCCTTCAATAAGTAATCAATTTGAGTGGATTAGGAAAGAATTAAATCCCAAAAAAAGGTAGAGTTCCAAAAGGGAACCAATTTCCTTGTTGTTTAAGGACTTGGCTTATCATCTAAAGCCTATTTAAACCCCTTTGAAGCCTAATTTCGGGAGAGAAGCCAAGGGAGGTCCCAAGCCACCAAGGGGGCCGTCCCCCATCACTCCATCACCACACATCACCTCAAGACCCATCCATCCATTGCAGAAGAAGACGAAGAAGAATTGGAGGAGCTCTTTGATGATCATCTCGGGTTTTCTCTACTCAATCTCTTTTCTTTTCTTTTTCTATGATGTGTAACTAATCCCATAACTATGGAATCAATGTGAACCTTTTGTGAATGCTCATATATGGATTAATTATTATTTCATCAATTAAAATTCTTGATTTATTCATTGTTCTTAATTGCTTGATCCTCATTAGTTTTAATATTTATTCACACCATAGACCAAGGGTGAATAACTATTTCTTGCACTTAAAGGGTTTCTAATCATTGTTTACACCATAGACCAAAGGTGAATAATAATTGGGAACACGTGACTCATCCCATGACCATACGGTAATAGTCATATTAAAGACAAAGAATGAACCCTAGAATTGATTGAATCTTGTTTACAAATTAATTCCATACATTGAGTGTTCATAATTGGGGATCATTGATGACTTAGTGTTTTCTATCTTTTGATCACAACCATATTTTCTTTAATTGTTTTCTTAGCTTAATTTAATTTAGTTTTAGTTTAATTAAATCATCAACAAATCTTTGGTTACTTTAATTTAACTTTAATTAGAATTAGTTTTAATTAATAAATCTCTTTTCCTCGTGGGAACGATCCTTACTTGTCACTGTGCTAATCTTCACGATTCGTGCACTTGCGAGTATAGTTTTTAATAACACGATTTACATCATCAAGTTTTTGGCGCCGCTGCCGGGGATTAGCTGAATTTATTGATTAATTCTAGTTTTAGTTTTAGTTAATAGTTTTAGTTTATTTTTTTTTTCTTAGTCAATAGTTTATTTTTATTTTTATTTAGATTTTGTTTTCTTTTTATTTCCTTTTTCTTTTCTTTCTTTCAGGTATAATGGATTTCTACCGGCAAAACACTTATGATGAGGAAAGTGAAACACTTCATGGATTTGCTATGCAACTGGCTGCTTTAGTGCCACAAATGGAGAGATTGATAGTTTCAGAAAGAGCACAAGCCCGAGCAATGAATTCTTACAATCTGTGGCCTGTGCATGAACCTTTTGAACATTCCTACAATCCGTATCCTATCAATGAACCATATGGAAATTTCCACTGTCAGTGGTCGAGTTATGAACCATATGACAATACTTACAACCCGGATTGGAGGAATCATCAAAACTTCTCAAGGAGCTACAATGAAGTCCATACCTATGGGCAACCGATCTCACCGTCACTTGAACAGACAATGAAGCAATTCATACAGAATATGGATCAGAGATTGAATCAAAGTGAACAAGACACTAATGTGAGGTTTCAAAACATTGAAGCTTCGATAAGGAAGATACAGGTGAAAATTGGGCAATTGGATGAATCTTTTCAAAAGAAGGAGCCCGAAAAATTCCCAAACCAACCGGAGCAAGAAGATGTTGCTATCATCCCTTCTAATGGTGAGATTGTCGATACCATAGTGAGCCATGAATTTTCTAATGATTTTTCTAGTGTTTTAGATGAAGAAGTAGAAAAGGAGGAGATAGAAGAAAAAGTGAAGGAAGCGGAAGATGTCCCTTTCGAGGCACCGCTCCTATACAAGGAACTCAAGCCTTATGTCCCTCCCATTACTTTCCCGAGCTGCCTACACAAAATCAAATGGAATAAGTGGTTTTCTGAACTTATTTCATCACACTTTATATTGAACATTTACTTGCTTTTGCTTATTGTGTGTAGGAACATGCCGGCGCGTGAAAATTTTTTCCATGACTTGATCACGCGAAAACGGAAATTTGAGACATTGGAATTTGGTTGAGTGGTTCTTGCACCCGTCTTGCTAAGACGTTAAATAAGGCGCTTGGTGGGAGGCAACCCACCTAGGTAATTTAGTTTCAATTGTTTTTAGTTTTTAGTTTTCTTTCTTTAGTTTTTGTGTTTCAAGTTCATACACGCCATGCTTTTTTCTTTATTCTTTGTCCATGTTTTTAATGTCATATAAACATTGAGGACAATGTTTAGTTTAGGTTTGGGGGTGTGAATTCGTGTTTATTTTATTTTATTTGTGTTTATTTTGAACCATTTGTTGAAATCTGCGAAAAAGTGACCTGTTTTGAAAATTTTTGAGGCAAAAGTTTTGTTAAAACTGTATTCATTGGTGAGGAAATAAATTTTTCTGTCCACGGTGGGTTCATCGTTTTTTCGATACGAAACCAACGGTATAAAGAACGTAAAATTCTGGGCGGTGGTTTAAAAGTTATGATTGTTTCTTTGACCAAAGGTCATGGGCGATGCCCTGTTTTTGAAATCCTTCACGTACAATGTTTTTCGTCGTCTATTTTCTCACTTTTCCAATTCGAATTTTGAAATGTTTTATAAATGAAAAGTGTGAGTTTTCATGTCTATTGTCTTGTGTTAAAATTTGGTTAACTTTTGTTCAGTATTTTGAGAGATATGCGTTAAATACCAGGCGTACATCAATTTCAAAAGTCACCAGTTTTTGAATTTTTGTCCTCCACTTTGAGATGATTCTTTTGTGTGCTTTAAAAGCCGTAATATATGCTTTATTCACTGAGTTTAGACTAACGTCTTGCCACTTAGAGTATTGCATTGCATTTTTCAAAATTTATGACATGCTCTTGATGTGATAGTGGATATGATGCTTAGTCGAATTGCCATGATTAATAGTGGAGACTACCCTTGTAAGTTCACTAAGCCAAAAAGCGTTACATAAATATCATTATGTGAGGGTTCTTTTGTTTCTATTCCTAAACACTCATTAGGTTCTTAGCATTAGAAATTGATCTCAATAGGTTATACATTGGATATTAAAGAACATTCATCATAAAAGATATCACATGTGAACTTTGCTCTTGTTTTGGTTGAACCATTGGAAGTGATATAGGCAATGTGTGCTTGAACTACTTAAAAGGCTTTAAATATTTCCTACCTTTATGTGTGTGCTCCATAGCCAATTTTGAAGCCAAACACTATAAGCCTTTTTCTTTCATCACCCACATTAACTTAACCCCAATTAGCCATAATTTAGCCATACCTTATAGCTTGGGATCATATTGAGGTGATGAAGATGATTGAAGAGAGTTCAAAATGGGTGACTCGTGAAGTGCATGTACCAAGGAAAAAGCAAGAAGATCAAATGCAAAGAAGGTTTTTGAAGAATTATGTAATTGATGTAAAATTCTCATCTTAAAAAAAAAAGTTGAAAAAAAAGGGTTAAAAAAGAAAAGAAGAGAAAGATACATGAATGAGATGATGAATTAAATGAAAGTGAAAAGGAATAGAGCTTTACAATGAAGTGATGAAATCAATGTCAACTCAAGAAGGAGGATGAACAAAAAATTGTTCAAAAAGCTTGGATGCAAGTGGAATGAAGAATTCGAAGAATTTGGCCGAGTATGAAGATTGCCGAAGAATATCTCGATGTGATCCTAGGTTTGTTTGCTATCCTTTTTCCTGTCCTTTCTTAAACCTACACCCAATGGCCCCGTTACAACCAAAGAAAAGACCTAATTGATCTTTTGGGAATGCTAGCTCGAGAGTAAATGTAAACATGTGCTCTATCTTGTTCTTAATGTCTGATTCCGTTCATGAGATCCTTTGTATAAAAATCAAGCGTTCTTTTTATTATATATTCATATGCGATTATAACTTGAAATTTCTTGTGCATAACGTCATTCGCATATACTTGATGAGTGTATTTGTCTAGGTTCTGTGTGAATTAAAGAGAGACATCTTGTGAGAATTAGAGTCGAGGCGAATTATATCTATGGCGTTTGACGAATGTGTTTTTGAAACTAGAGTGTCTTGAGTATGGGCTTTTCATTAAAACCAAGCATGCATTCAAATTTGTGGCATAATTTTAGTCTTTACTTAGTGGCTCTAGCATGCATTGGCTTTGAATGTTACATTTTGATTGCATCTTGATTATTTGGTTTTTCGCAGAAATTTATGTTTGTGGGTAGCATAGCTGTAAACCCTCAGGAGACAAAACTCCTCCTACTAGGGACACCTAGAGGTTTAAAGGCTTGTAGCATACGCTCAATGCTATTGTGTTTCCTACGAAAGTGGCTTAATTTAAAATTTTTATTTTTAGATTTTTGTTTGTTTTTAGTTTTTGTTTTTATTCTAGTTTTGCTCGAGGACTAGCAAAATATAGGTTTAGGGGTATTTGATCGGTCTATTTCTATACATAGTTTAGGTCCCCATTTCCTATTATTTGTGCTTTGTTCTTGGGTGAAATTAGGTATTTTATGTGTTTGTTGAGCATTTATAGGTCATATTCCATGAAAGAGGTGTTAGAAGTTATTTTGAAGAAAAGGAGCAAAAAGCTGAATTTCGGCCAGTGCAGATCATCCAGATTGCGGGGCATATATCTCTCAGCACCAATTGAATTGTGTGTCCTACCACCTATGGATGGAAATCCCCGGAAGTCTAGTTTCCGGCGCACTTTTCGGATCACAATTCTGATATTCCTAGAAGAAGTTATGCCCGTTTTAGTATCCGATGGTCAGATCAGTCATAATTCCGTAAATAGTGACAGGATTTATTTTGCAAGTTGTCGGAACGGGAAATATTACCTTCTTGGACATGAGTGTGAGTCTTGGAAAGCAAGTTGACACCTAATCCTTATCATCCTTCAATAAGTAATCAATTTGAGTGGATTAGGAAAGAATTAAATCCCAAAAAAAGGTAGAGTTCCAAAAGGGAACCAATTTCCTTGTTGTTTAAGGACTTGGCTTATCATCTAAAGCCTATTTAAACCCCTTTGAAGCCTAATTTCGGGAGAGAAGCCAAGGGAGGTCCCAAGCCACCAAGGGGGCCGTCCCCCATCACTCCATCACCACACATCACCTCAAGACCCATCCATCCATTGCAGAAGAAGACGAAGAAGAATTGGAGGAGCTCTTTGATGATCATCTCGGGTTTTCTCTACTCAATCTCTTTTCTTTTCTTTTTCTATGATGTGTAACTAATCCCATAACTATGGAATCAATGTGAACCTTTTGTGAATGCTCATATATGGATTAATTATTATTTCATCAATTAAAATTCTTGATTTATTCATTGTTCTTAATTGCTTGATCCTCATTAGTTTTAATATTTATTCACACCATAGACCAAGGGTGAATAACTATTTGGCATGATTTTAGAGTTAAGACTATCTGAGAATTAGGGTTAGAGTATAGACCAAACCTAACCTTGATTAATGCTCTTTTGAATGAATGAATTTTATCTTTAGCATAGGCCAAGCAAAGTATAGAATTTGGTTCTTATTTCTTGCACTTAAAGGGTTTCTAATCATTGTTTACACCATAGACCAAAGGTGAATAATAATTGGGAACACGTGACTCATCCCATGACCATACGGTAATAGTCATATTAAAGACAAAGAATGAACCCTAGAATTGATTGAATCTTGTTTACAAATTAATTCCATACATTGAGTGTTCATAATTGGGGATCATTGATGACTTAGTGTTTTCTATCTTTTGATCACAACCATATTTTCTTTAATTGTTTTCTTAGCTTAATTTAATTTAGTTTTAGTTTAATTAAATCATCAACAAATCTTTGGTTACTTTAATTTAACTTTAATTAGAATTAGTTTTAATTAATAAATCTCTTTTCCTCGTGGGAACGATCCTTACTTGTCACTGTGCTAATCTTCACGATTCGTGCACTTGCGAGTATAGTTTTTAATAACACGATTTACATCATCAATAATGAAAGCGTTCCTATTGTTATGCCGTTTATAGAAAGTATGCATTCAAACAAAATTATAAAGACCGTTACTGTACCTCAAAATGTTTTCAAAAACGAGTAAAGCGGCAAGTCAGGTATTGTCCATAGGGATCGATCGGATAGTTATGACCATAATGAACTTTACTACTAAAAACACATGAAAATAAAATGTAAAGATTGGTTTGTAATTAAAAACTAAAATACAAACTATGACTACACTAAACTAGCAAGCAACTAACATTAATAAGAATTCAAAATGACAAGATAGAGTATGAGATGGTGATGTGGGATTTAAAGAAATATTTACTCGAATAATGGGAAATCCATGTATCAATTATGAACCAATTCAATTTATTGTGGCAAATCTATCTTTAGATGTGATTCTAAGATCACCTAACTCTCTCTACACAACAATGGTTGGTATGCTCAATTGAGTATAGAGAGGGTTTTAACACGCTTTAAAACGGTTCTAAAATATATGAGCGTGTTTGTTTATTCGCAAGTGCACGGATCTTTTGAGGATTGCATATCAGCAAGTATGGTTCGTTCCCACAAGAAGGTATGGTACCATTAAGCTAGTTCTAGGTCTTAGAATTTGTATATACAATATTTACACTAATTACATGCAAGAAAAGTAAATTCGCGGTTGTGGTCGGAGAGCTTCGAAAACTAAATCAAACTGACAAAAGGCAAGGAAGGATTTGAATTCTCCATTAAACTAAATCAAGA